>JAHFWJ010000722.1:3600000-4200000 GCA_028555115.1 Himalopsyche japonica
TTGTATATTTGTTTTTTCATGCCTTAAAATTTTTACTTTCAATTATGTCAAATATTGCTTTCCTAGTGTAAAAAGACAAAACATTAACAGCCAGATACATTGCGCTCAAGGAAACACACAAATACGTGCGCCACTTGCACTCCTATGTGTTAATGATTGTCATTTGAAGAATGCATATGAAAATATTTTCTATAGGCATCCTAGGAATATTATTAAGTCGAATAGTAAAGTAAATAAAACATATATAAATGCAATACCATTAACCGCATTTATGAATCCGCCTATTATGCTGGAAAGTGTAAGGTATTACCTTTCTTTTTATTGATGTCTTGTAATTATGTATAAAAAAATTAAAGATACATACTCTACATGCTAGTTGACATTTCAAACACAGTAAGTCCTATATTTACACAATAAATTCATTCTGAGGGGTTTTGCTTAAACCAAGGAATGTTTTCATTTAATATACTGTGCATATGATTTATTTCGCAATTTTATATTGTGGGTTATCATAAGTATAATATATTAAATGACATTAGAGTGATATTTATTCTGTAGGTTTTTACAGTATGACCTGTATATGAAATAACTAAAACAAGTTAACTACAGCTACATGACTATTACAAATCCGTGTAAGTCGAGGACTTGCTTTACAGGCTTCATACTGTAATCTTGGATTGTCAAAATGTCATCTGATTTATACATTGTAGTATCAGTGAGTAGACTCAAGTCGTGCAAATCTTATGTAGTGTAATATTCTCTACAAAAAACTAGTTATCTTTTTTTGAAAACTAATAACAGTACAAAAATGAAACATATTTTTCAGATAAATTCCTGCATAATATTTGAAATTATTAATCTTTGTTATACGAGTATCCACTAGCATGTAATGTTCAACTCTCAGTGTCATATTTATTAAAAGTTTATTCTCAAATGATGTTCCTTTTTTACTTATCTGAATTGCAATATCTAGTTTATCTATTTAAATTTTATTGTTTTATAAACAGGTTCGATAATAAAACCTCCTATGCACTAGACTAGGGTAGTAGACGACAATCCTAGGATAGTGTAATTTGTGATCCTAGGACCCTTACCAACACTTTTTATATGTCATGGTTCTATTGGTATCATTTTTTTTGGACTTAAAGTTCCTTTCTTTTCATACATACATACATACCTTTGCATGGTGAAATTATACATTGTGGAATAGTATTTAATTTATTTTTAGAATGATATTTTTCAATGAAGTTTTGTCAGCAAGTTTTTTGCTCGACATTGATTGAAAACTGTTTTTTAAATAGTGCATATTTTTTCATTATTATTCATTCAATTCTGGATATGCAAAAAATTTTGCAAGTTCCCACCATGAATAATTGTCACCTTCTCCGTCTTCTTGTTTGACATAGATAAAACAGAGCGGGGAAGATGAAGCATATTATTTTTCTTCTTTAAAAACTGTTGCGTACAATTTGAACGTACGTTGTGGCGTACAATTTGAGATGAATTATCATTTAACCATCAAAATTCATACATTAAAATTGGAGACCAAACTAAAAATTCCACCATTCTTGAAGATGTCAAAATGTACGTTCCTATTCATTTTTTGAGAAATGATGAATTTAAATTTAATGAATGGCTAAAGTGTAGAACTAGCATGCTGCTGGAAGAGCTTTACAATTCATATGTATAAATGTATGTATTTATCATTAGTGTATCTCGATGTCAATAAGAGATTTAGGATTCAAAAATATAACTCGATTCATTTATAAAATATATATTTCTTAACACGTGTTTATAAACATTCCTCTAATCTACAGTTGCACACATCACAGATTTTTATAGGTGGTAATGTTTTTACATATTTGGTGGCATAAAATTTGTACAAAATTTATGGCATTATTTTATTACAAGGAATTTTTATAGCACTACTATCACTATATTTTTTGTTTCCACATTAATATTACAACAATTCGTAATATTGGTTAATAAATCAAAGTAATAATTATGGCATTATTTGGCAGATTGTTAGAATCGTTTCACTTTTTCTTTTATAAAACATTCAAGTCAGTTTTTTCATTCCGTCATCTCCATTAAAGTGGAGACAGCCGATGGTAGAAAAGTTAAAATGGTAACTTTCAATTTCTTTGGGTTATGTAAAACTTTTATACCTCAAGATTATGTTCTATTTATCTCGACGCTTACTAATTTATTTATCTAAAATAACTATATTATTCCTTTAACACTCTTCGACTAATAAGCTTTTTTTCTGATACTATCCCTCTATTCGTTCTCCCGTGCTCGGAATGACAAACTGTTTGCATTCCAATTCAGCATTAGAATCAACCATTATTTCTAATTTATCAGACATTTTGTAAATACATGTCTTTTCTATCGAAATATCTTCAGAATCATGAACTTTACTCATGAATATTTCCAGACCATCAAAGTTAGCAAAGAAATCAGGCATTACATGTTTTTGGGTGTTGAAGTGAATTTTCAGGTGTTCACGTAAAAATTGCGATTGGGGTGCAGCATAATCACAATGAGAACAGGCAAAATTGCTGTTGATGCCTGTTAGGGAATTGTGTCTTCTCATGTGATTATCTAAAGCGTCCCGGCGTTGATTTGTATAAGGGCAATATGTACATCTGTATATTTTCTTCTCTTCAACGGTGTCCTTGCTGGCAGCGCTGGATCTACGTCTGTGCAACAATTTTAATGTCTGCTGATCGCTTATGGATAATTTAGATGAATTCTGATACCCCTGCCGAATTGCACTGTTTGCTGTTAGTTTATTTTTATTTTTCACTGTATCATCAGTCTCGTCAAACATTTGACTTTCGGGGCCCTGTCTGGCGACGTGCGCATCTGCGTTCATTTGATGTTTTCGCATATGCTGAACATAGTTTGCGTAATATTTAACAGAATAATCACAAGCCTCACATTTATACCTCTGCTTCGATCCATGTAGGGACAAGTGCACTTTATACTGCTCCCTTTTTTCAAAGGCAGAAGGACATTTATGGCATTTATATCGCTTTTCCTTCTGACGCCCATTTTTTAAATACGTAGGGTATATGAAATCTGGATTTCCGTGCATCAGCAATCCAAATTGTGGATCAGCTTGCAGAACCGGAGGGAAGTGATCATTAGGTCTCGTGATGAGCTTTTCAGTCAATGCTCGCTTCTCTACTTCTGTTTTATGATGAAATAAGTCTGTGCCTGATATCGGAATGTTAAATGAGATTTCATCACTTGATTCATAATCCATGGGAGCAAAATTTTGGTCAACGGTATCGTGCACAGTTTCATGCCGCGCAAGATTTCCTATAGTTTTAACGGCATAATTACACTTTTTGCATTTAAATTTACCATCTCCTCCATGTAAAGAAATGTGATAATGAAGAGCTGAACTTTTGAAAAATTTCGCAGGACACTTAGTGCACAAATGCTGTTTCGTCGAAGGTTTCAAGAGGGGTGTGGCGTCTGTGGACAATGTATCCATCTGCATTGGTTCATTTTCAGCCTGGTAACTTTTTGGACCTTCTGTTACAACAATCCAAACTGGCTCTGCGGCGTTGAGTCCTGCCACTACACCTACAACTTTTGGTTGTGTGTAATCCGGATGAGTCCGATGAGCAGTCTGTAAATTTTTTGTCTTCAACTGGTAATCTTCCCCATGAACACTTTTATGGGCCATCAAATGCCCTTGTTGACGCGCTGTATAAGAACACGTTTCGCACTGATAAGGCAATCGAATACTGTGGAGCCTGTTATGAATTTGCAGCTCTTTTTCGCAAAGAAACCTTGCCGGACACTGGTTACAAAAATATAAAACTTTATCATTTTGTTTTTCTTGAACGCTCATAATATCGATATTATTTCGAAACATATTGCATTCGGTCGTATCCATATTATTCAATCCTGAATTATTTGTAAGTAAATTTATTTCATTAATCGTGTCTTTCAGCTCACTAATTTGTTGTTCATCAGTCTTCGATAAATTGACTAAACAAAGTACTTTGGCGTAATCGTCTTCGTGAACTCTCGAGTGTGATAAAAATACATCCACATTGTTGCAAGCGTAACTGCATTGAGGACAATAATGAATGAGTGTGAACTCTCCTAAATCATCTAAATTATCTCTAAATTGATGCATTTTTTCATGATCTTGGATGTTGCTTTTCCTGAGTTTTACGTATGGACAGTAGCGGCACTTGTACATCTTCTGGAATTCCCCTTCGAAAGAGACCCACGTCAGCGGAATATCAGTCATATTTTCAGTTTCAACTGTGTAAGGCTTGAACATAGAACTTTCTGTGCAATTTTCTTTTTCAGAGTTGTCTATATTTTCAATTGTTTCTTTTTGGGAGTGACTAATGTTGTGGACCTTCATGTGCTGGTGCAAGAGATGACGTTTTGTCACCTGGTAATTGCAGATATCACATTTAAAAGGCGCATCATGCGGTTTGTGGAACTGTTCATGATACATGAATTGTGATTTGCTGTTACTTTCATAAGGGCAGTGTATGCACTTATAACGTTTGAAAGATTCGGGTGTTTGTGATTTTATACCCAAAATATTAGCTATGTACTGTTCAGGTTCTAAGACATCGTGAATTTTAAGATGCTGCACCAAATCTGCTTCAGTTTTAGCATAATATAAGCAGAGAAAACATTTCAAACTGGATTCGAGCACAGTCATAGAATGCTGTTTGATGTGTACATCAAAGATATTTTTTTGACTAGTGGTAAATGGGCAAAGAGAACATTTTCCATCAAAGTTGATATTTTCATTATCGATCACTGTCGTAGATACCTTTTCTGATGAACATTTTTCTCCTACTATAACGCGTACATCTCCATTATGTTTGAGTCGGCAATGGCGCTGAAAATACAAATTTTAATGAATTATACAAAAAAAAAAAAAAAGTTGATATATTAGAAATATTAAAAGAATTAAGCATCAAATTTTAAAACTTTTTATCAAAAAGTTGTCCTTCATTAATTTCTCAATGAATGAATCCTATTCTAAATAATTTAATAATGCCTTTTCCGTGGTTTCATTTTTAAGCATACAAATTTGCCCATTATTAGTGTGTTAGTAAAGACTTTTATTTATTAGGAATCATGGAAAATATAATAGCAAATATTTAAATATGAAAATATCTATAAAACATCAAAAGAAATAAATAATTAATTGATATGAATTTACATATAGAATTGGAAATATGTTTGCATAATCATAGTTTAATAGGTGCATGTAATTCAATTCACAACTCCCAAAGTGTCAGAGAAGAAAATTTTAAATATAGACTTATCATTTAGCGCATAGACGCCTGGGTTGAGAAATCTTGAAGTTAAACTGGTTGTAAAATTCTGATCTGTATATCATTAAATTTAATAACATAATTACAGCTATTGTGTTAGTCAGATAATAGTAGATACCTGAATAACATGCTTCCAATTGGATACCTGGTTGCAATGGCCACACCTGTACGAAACACCCCCAGATACATCTACCGTGGACATAATATCTGCACTCTTGCGCGCTTCAACTTTTTGATCGACAAAAGATATATTGTTGCTGGATTTTGAGTGTTTTCGCACATGAATGAGGAGCGCTTCTTTTGATGCATGCCTGTAAAAGTTCAATTTGTATGATTTCAATTACGACAATTGACTCATTAAAAAATAATAATTTTTAAATGAACGCCACTATATTGGCCATTTTGAGAACATTATTAATCAATATAATTTTATTAATCAAATCAATTGAGTTGATCAGATGCAATACCGTACCTGTAGCTGCATTTTTTGCATTTCCACATTGATTTTTTTATTTTCCTATCTGCTATGCCATTGTCTGACGGATCCAACATTTTAATGCCTTCATTGCTTGAGATAGATTCAACGGAATTTGGTAGCTCTGATATTGATGTTTCTTTTGGTATTTGAATAGATAACTCTGCGGAGATATGTGATGGCTTCTCCATATTTGATGTATCAGATATGTCTGACATGCTTTTTGACAGTATGCCAGTATAGTTTTCCTTCTGTTTTATACCTAAGTCAGAAGGTTCTGAAGTGTGCATCAAAGTTAAGTACTTATTGTATTTACTGTAGTTTCTTCTACCGGTCTCGTCTGTCATCAGAACTCTAGCTTTGCTGTGTTCCGGATCTCTGACTGACTTTAATCTTATATGCTTAGTTATATCCCACCGCCAGTTGGATCTGTAGGAACAGAATGAGCACTCGAATGGCTTTTTGTTCAAATGCCCTACAATATGAACATGAAAACGAGATGCTGTCGATGCCCAGAAAGAACAATGAGGACATTTGAATACTTTTTTCCCCATGGGAGTATTTCCTGAAATTGCTAGGACGTCACCGTTGTTAGGTGTCGATGTGAAAATATTTTTTGACATCCCCATAATATCATCGTTGACTTCGGACGCTTCGTTATTGCTGTTCAAGCAATTGTCAAAAGTTACAGAATTGGAGCTATTTAGCATCGAGTTCCATACGAAAACTACATTTTCCATTGGATGCGGGACTTGCGGATCATCGACTGATGCTTCCTCTTCCGATTCCGGCTGGTTTGGGATTTCTATTTTTTCAGTTTTAAACTGTTCAATGGGGGACTCTCTATCTTTACCGGCCTTGAGGCAAGACTGAGTGTGAATTATTAAGTCCAAGCTGGACTTGCACCTGTGTCGGCAATGCTGACACCGCGTGGAACCCGATGCGGCAAAATTGACAGAGTTAAATTTGGATTCAGGAGTATTGCAAATCTTTTCATGAACCGAATACTCCGAGAGGCATTTGGATAAATGTCCACATTCCTTGCAAGTGAGATTTCCACTTTCAACGGTTGTTGTCATGAGCTTTTCTTTTAATTTATCAAAAAATGATGCATTTTTGCGTTTGAATATATTTTTTGAAAATATTTGTATAGAATGCTGTGAAGATTCATCGCTACCTCTCGTCGATAAATGTTCATAAGTGGTTCGATCTAAGCTGTCATCTTGACATATCATATCAGATGTTGTTTCCAAAGTGGAGCTTTGATACATAGGAGATTGCAACTGTCTCGTAGCGGTCACTAAAGCGTCTGCAGACAATGCTTCATTCATAACTTTGCTCAAATTCAATGGCCCGTTTGAAAAATTTCCAACTTTTTGCTGCTGCACAGGGTTTTGCAAATGAAGCGGAATCAAATTAGGTATTGGACGAGAAATTTTCTTTATTGTTTGCATTTCTTCTTTAATTTGGAGAGGTTCATTTGACTGTGTGGAGGTCAGAACTGCTGCATCATTTTCTGCTGATAAATTCGTTTTTGAAAATAAATTTGCCATCAAATCATTAGTAAAGTTTCCATAAAAAATGTTTTCAACATTTCTATTATTGTCTGTATAGTTTTTTCTATTATCAACAGTTCCATGTTCTGCAGAGTCACTCTGAAAGTAAAAAAAAGGGACTAATTTATTATGTACATAATAACAATAATCTCGTGTAAACTTCAAACCGAGGTTTAAATATCTATACCGCATCACCATTATTCCAAAATTAATATCCAGATCTACAATATATGACCTGACGTATGGTCTGCGGTTATAGTAATTTATTTGGATAGGTTACCTGTGCAGAATCGCAAGTGCTGGCATCCTGATCCTGCGGAGGGCATCTCGAGGCGGTGTTTTGGTTCACTGGAAAATCTGCAGCCAGAAGGGCGGCATCGCTACCGCCCACTTTATTGCGTCGCCTCGTCGGCGCGGGAGGGGCGCCGGCCACTCCGGCCTGTCCCACCGCCGGCACGTGATGATTCATTTCGTGCACCGTCAAGCTCTGTTTGATATCGGCTGTGAAATTGCAAACTGAACAGCCAAAAGCTCCGGTGCCGCCGTGGTTCTTCATGTGTCTATCCAAATTCCATTTGTACGGAGTGCGAAAGTCGCAGACTTCGCATTTAATCATCGGCATCGAATGATATTTGACATGTTTTGTGAATCTGGCTTTTATGTGGGTCACATAGTTGCATTTTGAGCATGGGAAAAATTTCGTCTTGGTGTGCTCTTTGCGCTCGTGCCTCGCGAGCTGGCTCTGGTTCGTCGCTGTGAAGGAGCAAATGGAGCATCCCAGCTCGGGCGCAGGCCCCGCGGCCGCACAACCCTCGCTCGCCTTCCGCGGCGCCTCCTTCGCGGTCGCGGCGGCTTCTTCTCCGCGCTCTGCCGCCTCGGCCTCGTCGCGCCTCAGAGTTCGATCGAGGAGCTTTCGCTTCAAGGATCCGTTCATTTCCACTCCGTCACAACTGCCGTGCACCATTTTCATGTGCCTCAGCAGTTTTTGAAAATGTTTAGAAGCATATAGACAGTTGGGGCAGTCATAAATTTTTACCTTTTCATCGTGCACGTCGCGGAGATGCGTAAGATTGTGTCGGGGATTTTGAGTAAAGTAATTGCAATGAGGGCAATTATAATTCCTTTTAATTTTACACTGCGGCAAGTCGACGTCCTCGCGTCGGTCGTCGTCGGGAGGAGTCGCCGGCCGGACCGCAGGAAGATCCGGCGCGACGGCCGGGGTCATCTCCATGAAAAGCCTGTCGCCGCTTACGACGCTTCGAACTATCAGCGTGTCTCCCGATCTCTGCACCATTGAGGGTGACGCCATTTTATCTGCAAAAAAGAGCAATTTTAGTTTCATTCACTAGACAGTTAGTTTTCAAATGAACCTTTACCGATGCCAAATATCTGTACCCATTTTTATATTCGACGGGTATATATATAAATATATATATATTACATTCGTTATTCGGTATTCATCATTTCAAAAGATTCCCTGTCAGGAGGAAGAAGAATCTTTAAATTACTCTTGAGAAACTCTCGGGCTTCAGAACTCGTCACCCTTCACCCGTGCATAACTCTGATATTAATTACAGCACTATTTTTCTCAAATCTAAAACCGCTGGCTTAAGATTTTCTGTTGTTTTTCGTCACTGTATAGGGCCGTGATATCTATCGTTGGGAATATTCGGAGCGTGCCGCTAAACTTTAATTAATTGGGTCATATTTTGACTGAGCATATTTTCCGGAACGAGTTACAAATATTTTGACCGTCAAACGGTGGTCGCTAACTCTTTGGTCGACTCGCGACACACTTATCAGTTTTTATGTTTGCGCGGCTCACCCAAGAATCTCAAACACTATTGACAATATTTAAATTAAACATTTCAAACATAACAGGTGGCAACAAAACAAACCACTTTCGAAAACCAGACTGTGATTCTTCGTCACCTTAAGATTTTTTGTAATAGCATACATGTCAGTACAGAATGCATGACTAGTAACACTTGGATCGATAAGTCCCGGGACTAACTAAGAAAAACACGTTTTTTTGGCAAAATTCGTCTTTATTCATCAACATAGTCTCCTTCAAGAGCAACACAATCAGTCCAGCGCTTCTCTAACATTTCAATACCTTTCTTGTAGAACGATTTATCTTTGGCCTCGAAATAAGCGTTCGTTTCGGCGATGACTTCCTCGTTGGAGTAGAATCTCTTTCCTTGGAGCATTTTTTTGAGGTCTGCAAACAGGTAGTAGTCGCTGGGGGCCAGATCCGGTGAATATGGTGGGTGTGGAAGCAATTCGAAGCCCAATTCATGCAATTTCGCCATTGTAGCTAGCGACTTGTGACACGGCGCATTGTCTTGGTGAAAGAGCACTTTCTTCTTTTTCATTTGGAGCCGTTTCTCACCGATTTCGTTCTTCAAACGCATCAATTGGACAATGTAACGTTCGCTATTGATGGTCTTACCTTTTTCAAGGTAGTCGATGAACAAAACTCCATGAGCATCCCAAAATACTGAGGCCATAAACTTACCGGTCCATATTTGCGTTTTTGGCCGCTTTGGACGCTTCTCACCGACTGCAGTCCACTCGGCTGACGACCGCTTTGACTCTGGAGTGTAGTGAAGGATCCAGGTTTCGTCCATTGTCACATACCGACGCAAAAAATCCGGTTTGTTTCGGCGAAACAGCTTCAAACAGCGCTCAGAATCAACGACACGTTGTTGTTTTTGATCCACTGTGAGCAAACGCGGCACCCACTTTGACAACAGCTTCCTCATAGACAAATGTTCATGCAAAATAGTGTACACACTGCCGTATGATATCTTTAAGGTGTCAGCTATCTCACGCAATTTTAATTTACGGTTTTCGAAAACGATTTGGTGGACTTTTTTGATGATTTCCGGGGTAATTGCCTCATTTGGCCGGCCAGAGCGTTCAGCATCTTCAGTGTCTGTACGACCACGTTTAAACTCAGCATACCACCGACAAATGGTTGTTTTTGATGGAGCAGATTCCCTGTAGCACTTTTCAAGCCATTGCTGAGCTTGCATTGTGTTTTTTTTGTGAATCCATTATTCTGAGAATATCAAGACGAGCGTCACTTAAATCACTGTAACTCATGGACCAAACATCAGAATGTCATGAAATTTTGACAGGTATCTTTTGAAGGTTGGTACTTATGAAAAATCATACGGAACTTTTGTTGGCAACGCCATCTATGTGTCAGTCCCGGGACTTATTGATCCACGTGTTAAATATACACTCATTCCAATCCTAAGGTTCAGTTCACATTGTTACTGACTAAACGATGCAATGATAAATTGATTTCTTTCAATCGTATTAATTAAATGAAATGGTGGTTCGAAGGCAACCTCTGATAACATTTATCGTGTTTAGAAAATTGTCAAAATCGAAACATACCGTACTTCATATATATATATATATATATATATGTCAGATAATCGAGACTGTCACTCTTGTAACATTTAATCATCTTTTAAGCGAATATTTTCCTTTTACGAGTTTACCTTTCACTTAATAAAATATATATGCATAATCAGGCAAAATAATGATCAGAGTCGGAATTTATAGGTAAGGCCCGTTTCTACCAACGAACGCTCTGGTACAAGTAAAATGAAGCAATGAAGACGCAAACGTCAAGCGTAAGTATTTATGTGCGTTCGATACTTCAGTGCTTGCCGTGCATCCTTGTAAAAAGATAACGCGAGTTCTGGTAAAAGTGGACGGTATTCTAACGCGAGTGCTCGATTTTGTTGAAGAATTCCGCTTGAATTCGTAATATTTTTTTTTATTATTACAAATTCTATGCATGTAAGGGGCAACGTGCATAATTGTAAAAATAATGATACAAAACTATATGGACTGTAAAACATATCCATTGTGGGCGAATGCAATCATTATTCATATAATCACGGTTGTCAATGAAAACTGTTTACTTTTCAAAAAAAAAAAAATCGCCCCTACGTGAGCCCGCGGAACACGGACGTGTAAATCCGCACATGTGTGATTATTCTGCGTGGGCGGGAGCGTCTTCAAAATCGATATCGGTCGGCCGAGGCCGGTCCCAGTCGAGTCAGCGCGACGCATCGCATCTCCGAGTTGCCAAAAAATGCAGCGACCGGCGTGGCACGGCGAACGATGCGACGTCGCATGCCACTCGCCGTTCGCCACTCTTGCCGCTCGCCACACGCACGGAGCCGGCGGGCGAAGGGCGGCTGCGGAGCGGGGGCAGGTCGACCCCTTCGCGGGCGTCGGCAGCAGCTAGCAGCCGAGCAATCAATATTAGCAGCAGGTAGGGTGCTCGCCCGTCCGCACAGGAATCGAACTAGATCACATTTCACGCAGCTCTCCTCTTGCGTTCGCGTATACGGTTCGACGCTTCCGTTAATTCAAATAAAAAAGCTTTCGGGTCATTCGACGGGTAACATTATTATTAAATTAACAAAACTTATAATTTTACCAATGATTGGCAGTCGATATCGAAAAGCGTAGCCGAAGTCTCAGAAGAGACGGCTGCCTCACGATTTAACACATTCAACTGGTAAATTAAGTAGCCACGTAGACCTCGGAACGAAAACGGAAGCGTTCAAACTGAATGCTGTTGATATGTCAGCTCGAGTATATCGTACACTAATAATATGCACGAATCTGCCGACAGGCAAATCCCGGGTGGTGAATGATAAAACATAAATATGAATTCAAATTCGATAAACAATGATGATTTCGCAAGCATGTTTAATCTCTACAAACCCCAAAATCGTGACATCATCGCACACGTTACATATTACGCACGGATTGATTTCAGATTTTGATTTAAATGAATATTGAAAGGGAATGACGCGATTGAAATAAAATAGCAGGCGACGGACGCATAGAAGTCTTGGCCACCCTACATTCGGGCCTAGAGCAGGAGCAGACTCAGCCGGCAGCTGACGAGGACGTCACGGGCCGCCGTTGCTAAGGGTCCGCCTGCCGACGCCGCCGTCGCCGCCTACCTCATGCCGCGCGATCCGCTCGAGGCGCGCCTCGTCCAATTTTAACCTCAACCGGGCGAGGATGGTACAACACAGCGTCGATCCACTTTTGATCTTCTTCGACCCACCCAGACCTGTCGGGCGGGGCGATCGATGACGGCAATAAAATATTTAATATAATATACTAACGTGGTTATAGAGCGACCTACAATCTATAACTGCAATAATATTTCTAATTCATTCAAATAAATATAAATAAATAAATTTCATAGTATCAGACGGGTTTCTTACGGTAACGAATAATGTTCAATCGAACAGGGCAAGTTGAAATAATTACTTACAACATTCATTACAAAATAAATCGGACTATGAAACAATTTCATATGTTTACCTATTTAAATAAAATCATTAAATATAAAAAATACTCATAGGAAATATTGTAATAATGCTAAAACTAATAGAATAAAAAAAAATAACTTATAAGGAATTGATGCATTTAAATTGAGGGTGTGACTAATTAATTTTGTATTCCTATTCAAGTGATTTTTCATGTGTTAAAATAGCTTGTTGGTGAAAGCAACTGGTCCTATCCGTAATAAAGAATTGTGGAATAAATACTCTCCCTATAGTATTTTATTTTTCAAATATAATACGTTCCCAACAACTTCAAATGATAGATCCCAACATTCACGTGTATTTTCATTCATATATTAGTTTTTTTAATCCACGTCTACTTCCAATGTTGGGCATATGGCCCTCTTACGGAGAATCTCTACATAATTTTAATAAATATAGTTTTAATGAATTTATTCAACTGCTCATTCAGTTTTTAGAAATATAGTAGGGAAACAAGAAAAAAAGATATGACAGGAACCAGTCCTGAGAATTTCCAGATATCATAAGCATCCATACCTTCAAACGGGAATCGATCGATCCGTAAGGAAACCGACGACGTTGACGACTGCACCACGGACCCTTTATAATTTACTCGCCATAAAATTCAAAAAAAGTTTGAATTACTTTGCAACGGTTTTTATATTAGAAAATTACATTTCTCTTATCTGAGATGAAATTATACAAATAATAAAAATCATATAAACAGTATACGTACAATCGGTCGCGTAATGGCATACATACATGCTTACAAGGCTAGTCTTCTTATTTTTTTAATACCGATGAATTATCCTATTTATAGTAATATTTTCTCAAATTATTTCACATTTTAATATATTTAACATAACATTTAACAAGTTAATCGAAAACAAGAGAACGCAGAAAAATTTAAACATTTCAAATATGGAGCACGGCAGATTTTCACCTCTCTCTGGCACACGTAGGAAGAGGTCGACGGGTAGGTAACTACGTAACTATTAGTTACTTATCTTACCGATACCGTGACGTCAGACAGACTATTTATTGAACGATTAATAATTTTCCACAGAAAGAGTTTTTCTTCACTAAATAAATCAATCATTAAAAGAATGATAACATTAAATCTATGAGATATATCCACAATGACAATTTATTTTATCCATATTGTTTCATCGTGCGACCAAAAATTTTGCAAAAAGAAAGATAATAAGCAGTATGAAATGGAGACCCATACCAATATACATATTATCTATATTTATATAAATATCAAATTTTTGTGCACTTAAAATTACTCTATGGTATATTTTAGATATTGGTACACAATCATCTTGTTGTCAAAATCAGATTTTTATATGCTTTGGCTAATTAATCACCGGATCCATTGAATCTGGCTTCACCATTTGCAAAGTAACTGAAACAGTTTCTACGCCAAACAGACAATAGAAACTACCCTTACGTGTAGAGCTGTAGAATATCATTTTAGAGATACACTAAGTATACAATTATAAAAAATATGTTAAACAATAAGTATCTAAATTAGAATCAAGGTATTTATTTTACACATCAACCAGACAGCTAATTACAATATAATATAAACCAGTAATAAATTAAAAACGAATGTAAACGAGCGTTTTTAATTACAATTAATTAATTATGGACAATCGAAAAAAGAATGTCATTCGAAATTTATAAGTAAAAAAGAAATCGACACCTGGATTTTATATACAGATGATAAAATGGTAAAAAAAAATATTTTAATTAGTGACTATCATTACGAGTTGACCATCTTGTATATATCAGTTAGTTTTTACATTGACACTTAATTCACGGTTGCTGAATGACGATAATATATTTTGGCGAAGAAATGGAATCAGTGGCGAAACTAACGGTTGCCAACTATGTGCATAAAGGGAGTATCGCTGTTTGAAGCATGTGCGACAAATAGTGAATACATAATTCCCTTGCCAAGACACGCCTCCTCAACTATTATATTTAATGTTTAAGTCAGCAATGTTATCGGTTATAATTTTAATGTCTCATTAACAGATTTAATCATTTTTCAGAGGCAATAATTGATTAATGCGCCTTAATTTTTACTTTTCGTATAATTTATCGGCCATCTCAGACAGAAAACTTGCAAATTCCGATTTTGACTTTTTAACAGTAGCAAGAAAACAATATACGTTGTAGAAATTCCTTGAAGAGTCAAAATCTCAATTCGTTACGGTTAATGGCTAAGATACAAATAAACAACATTTGAAAGTATACAATTTTTGAATATTGAACATTGCTCATTCATTAAACATGGTTTTAACCTTTTGAGTCTCAAAGGGCGATCTGCGTCGAAACCGATATATCGGCGCATAATTTAATGTATCCTATAGATACAACAACAAAAGTTTTTTTTATGTTTCTTACAAAATTTGCTTTATATTTTATAAAAAAAGTGTCTGAGTAGATAGTTCAACTCTGTGAATATTTTCAGCATTCATAAATCGGCTCAGAGGTTGGAAGGGTTAAGACAATTCTTAAAATTCATAATTATGTTGAACTGCAGCATCGTTTCAAAAAAATAACGTTTCATCGTTATTACTACATTTAATTTCGAGTAATACGTGAAGAAGTGCTTAGGACTTCAAGAGATCTAAAAACTATATTGATTATCAAAAATAAATTGCCATCAAATAATCGCCGAATCTATCGAAATAAAATCAAAAATCTATTTTGGCACATAACCATGCAAATTAATATGAATTGGCTGCGTATGAAGTAAGAATAGTAAATTTAATGAAGAGTATTTCGCATGCGTACACCAATGGCTGTGCTCTAAACTTAACATGTGGGTTCTGTAGGAAAATAATGTATGGAATATCACACAACAGGATGTTTCAATGTAGCCGTCTACGTAGCTCGATGGTATTGCGGGGCGACCTCGCCGAGCAATATGATAGTATTAGTACCGAATAGCATACGATTGCGGCGTGGCACTGCTTCTAGGGTCAACGAGGGGCGAGGGCTTACCGTCGCTGATGTATTGGACTGAGCCGCTACTAACACGCAGATAACGTATCTAGACTTTTGAAATTCGAGAGTATTAGAGAGATTAAAATAGTATTTTAAACCGAGAGATGAGATATAATTTAAAATCATAATCATGGAAATACAAATGCATATAAAAATACATTGCTACGTAATATCAGATTTTTCAGGGGGGTAGCAAAGTTGCCAGTTTCTTATTCTTTTGATTCGTTTTTATATGTAATCCTTTGAAACTAGATAAAAATATGTTTCTTTCCGCTGATTCCTGAAATGACGTCCCTGAAAGATATACAGTTTGATACTTATAATTGAGGACAATCAGACAATTTAAATATTCTTGGATAAAATTGGGTTAAAATTCATGCCGTTGGAAAATAATGCACGATAAAATTATATAATATTTATATTATGCCAGGGCACGAGTAGCAGTTAGTAACCCGTAACTTCACTTATATTCGTTGGGTGGTTCAAGAAATACTCCTAACTTGATCTATCAGGAGATCAAGATCGGGTGAGATTTAACTCCAATCAAAGTTTTTAAGAATGTATTCTCTATATACTCTTAATTTATCCAGTAATAATGATGATATTTAATCCACTTTTAAATGTTACCGCTGCAGTGTCAGTGTGGATTTCGGTCTCTCCATTGAGATACCTTCACCGATTCAGTTTTGATATTTACCATTTATCTCGTACGACATTTTCCCTTCAATAAATTGGAAATACATTTTTTTTGGTGAACGATTTATCGACATTCAATGGATTTGACATGATCCAACTGTTGAAGGCGTCGCAGTTTGACAGTTGAGTTTATCTTTATTATGACTGTACGTTATTAAAACAGTAAACTTATCAGGTATGTGTAAATATTTTGAAATAAATTAATCAATAAAAGCATTGCATCATAACATATGAATCTTTAGCTAGTTCACTGAATCAACGTTGACGCTAAAAAAATGATATTGCTGAACAGTTTCAAGTCGACTTTCTAGTAAGTACAAACATTAAACGTCATTTAATACTATGAAAGATTTTTTCTAAACTGATGCTCGTGTAGCATAGTTATAATATGTAATTGATTATGTTATTAATCAGATTCACTAAAAAATGAAAATATTTGACTGTTTGTAGGTAGTGACAGATTATCCATTATTTGACTGCCCGCTAGAACGATAGGCGGAAGTTGTCTCATCGCAATAAAGAACAGAACGTCTTTAAGTCTACATTATTTCGTTGAATGTGTGCGAGAGAGTTTGCAGAGAGGAGATTAACACGCAGCGAGTCTTTTTTATTTGCGCGCTTCAGCCGGCTGACGCATCGCCCTCCTGTATATTCGTCAGCAGCTGTATTCGGGTTTTGCCGCAGAGCTGTCCCAAAGAGGGGCCATCCTGAGTACGTTTGTCCTGTTCTCTTGCGTTTCTGCATCCCTGTCGGAGGTCGCGCCTGCGCCGTCTACCACTACTCCCGAAGCTGGCCATTTTAAGATTCCCTATTCTTCTCGAGCACGGCCGGGGTCTTTTCATTCTAAAGAATAATTCTAATAGACTAAATGCGGTTGATGAATGCGATGACACAGCTCCAAGAACTGCGGTTGAACTTATTGTCGACGACGACATTGATCCTTATTCACGTTATCTAAAGACTGGTTTGACAGAAGTAGGTACCTATTAAAGGTCAATGTATCACAGCTTCCTCCTGGTAGAAATTGTGATATTGATTTTTACTGTGATAAGAAGACTGCAATATTTATGTTCATATTATTAATTTCTGTATCATAAAATTGAAGAAGAATAAGCGACAATTAAAATCTTTATAACAAAATAAAACTATAAATCAAAAATTAGTATTAAAAAAAACGTAAATTATTGTTCTGTTAGATTAGGTTATAAATAATTATTTTAACAAATTATCAGCGATACATCACACTCTACAGTCTCGTATAATTTGTCATTATATTAATTATCGACAGCTATAAATAAAATAACAAGTATTACAGTAAAATGAAGTTTTAGTATTCAGATATATAAATTTAATTTGAGTACGTAAGTCGTTACCAACATATATATTTCTCATGATACAAGTCTTTATACTTAATAAAATTTTGATTGCTTTATTTATGGCTAATGATATTTAGAAATTAAAAAAAACAGCTTCATGATATTGGAACCACAATTTGTATTGTCATGACATTTTCATTTGGGACTAGAAATAAAAAATATTTATTAATGTTTTGAACAATTGCAAGTTTCCTGATACGGCACTTGAACTTTAACGATCGTGGTTTCATATTGCATGTATTAGGTGGGCTGGTTATTAAAGTTGGCCGATACACTTAACAAAACCTAACACATTAATTTACAAAATAGTTTTACAGAAAACATGTACTTATATATGTTCGATGACAAGTATATCACATAAAGACTGAAAAAATATTCAGCATATAGGATTGGTTGTAAAATATAATACCAATACCCCGATCTTTTTATAACACTTTTTGAAATGTCTATCACAAATCTAAAACATGTGACGTAGGGATACGCTTTATCACTCTTTTTATTACATAAAGACTTTTCCGTTAACTTTTGTTCAGTGAACTAAATATGGTCGCTATTAAATGAGATATGGAAATAAGTATGGAAAGTAATGTCTATCTAGGAATCTTAGAAAATAATCTGTTATCTTTTACTTTTTTTTATTTTGAATAGCTGTTAGACTTGGGGGTCCCTCAAGTTTTAGTTTCGGTGCCACACGCACTCGAAGTTACCTCCAGTGGCGGATAAACTGAATCCATATTTTATGGGGTGTATTTACAAAGAATCATGGAGATAATAATAGTCGATTGCAATAATAATTTAAAAATAAAGTATTAACTTTTGAACCATTTCTATTTCAATGTAACAGTTTCGCAAAAATTTTATATTTAATTGTAATTATTCTTAACACGTTGACTACGGAAACATGTATTTTGGAAACACATTTGCACATTTTATTATGATGTGCTATACTTATATAAGATGGCTTGTAGCAATCACTTGATGCTATAGGCGCATAAATCAACGTTTCTTCAATATTTCTGATTACACACTAGGCGCGTATTCGGCATCCAATAGTAGTAAGAACCACATTTAAAAATGGACAGACCTAATTGGTTTGTTATTTTTACTTATGTTAATTTTAATATTTATGCTTTAGAATTGAAAATGTGAACTATCATATTGAATGTTACCAAATAATTTTATCGATTTGAAGATTTGGCCAGTGTGGGATAGTGTTGATCAATTATAACGACAAAATATTTAATGTTGTAAATTGCTATGTATTATTTCATCATGACTGGAAGGGTTAAAATTACACTCAGGATAGGTATTTCTTGTTTTGTTATTTACAATTTCCATCGCTTTTTTATAGTTATACTGATATTGTCGCAATATAACAAAGACATTTTGTTTAAAATACATATTTGTACATTTTATATTAACTATAAAATCGTCAATCATTTTAATAAATCATTTAAATTCGTTTTTAATTGAAAATATTTTTTTTCGAAATTTATTATCATATGTGGATTGGGTAAGTAGCTAACTAGTGCAATGGATTTTTTTCGTTTAATAGAAAAAAATGTAAACAAAGCAACTCCATGAGTAACAGTTGGACTAAATTATTTGTAAATGTACACAACTCATCACGATGATGTTCAATGCACTTTCTACTAAATGTTAAGTAATTCAATGCAGTGGCATCCAATAATAATTCACGGGAAAATCGCGTTGAACAAATCAACTGAATTCAATTATGAAATTTGAAACCTCATTAAATTTAACATTGTTGAATTTTTACATCAGACAATAATAATCGGATTTCATAAAGGTAAACATCTCAAAGATCATAATTTACTCCGCCAAATAAAGAGATAAATATAATATGTTGAAAATAGCTAAAAACAAGGGCCCGTCCTAATTATAAAGCTGATTACTTAGATTTAAAATGCATACACACATTCCTTCTTTACGCGATTTTTGGGACAGTATTTATCAAAGAACGAATTTGTTTTTTCGTATACAAAAACACTCTTTTACCCGATGTTTTGAGTTTTGGGACCAATTTATCTAATTATATGAAACTAAAGTTTTTTTACGCGTTAATTTCTGGAACCAATGTATCGCGTAAAAATGATCGGGTGTACAATTAAAAACAGTAGTCTTCGACTATTTTTTAAAAATTAAGAATGCAATGTTACTTAGTTATAGATGAAATCAAAATTATACTAATTAGCGCATCTACTTATTGACTAAGGTATCATTTAAAATATAAACCATTATTTATTCACTTTGTACGTCAAAATCAAAGGTTGTTTAAACACAGCATTAAATAGTATATATGTAAAAATTAAGAACTTTTTGCACTAGTTTTACAATTTTATAGAATTATCAAGATCGGTTTCACTCATTGTGGGAATTTTAAAGTTGATTGATTCAGTCAACGTTAGCGATGAGCTAACCTGGAATATAACATCTATTCATCAATTATCGAAAATTACGATTGTAGTATTACAACATAGTTATTATTGTACATACAATGGCGCTGAATCACCTTTACACTAGATATGCTATATTTACGATTTTAGGGTAATAAATTAGACGCTATTCGAAACCTTATCATACTGGAGTATGTAAATGCCTATTTAATCAAACAATTTTTAATTATAACGTCAGTATTCTTCGGTCACTTATAATCGAAGAATATTATGTAATTACACGCCACTGTCGCAGCGCATGACCCGAGTAAAAACCACACGTTATTCAACATGTGAGTGCTGAGGATAATCTTATTCTTGGATTGGTGTCACTGTAAAATGTAAGATGACGCTTTCATCGAACGACCGTGCGCAGTTCATTTAATGGAACGCAGAAAAACCGAGATAACGAACGTCGTGGTGTTCTTATCACCAATGGAAGTAAGGTAAACAGAGCAGCGACCGTGTCACCGTTGGCTCTCTCGGGCACAATCATACATATCCAATCCAATGCCAACACTTTAACATTTCATGAGAGCTGTAAGAAGGCCGCATTCGATATGATTTGCATGCATGCGGTTTGTTTTGGATTTCAATAATTGCTTCAAATTTACACAATAATGGTTTAAAATAATCCATAGATTGTATGTAACACTCACAAGCACTCAACATCGATAAGTTAGTGTTATTATATAGGCATAAATAATATATGAAAGACTTTTTTATAATGCAAAAACAAAAACTTAGCACATAATTTTAGGAAATTATTAGGGCCGGTTTTTCAGAAGATCGAGATCAAAATGAGCATGACTAACTATGGTCAATTTAGCATATTATAATATACTTGCGAGGGCGAAACGGGGTTGTGACCATTTTATAAAACTGGAATTAGTGCAAAAAAATATTTTATTTTATTTTACTTTTTTCGTCGCAAATTCAAATTTATTCATTGCTATACGCAACTCAAACATGTATTACATTTTATAATTTGTTATGAATAGAAAAATATCTCACATAAAGACATAACTTTTGCTTTTTGGTGTTAAAAAAAATACATAACTTTTGTTTAACCAACTACACCAATTAGTGAGCATTTTTTAGTATAGAATACTACGTTACTCTAAAACCACGATTAAGCGTGGAAAAATCGGTCAAATTTGTTAGTTGTTAAAAACATAATGATCGACGTGATGATATCATATGTGATTAAATTAACGCGATATCGAGCAACAAGCCGATGATTTAACATGCACATATAACCCACAAATTATTGTTCCGTAACGTTAAAACTACATCTATAGAAATTTACTATATATATGTATGCACATGTGATTTGTATTACATCAATTGATAATGCTCTTGATGAGCGAAATCGGTCTCGATATTTTTATATATTGTATTTAAAATTGTGTAAATAGTTCTAAAGCTGTGTTATATTTATTTATATATAATGCATTTTCAAGAGAGTGAAAGTAAAAAACTCTCAAATTGAACTTATACAATATATTATATATATTGATAAAATTTAACGATATAAATTTATCATAATATTGGGAATTCACTAACATTGCTATACTGTAGGCGAACGGTGGGTGAATGTGGTTCTTCATTGAGATAAGTGCGACTCCAATTGAAAATTTTAAATCCGCTTTTTTAATGAATTTAAAGAAAGTTGCTTGCTGTTTTCTATTTTTGGTACAACATATGGCTGCGAATCTTTATACCCCGCAAATTTTACGCCAAATTTCAAAGATCTTTGTTAAATGTGATATTTGCCCCTCAATTATTTTTTTATGCAACGTGTACAGACAATTTTAATTAAATTTGGATGTAAATATGTTATGAATCTTAATAATTTACGTAAACTATGAATGTGGCTTTCATCAGCCTCATTCGTGCCCACCCCTGCTATAGGCAATAGAGATAAATTTAAACGATACAATATATGCATTTGAAGCTCCACAAACACTGATCGACCCGTATTGTGATGGTGTGCAACGACTAGTTACGCCACAAAAGTATTGCTGTATTATAACAGTAACACATCAAGAAATAATCGTTGCGGAAAAAATTGGCGGAACGCCTAAGTAATGCCCTCAAATTCTTGGCGAGGGTGAAAATAGTTGGTGACATCTGTGATACCTGATACGTATGACATCGACGTCATGAATGAAAAAAAATAATTTATTGATTCTGGAGAATCCAATTCCGTTTTCTCTGAATTTTAGGAATGTAAAAAAGAATTAAGGTAATTAAGGTAATGTTTTTTGATAGGTTTCATCGTGCGAATTTTAATGGATAATGAAGAATCTTATGGAAAAATAAGAATCACAAATCATAAAGATGTATTCTCAAAAAAAACTTGAGAATTGTTGATCACAGCCTCTATAGATAATGTATCCAGTTTTATAAACAGTAATACGTAAAGCGTTCAGACGATTTTTTCGTGTTTCCTAGGAAATCTTAATTAAAAACAATATTATATTTTTTAAATTTTCGCCTCTCTTTTTCGGACATCAGTACTCGTTAATTGCTATATTTAAAATTGTTTTTTAAATAAAATACAAGCTGCTCTATAGGGCATAATTATATGCTTTTAAACATGGTTTTATTTACATTACAAATGAGTTAACATATTTAGTTCGAAAAAATTCAGGTATAATCTATTAATCGGTTTATCTATCGAGCCGGCCTAGCTGCGTATCCAACAATTGAAAGTTCTGAGAAATTCGGGAAAATGTTAAATATATTTCTGTAGATAATACACATCGGTTGGTGAAGCGCGACGCTTAATCATTCTTTCACCAATCTCATATAATTAAGTCTGGGAGCTGGGTTCTATTATCAGTATAATTTTTCGGCATTTTGACAGAAATATTCGTGCAGGAGCATATTGCCGGGATGAAAACAAGACGAATCGACGTAAATAATGTTGTGCAGTTTATTACTAACAAAAAAACTGGACATTCAATTCCTTGTTACATCCAACACGATCTAATGTTAAGAGATTTTTCGGACTACCACATTGAAATAATGTAATAACATGTTATATTATATTAATAAAATGATAACAAATGTTTAACATAATATATGATTGAAATGTTGCAACACAAAAACAATAACCAAATTTTACAAGAAAGGTGCTTGTATAATCTATAGATTTATATAACAGAATTATCCTAGATGCAAATGCCGACAAGCTTCGACGAAAATATTCCGCTGGAAAACGAATAGATTTGATATCATATACCTGCTTGTCAGACACGGTTACAGTGAAACGATTACATAACACTAACCTAATCGTAGGACATACTCAATCAGGTTGATTCAAGTAAAATTCGGAGATTTCATATTGTTAAGTAAAATACGTATTTTTAAGAATCCAGTCGCAGGGAAAACAAGAAGACGTGAACTGTGTAAAAAATCTCTACATTGACGAGGTTTTCGATAGTCTCATGAATTAAATTAAGATTTACTGAGTGGTGCGAAAAAGATTATTGAATAATAATTATTTAAGCACTTTCAAGCAAATAATGACAATGCATATTTGATGCGAAACAATGAACTATCGTTTCCTAACGTTATATTTTACGGACCAATGGTATCTCAAACGATATCACGAGAATTCACATATCTGTACATAAGTTCAAAATATCAGTTTGAAATAACTACTATGCGTTGATATAAATGACCCATGAAGATGTCTTATGACCCAGTATTAGAAAATTTCTTCTTAAATTCGTAAGCATTTGGCGTAGCAGCAATTCTTTCTCTACGCTCGATGCTATGACAGCGCATTCCGAAAATCTATCATATACGCGCGTAGTCAGATGTAGACACCTAGATAGTTTATTATAACATTTAAAAAATCTTTAATTAGATTATAACAGTGTGAATCTAAAACAAGGTACATATAATATTGTTAATTTGATCAAGGTTCTTTAAAAAGTGCAAAAAATCACACGGTGTTTCCAAATATGTTGTACACCAAAAAACTGTTGATTTATTGTGGTAGAAAGATATACTTTTATGTATAGATTTTTATCAATCCATTTTACCGATTTATTTTATAGATCCTTTTAAAGAGATCGCGATCCAGTTAAGAATGGCCGGAGCGTTTTCACTTCGAAGGGGTTGTATTCAGGCAGAACTACGTCACACCTGTCCAACGCATTCGTCTCAACAGTGCTGCTTTATGGTTGCGAGTCATCCCACATTACAAAAGGACTGCGCAACCGTATAGTTTACTTCAAAAACCGATGTTCACGGTACACAATAGGGTGCTTTGATTTTATCAGGAACTTTGAAGTAATGAATTAGTATAGCCAGCCTTATATTGCGATACAAATAAAATAGGGACGACGAATCTAATTTCGACGAGTGCTGCTGGTGCTAGAGAAAAGTTTGAGCTCTGCCTGTCTCAACTACGAACCTAATGTAATTTCGTCGCTCTGGACAAGACCCGAATAAGGAAGGAACAGTAAACACTAGATTTTTCAGTTGATTATATGAGTCTTTCATATTACAATGTTGTTTTGAAATATCAAATGTCAATGAGATTTTTTTTCTTTGGCGATGTTCAATTGCGTTCTATGTTTACGTCCGCACGTAATATATTGTGGAAGGATCACACTCAAGGATCCAGAGAGCTGTAGTTTGCTCACCACTGATCTATACCATAGATCAGTGATGGTGGACCTTTTTGAGAAATGAGGTAAATTTTTTCAATATTATTTCAGTACTAGCTCGTGGGTCACTAAGTAAAAAATCCTGTAAAAAGTTTGCTTTTCCTTTTATGTTTTACAACCTATACTGTTGCAAGTTAATTTTTTTAACTATTTTTGGCTGTCTTTTCTTCCTTTTATGATAAAAAAAACAGTTGGTTAAAATAAAGCGTGGATTATTTAAAAAGCCTATGTGGGTTAGTGTCTTGACTCGCGGATCATATATTCGCCATCACTGCCATAACTGGTCATCAACGGCACTTTTTTGGTCCATTTCTACATATTGAATACATGCGGCCTTCTGCCTGGCGTAAATTATCCTATATTGACCCGCGCCGCCAATTGAATCTGAAATGTCTGATCCATTTGATGCACTCAGCAAAGCTACGTGGCGCATGAATGACATGGGAGGATGCAATGGGACTAGCGGGGGTCAGAGTTTTATGGAGACACTGAGTGGTGGCCATATGCTCAGTACAGACAGTGGCCATGGTTTAAAACACCTTTAAAAAATATTATTCAACATTGAATAGTGTTTATGGTAAAATTAATAATTATATGAAAACACGTGTCAAAAGCGATCGTGTTTTAATGTGTTCACATTTAGATATTTTGAATATTTTAGAAAATATTTACTTGATATCACTGTTATGGATATTTGCAAGAGTTGAAATATTATCTGTAATCAGTAGCAATTCCAAGAAATTAAACAACCCAAAGTTATCTAAATAATATTAATTCAACGTACTATCAATTAATTCATGTTTCAATTATCATTCCTACCACTTTACAAAAAAAAATATATCAGGAATCAAAACGAACACCATTGAATGAACCTGAATAATTATTTTCAGGGCCGGTGCGAGAAGCGCTTAACGTTATCCGGCCCCGCGATCTACTGGTCGGGCCCTACGTAATGTAATTACACATTTCAATCAAATGCTTTAGAAGGAAATTTTGACATATTGAGAAGATATCATAATAGGGAAATCGACATCGTAACGAAAGATGTTGCGGCGAAAGGGGCGAGGCATATTATACAATATGTACAATACGTTTCGTCATTGAATTTTATAATCAAGCATTGTATTTATGTCAATTTGTTCATCACTTATATATACTATATAATAATATATAAATCTAGTTGTATGGCTCCAAAAATTGTCATGTCAGTCCTAATATATTATATAATAAAATCAATGTTAGGCTAGAATACCTGGAAATAATCCTTCATAATTTTTTTCGAATTTAACGTGATACTATTGAAAATTTATCAAAGAAACACCGGCGTTGACGTGTTAATAAAGTGTCCAATAAGGAATTTCAATGGAACATTCAAGAAGGAATCTAGATCATTTTATGTTGCAGCTATATATGTGATAGGCGGACGTATGAGTATAACTCCACGTTTGATAATTTTACCTTAAATACCAAAAACATTCCTAATATACGAACGCTTCGCTTTAAAATGAATACGACGTTAAACATTTGAAATTCATGCGTATATTAAAGAAACTAATACCAGGAATAAATACTTCAAAATTAGGTAATTTTAGCTCTCTTGAGCATTTATCTTTTTGGATTTATACTCATAAGTCTGCCCATCATATAAATAATGTGTGCAATAAATTGAATAGTAGAGTGGATATTAATCTTCATAATATTTAATAATACTTATTCCTATAACAGATAACAAATCTGCACAGCGTTTTCGCAAAGAATTACGATAAGACAAGACGTGTCGAAATGTTTCATAGATGTGCTGATAAAAAATATTATGAATACCTTCTGCACGAGCAAGGTTTAAAACGATTATGATAATTCTTAGAAAAAAGTATTTTATTCATCGATAACTTATTCGCTAGTTTTGACTGATTATATAGGTTGATATTATCCTATTAACGTAAAAACGAAAAAATACGTTATCTCTGTGAACATGAATAGGAAAACGTAAAAATATTTACACACGCAACCAGTCATCCATAAATATGGAAGCATATCCGGAGAAAAAGTTTATATAAAATCATATAAGGGTGAAAAAATTGCTTGGTAAAATAATCTGAAGTTACTTTACTTATAACATGACACGTTTATGATTCTCAACCAGTATATATATGGAATGCAGATAATGGTATCTTTAGCTGGAATATTGTAACGTATTATTGACAAATAATCAGAGCCTTTAAATATTATTTTAAGTGATTAGCAGGAAGTGTTATTGATTACTTATTACTGCAGCGATAAAATACAGCGAAAATGATTTGATCGCATCTTTGAACGGCATACATCATCGTGATAAAAATCGTATTAGCGAACAGTAAATGTCTGCACCATATTCGAATTTTTGTAATGCACTTGGGTTACATTGCATAGCAGTCAGATAAAGTTGCCAAAACATTGCAAGCAATGCAGCTGTTGCAGTTGGGAGATCGAGTTGGGTGCAGCTGGGTAGAGAAGTAAATAAAGATTTTGTAGAGATTTGATAGAGGGGGCTCACAATAGTGTCAAATATTATGATATTATTTCAAATGATGCGGCACAGTGTTGGGTTAACAATCATTATTATTTTTAATGTGGAACTTTGATGAGAGCCGTATTAGATGCTGGTGCATTATTCATCTGGTTTACTTTGGCGTGGTGATAATTATATAATCTTGTGACAAAACCGTGGTTGCTAAACTGTCAGTAGTTAGTGTTCACATTCATCATTTTACAATGATATACAAATTGCCATCAAAAGGTGACAGCAGTTAATTTATGAAATGCACAGTTTGGAGTGTTCCTAAATTGTATGCAGTTCATTTTGATTAAATATGAAGGTGTATAAAAGCATTTACTTTTATAAACAAAAAATGATTATATTTCAACATCGATAGTTCTGCGAATGCTGCGAGAAACGAAACACCTACGGTGACAGTGCAAAGTGGTATATACGTATGTACATTGTAGTATCGACAAAATATTGGGTGGACAAAAAACCATGTAAAAGATCGTATATGCGAGGTAATAAATAATCCTGCAATTTAGATTTCAACACTTTACCGTATATCATTACGTATAATAAATACAAGTTTGACAATCAAACATAAAGTATTTATTTTACCAAGTGCCAAATTGGGAAACAAATACATTAATCACTTTTAAGGTGTTAACTGTCACTTCTTGATGGAAAGGCATTATATTTTAAATAATAAAAACACATTTTTTAGTACTTATTTCCACAATATATTTTTTGATCAGGACCGGTTTCGCTCATCGCGAGCATTATCAACTGATAGAAAACAATTTACAAACAAGTCTATTTATACAAAACAAAAAATTAATTTGAGTTAATGGTAGCAGGTGTACAAAACCATGGGTACAAGAACTAGGAAACGATTTACATAAAATCATACAATATTGATACAAATAAAGTAAATTAGTATAAAAATTAAATGTTCACAATCACTTATTAAGAATTACAATTACAATTATGGTAAATCAATAATCCATTAGGAGCTCTAAACAATCAATAAGGGAGTAAGTGGGAAATTTTTAATGACAAAATAACACAATCACTACTTAATGGAACAAAATAAATTAATACATGAGAAGATTAATGATGAGATGGGAAGATATGGTCAATCAATATTTTCTGTAAAAAATTAAGTAAAGGGAGGCAATATTTTTCAAAAAAAAAAAAAATAATATTTATTTGAAATATATATTTATTACTCTAATTTAATGAGTATAACACTGGTGACGACGCAAAAGTAGTTTGTTCATTTATAAGGTTAGAATTAGGCAAAAATTTATCGAAATTTTTCGAAATCGAATTTATAGAAATTAATCGATATAAATTTTTGCCTAATTCTAACCTTATAAATGAACAAACTACTTTTGCGTCGTCACCATTGTTATACTCATTAAATTAGAGTAATAAATATATATTTCAAATAAATATTTTTTTTTTTTTTTTTGAAAAATGATATTGCCTCCCTTTACTTAATTTTTTACAGAAAATATTGGAACGCCCCTGACTGACCATTTCTTCCCATCTCATCGATTCATCTTTAATCGACTTCTCATGTATTAATTTATTTTGTTCCATTAAGTAGTGATTGTGGGTTATTTTCGTCATTAAAAATTTCCCACTCCTTACTTCCTTATTGATTGTTTAGAGCTCCTAATGGATTATTGATTTACCATAATTGTAATTGTAATTCTTAATAAGTGATTGTGAACATTTAATTTTTATACTAATTTACTTTATTTGTATCAATATTGTATGATTTTATGTAAATCGTTTCCTAGTTCTTGTACCCATGGTTTTGTACACCTGCTACCATTAACTCAAATTAATTTTTTTGTTTTGTATAAATAGACTTGTTTGTAAATTGTATTCTATCAGTTGATAATGCTCGCGATGAGCGAAACCGGTCCTGATCAAAAAATATATTGTGGAAATAAGTACTAAAAAATGTGTTTTTATTATTTAAAAAATACATTAATTGCAACTATATTTTTGGCCACATAGGTTATTACAACGTTTAATTATGCAATCTAAATTAGCCTTTATATTGAGACAATGGAAGAAATAAATGCACCTCAGCGAAATGAACCGATACACAAAGGTGATTAAAAGATGACACATGAAAGCGACGCGTGTATAACATTCCCATTGTGGTGACTAAAATCAATCTGTAAACACTTCATAATATTATTTGCAATGTTTTCTATGTTTTTATTTTATAAGAAACAATTTTTATTAAATATGACCGTAAGTTAAGTTATTTCGAATAAAATGTGACAAGTTAGTAGACAACACATTTTGCAATATAGAATTTGTACTTTATGGTTCTCATGAGGTATTTTTCCATTTTCTTGTGATATAAGTTTGAAACTGAGGTTATATTCGATTAAATGATCGGCTTCGTTCGTTGACTCTTGATGACAAACTGATAAGCATATGGTAGTTCAGCATTCGTTGGATGTAAAAGTCATCGCCGCTAAATTTAATACTAAATCGTAATAATTATTCAATATAATGTTATAATAATATAACACGACTAAACTGTTGGGTATAGTACGAAAATTAAAAGTTCGTTTTATTTTTGCAAAAAAATATTTTAGACTATAGTAGACTACGCTTCATTTTTTCAATGGTGTTACATTGACAAGACGAATATTTTGTATAAATAAAAAATGAAGTAGATAAACATCTGGATGAGGTCAGTACTCAACGAAGATAAAGATATGACATATATACAAAAATTGACGTGACGCATTGACTAGTTAGTTCATTCATCAAAGTTTCGCGCAAAAATTATTAACTGTTTTCGTTGCTCGAGCAAGGTTCAGTGATAAAAAAAAAATCTCGTTGAAAGATTGATGGAGAAGAAATTATATACGAACGGTAAGAAAAAGTCATACCAAAGTCGCTGCAGCAGACGTCTGCGACGGCAACCGACACCACACCAGTGCCAGAGCCCGTGTCAGAGTCGAGGGGCAGAAGAGCGGCCGCTCTCCGCGCTCCTCTGTCCTCGTCGAAGTGATAAGGTGAAGACGTTAGCGGATACTGGCGAGCGCCGACATCTGCGTCGCTGATAAGACCGCTTTGGGTGGAGCGCGCTCGACTTGCGAGTCTGTGACAGACGATGCGCCCGTCGCCGTCGCGCGGTTACGTATTGAACAATGACATCGGCGGTCGTCGCCGAGGCGATTGGGACCAAGGCCGAGAGCGCAGCGCGGCGGACTTCCCTCGCCCTCCCGGCGCCTCGCCGCCGACGCGCTCGCTTCTTCGGGTCGGCCGCTGCGGATGGCATACTCTGTCGCTGTAACTAGGCGTGCGCATCTTCCATATTGCTCGCCGCCGTGCTGAACCGAAAATAATTTCTCGGGAGCTGCGCTGCCATGGCCCACACCGAGGGACATTCCGCGCATTTGATTGTGATTAACGCAATCTTGGTAAATTCACGTTTCACGTAGAGCGACCGGATTGGACCCAGCTAGACGGCTAGACGCACACACGCAGTAAAAAATCCGAAGAATCGGGAACATTAAATAATTAGGAAGCATCTCCAGTACAACGAGACCAATCTTTTTATGTACTTTATTGATTGAATTGGCATTCACTTGGTAGAGCTCCATTATAACACGGTGAAAAAAATAGCAATGTATTTTAGTTCTACATTTTTTTTTAAATATAGTTGATACCTATTTCGGCTCACGCCATCGTCAGAACCATGCTTAAACTAACATTTGTTTATCTATATATAGCTGTGTAGAAAAGGTACACTATACATCTTCTCTCCTGTTTTAACGACATAGCTTATTTCCTGCTAGCAATAAAACTAACAATTGTAAATGAAACTAAAAAGACGGCTATATCAATAAGTTTACATATGGCACGGAAATGGTCCATTATAGAAACAAAGATAATATCAGACACATCAGTCAGAGGAGTCAATAATGGTGACGGAGATATATTAGTTTGTTCGTTAAGAATAGATAAACAAATGTTAGTTTAAGCATAGTTCTGACGATGGCGTGAGCCGAAATAGCTGTCAACTATATTTAAGAAAAACAATTTTGTACAACTAAAATACATTGCATTTTATGTACGTTTACTACTGTAACCCAGCTTCCTGACCTACCGACATACTTTCCGAAAAAAAACTGTATCATTTTCTACAATTGATTTTTGTAGTAAATTAATAACATCGTTCTCTTTGGATCTTGAAGAAAGCTCGTTATTATTAAATAACGCTATGAATTCATCGATATGCTATTTGATTTTTTGGAACAAAAAAAATATTACATTTGTGATTCAAACACATGTCATCTCTTGCAATCGTGCTGTATGTTCTCCAGCTCTGTCCTCAAAAGTTCATTAAATCGAAATTTAACTTGCTACATCATGTTTCATTTGTTATCAAATTAAAGTCAAAATAAAATTATTTAAAGAAGACGTTTTTTTCAGTATGCTGCATGTATTACGTTTAATTCGCCATATGTGTTAAACGCATAATAGGTAAAAAAATATTACTATTATTACAATAACGATACACGTGCCGGATTTTCAGTATGAATGATTTAAAATGACACGCCGATTGCATAAAAACCCTTTAATTTTACTCTAAAGCAAAGAAATCGTAAGTTGATTGATCAAATTTAGGCAAGGTTTATTTAAGAATGCCAATAATATAAAATTGTATTTTCACCCCCTACTAGAATTTTTTAGAAACATTATAGTTTCCATGAGAACAGAGGCGAAATCCACAACCGTATGAGAAGAGTATGTATAAATTTTGACATCATGGTTTAATCAAGAATGTAACTCTGTTGAAGAGAATTTGAGTGAGAACTGCTAAGCAGTTCTGGTAGTCAAAATTGCGTTAAGGTAAGTTCTCTTGCAAGTCATGCTTTAGATTGACAGCGGACATGGTTAAAAACTACCAAATATAATAGTTTTTTTACGAGCTTCATAGTTGAAGGAGTCACGGTGAAGTATGCGATATTAGTGAAATTATTTGAATTTTTCTTCTCTTAAAAGCAACGAGTCGCAGCACATATAAACCGTGACTTCTATAAATTGATCGATGTATCATTATGGCGGTTTCTTCTTATGCATCGGCTCTCAGCACTACTGTTTTGGACCGCCAATGTATTGTAATATAAAGTATACATAAGTATCTAAAAAAGGAAATGAAGCAACCGATTTACAAACAAAATATGCCAAATATTAAACTAAAAAAAATATTGAATACTCAACTAGTTGTCAACCCTTTTGATACGAAATGATAAATCGGCGATTGTTACTTTTATGAAAATTGCATTAAAAAAGTATGCGAAACATTTTCAATAGTCTGTAGGGTTTTATTTCAGGGATATATCACGCTTAAAAAAAGAACACAGTCTAATAATTATTTTTTTTTGATATAAAATAACAGCAATTCAGCTTTCTTCTAATTATACAATTTCCAACAGCCAGAGAATAAATATTTTACAAACGAGAAGCTGAGAAGTTTTTGGACATTCTTGTCTATTCATATTGTTTTATACTTATGGTATATTTAGAGTCCAACTATTTCGCATAGTCATCGTTTCGCGTCTGAATAATCGTTGACCCAATTAATGTATGAAAACTACAAAACTGAAAATTGCTAGGAAATACATAATGATTAAGATTGTATTGGCCCTTATCACATGGGTCTACCAAACGTCCGGATTTTCCACATGAACTCTTTTAAGGTGTTCAAAGGACAGAAATTTTATTGTTTGTGGGGAAATGAAGAACATTATACCTATTTTATACTATACACAATGCCAACGTTACGCGCATGTTTGATTGACCAATTTTCAATGGACTGAATATTATTTTATTTAAAAAGAATTATATGAAAATTATTTCGATGCAAAGATTTCTTGTATATTTTTGTGAAACCCAACGCTCTTGAATTTTACGGAAATTTCGGAACTAGCGGAATTGTATATCTCTAAAAATGTAAATTTTTGAAAATCTTTTATAATTCTTGTATCATTTTCATATTGGTCTAAAAGAACCAAATCGCAATTTTACATAGTGATAATAATGTATTATTAATTAATAGAAGAAAACTTTATTATTACTGGATGTGGATTTCAAATATATAATTAGGAAAAATAAATATAACTCGTTAAAACATGAATCGAATCGAGAAACGGGTATTTGAGACACTAATGTTGCAGTGATGTTATGTCAATCTAACAAGGTTTCAAATCAGCTGTCGCAAATCTTTCGGACCTTGAGGATCACTACGACCAAATTATTAAATCGCTTTTATGACTTTATTGCGGCAACATACAGTAAAATTTTCTTTTATATTATTATCATAAAATATGCATTTTAAATGGTTATTTTTTGATTATAGCAGATGAAAAAAAGACTACTGTAAAATAGAGAGCCGTTTTAACTAACCCTGATAAGGTAATTTGAAATGAATGAAACGGTTTGATAAACATAACAAGTATTACAATAAGTGCTAAAATCTCTACGCAGAATTATGTACGGGATAAATGTTTGACAACCGCTGACTTAGATGAAAAAAGATTTCATTATTTGATTTTATACAAATCGTATACTATTAATGCCATTTAAAGAGTGTCTAGTATTGGTATTTTGTTTTGAATAAATTGTTCTAGATATTGTGTCGTATACTTTTAATTCTTCGTGTTCGTTTATTAGTTTTAAAAACTCGGATACCATATTCGTGTAAAGCGCGTTTAACCTTTATACAATTTTGCATTTTAACCCAAGTACGATGCCTACATATATAATACTGTATCGCTCAATGTGAAGTGACATTAAAATAAACATCAAGATGGCCGCCTGCAGTAAATACCTACCGACGATTGATTATCGCTTACAAGTTACACAATACCATAATGTAGATTAACGCCAGGTGACAGTGACAAACATCTAATGTTGGAACTATTTTGTTATTTTAATCGGTAAACGAAATACATAATCCAATGGCTAATTGTGTGGAGATGCATACGCTCGTTAATGCATATGACATGTAGCAGAACATCTGCGAGCGTATGTAAATGAATTGATGTTGCAAAATCGCCCTTTAATAGCAAAACATGAGAAAAAGGTTTTCTAATTTGACGAAATTCTTTGAACACGTTTCGCTCGAAGCGCATTAGAAAATAACAAGATTTCCTCAAATGGAATAAACACTTTCTTTTTTGGGCACTCGCTGTGAACGCTATTGCTGAAGCTGTCCTATTGTTTATGGATTCACGCAAACGTCTCTTTCGTGTAAAATTTAAAGACTGTAAATTGTGCAGGTTTCTATAATTCAATAGACAATCGCAGAAATAAAAATAAGATATATAGGCCCGATCCAGTTTTTTCGCCGCCTGTGTAAGTTTTTATTCTAAAACATGATTTTTCGATAGTGATAATTTTTACAAAGAAATAACCAAAAATGATAAGAGTTAAGAACCTCTATGATCGAAGTTTTTTACGTGTTGGATCATATATAATAAAGTCGTTGAAACGTCGGGTATTGTTTAATTAAATAGTGTACAGTTTTTTGTCAATATCACCCTAATACTTGCGGATTATTGGCAATGTACGACACGTTCGTGTTTTTATTAATTATATTTATGCATATCCCTCAAATCTGCCAGCCCATGTAAATACCAGCTTTCCCTCCATCTCTAGATCTGGACTTGAAGTAATTTCATGGAGGAATAAACATCTAAATCGTAATAAAAATTATTCCAAAAAGCTTCAGCAAATGTAACGGTTTTAAACTCTTTTGAAGAAGATCCTTTTTAAAAGTTATAAATTAATAATAATACGCATTTTTAAAAGAAGAGCAAATAATGAATAACGTTTTTCAAATAGCTATTTTTTGTAAGGCCTCGAATATTTTTGTATTGAAGGGTTAGTATCTCTTTCCAAGAGAAACTTAGCAATGGAATTCATCAAATATTCAAAGATTTGGAATAACCGAATTAGAATCAAATAAACCTATATCGAATCATTGAAATCATATTGTTAAATAGTATATTTACGCGTTATAAATTCGCATGTGTATACTCTTAGCTAACAGACAAAATATTGCACGATATATTATAGTATATACCAACAAATAATTTATTGAAACATCCAAAGGTTCGCATATTGTTCAATGATATAAGATATGGTTATGATACAAAATTTTTTGAATTGGTGTTACGACGTTTGAATGACAGATTCTCGAATAAAAAGAGTTTTGCGGTTAAATGAAGTCTAAAGCCGTCTCGTATGGTTTTCTCACTTGTAAATTGTTAGTGTTACCAATTTAAATAATTTCTTTTGAACTTTCGGCGCGCTTTTTAGTAATGCATCGTCTAGCATTTATTTTTTATCTGGTATGTTTTGAAAGATAATTTTTCTTAGACTTTCCACTTGGAAACTTTGCTTTACATATAAATAAAGAGACAATATAAAATTGAGTCAGATGTAAAATATAAAATGCGGCTGACATAGCACTCTGTGAATTTTATATACATATTATATATGCCCGGCTTATATTACTCATAATTATTCGGTTTGGTGATAATCATTGATTAACAGATTCATTGAAAAAACAGTATTTTAATTCGGTGTGATGACATTGAATCACTTAAAAGCTTTCATTCACTTTATCTAATTTGAATCGTTAAAAATTTCTCCGATATCACAAATCTTGTAACTAACGACCAGGATTGCCTTTCTGACCGATTTAAATTTGGTTTTTTTTTTAAATTTTAGTCGATCAAATCATGCGTTTCTACTATCGCATATGTCAGATTTTTCCTATAGTTTTATGTTGAATAGACAAACATAGCACTGAGAATTATTTTATTTGTTTGAAATAATTTATTGTAGACGTCAATCGTCAAATTTCGAAATACAGTAATATTTTGTCTTTTAATATTTAAACTCTGTATGTTCTATTTTTTCCCGTTTGATACAAATGGGATCGAGAGTTGAGACGTGAAAAAGATTGGAAGCCCGTGCTGTCTAGGTTTATTTATTGAATTTGTATCGTAATATAGAGATATACGAATATATTGGTAATTTATACGAATATCGCAAATAATAGGGCGTGATTATAATTCCGTCCAGCGTGATATGTGCGGCAATGACGAGTCTAAACAAAGATGATGCTCACAATTAATTTATCAAGGCAAGTGAAGTACGAGCATGAGTTACATGAACACGAGAAGTGGCACGGACCGAGAAGTGCTCACCGCTCATTAGGTAGGTATATCTATCGTCCTATATTATTTTGAAAGAAGCGATGAAGCATCCGATGCGACGTTGTAGAATGGCGTCAACGACGCTGGCCATCACAAACTGCACACCGTGTTTGCGAAGGGTAACCAACAAATAGAACAGAACAAACAACGAAATTAGCTACGTGCTAACAATTAACTATGTCACTGTGACAATTAAACAGCGCTGGAAGATTCCGATGAACGCAAACAATATAATTTCATCTTATTATCCGCTGTCGATCAAAATATAACAATGTGAAACCTTTATTGTAATATTGAAATGATCAAAGTTGAGTATGTACGTTTCGGTTGTGTTATGATTATAATAAATGTAATACGAATATTCATATCAATATATATTTGAGGCAAAATTTGATAGACATCGTATAAATCAAAAAGAAAAACGAGCTTCGTTGCCGATAAAATCTTGTACGGTTAATTGTTAATTATTGACTTATCTTCTAAATTTCAGAAAGAATATAACATATTATGCATTTAAGAATCGATGTGATACGTGCTTAAAGCGTGTTTATGTAGGACACGTGCCCTAAATCAAACGAAATCATGTCATAGTGTAACTTTGAACAATGCTGAAGATTAATATGAGTTTTCACATTGAATATTTATTAAAGATTACTTTATTTAAACGACCCAATCTCAGATTAAGTAAATACGGTCCAACAATAATGATTAAATGCCGTTACAGGTATATTCAAAACAGATATTTTACGTTTTTTACAGACAAAATTTTTGACAAATAATTGAATTGAAATTGAAAAAAACAAAAAATTTGAAAAATACTTTTTTACAAAAAAAAGTTATATTTGGTATTTTTTGTCAACAAATATATTATATTTATCTAACTAATAATGAAATCAGTTTTTTCGTAACTCTTGTAAAATTGTAGGGATGAAGTTGCGGAGTCAAAATACTACGATTTTAAGATTTTTTAATATTGCTTCGGGTAGTCATCGTTGTACCCAATCAGCACCCACTAGAGCTTCTTACCCTTCTTAAGGGGTGTGTTTTGTAGCATAGCAACGTTCGGAATGTTTGCGTGTATATTTAGTTGTATGTAAAAATTAAAAAAGATATTCAAGAACTTTTCTGAGTTTAAATCTTTAAATACCTTATTAAATGTATTCAACATCCCAGATGTAACCTGGTCGACATGACTGACAGGGTCGACAGATTAGACTGATAGTCGTATCGTCTTGAGCATTTTTGTCGTTTTTTGCAGAGGATTCAGAATTCTTAGTGTACGATGAGTATCCTAAATCATATTGTAAAATGTGATAATGGTTTAATCTGGAAGCTTTAGTTTTCTAGTTCATTAAAAGCCTGCCACGGTATTTATAACGAACTATAAAACCATTCAGCCTTTTTAAGGTTTCAGTCGACTCCAATAATTCATGTTTTTAAGACTCAAATAATTAATTTATTATGTAGTATAGTATAGTAAAGAAATGTCAGAAGGCTGCGTTTAGTTGTCTATAATCTGATTTAAAAAAACGTCAATTAGATTTTTTTATCAGTAAGTTACAATTAAAACCTTAAAGGTGATCAATTAGATATCATTAAAATAATATGTTTTTTTTTTAATTATAGAAATGAATGGATTCAATCAAAATGTCGTTACAGACCAAAAATGACGCAGGTTCCCACTTTTATGATAAAAGCATTTGGCAGTAATGATATCAATATTAGTGATAAGAAATTTTACATTTAAATAAGACACGAGTGACACCCTTTAAATAACCCTGTAATATTTGTGAGAACTTGTTGAAGAAGACTGGTGGAGAGTGGTGACTGCTATTGACTTCACAAATTTAAGGTTCTCAATTTTTGATTCGCGGCATCCCGTTGAAAACAACATAATGTCTAACCAAATGAAATTCGATCATTTGAAAAAAATAATAAAAATATTTCAATAGTTTCCTCCTGTAAATTTATATTTAAAATATCGGTTGCCTCTGGCTTCTTAAATGCCGTTGTATCAAGTCTACAATAACGTTTGACCCTTCACCATCCGCTAAGGCTTCACATTCCTCATGTATGGTAACAGCATTAATGGTGTAAGCTAGGAATGTCTGAAGAAAGACCTTAAAGCTGGTATGCATACACCGTACAAAGGCCGCAGCAATACTGTTGACATAAGAAATGTGAGAGTTGAGCCAAGATAACGTAATGAGTCTCTATCCATGATTATAAAAGTTATAATAATATGATAGATTTGTAAACAAAATAATGTACTACTTACTTTCGAAAAAAGATTATCGACTAATATTAGAATAATTTCAACTTCTCTAAAACCTGGGTTAGTGTATGTTAATTAAGATAATAATACAATCCATTATCTTGTGATTATCTGTATATTATTACAAAACTTTAAGGTTAAACAGGAGTTTGAGTTTTGTTGATTATTCTGTTAATTCTACGAGTCTATCCACAGCAGGGGTAGGCAACCTTTGGTTAAGGCAAGGGCTTCAAATGACGAATATCACTTTATGTTTATTCTCCTAAATAAGGGAATTTAAATTGGCTCGACAATTATTTTGTAACGAACAGTCTTAAAAAACAATATTCGTGTTCATTCGATAATGAAGAAAGATAAAATCAGGAAAATAAAAAATGGCACAGCATGAAGATTAAATTACTAAATTGAAAAAACAACGAACCTTACGTAAACAATACGAAATAAATGATACTGATAAAATAGTTTTTGTTTATTGCTTTTTATTTAATTGTCATCGATGGCTTTAGGCCGATTAGAATTTTCGTTTCACGAAAACTAGAGTTAAAACAATTTCGAAATGACTTTTATATAATACATGAAAATTAAACCACAAAATGAAATATATTTTTATTAATACATTTAAAACTTTAAGTTTTCATTCCGAAAACGTTTTATATGACGAAATGTAAATATGTGTTTCTCCTTTCATGTCTTTAATAACTAGCGAGATTTTAAAGAGATAAAATAATTTTTCATTTATTGAATAAGATAACAACTGTTTTTTTTTCTTTTTTTATTATAAAACGTAAACATAACTAAGAGGGAAGGCTAAAAATTACAAGTGGATTCAAGCATCTTTAAGAAAGGGAATATTTAGTATATTTTTGTATATCATAGAACTTGCATAGAATTTTGTTTCTATTCAAATATCGCACTCGTGCAAAAGTATGTATTTATTAAATACGCGATATTACTGCATTGCATAAATATTGCTGAGTTTCTGCTTGGTCACCGTATTAGAGAGTAAATTTAGTATAGTATGGAAATGTGGCTTATGCATCGACAGTTGTTATCGAGTACCTATCAATACTACACTCGGCCTGGCGTATTTCTGTTATCATATCAGGCCTGGGCCGAGGCCTCTGCCTTCTATTAGCGCTGCACATTCTCATTCAAACTGCGAGCACTGTTATTGTCCATTTTAATTATTCATGTCGTAGTTGTCTTCTGCTGAAATATCGCGGCGACTTGAGCGAGAGGCCTGTTATTAGATGGGTCAGCAAAATGTCTTTATCGCTGTTTACGTCGTCGATGGCTTTCGGCTTACCTCAAAATTATACGCAAAAAGATACCGTGAACCGCAAAGGGCGACAGAAAATAAAAAGAAAAATAATCCGAGTCATACCAAAGGCCTGCGTAGTGCCTCGAATAAATTACAGTAAGGGGAGTAAAATTATATTTAATATATTTTTCATTATAAATAATATTTTTAACAAATCGCGTATTTACTAACGTTAGTAATTTTTTCAGTCATTTTAATATTCATTTATAATTATAGTTTTTAAAAAACAGTATATGTATATAATCTGCGAAAGTAAAACAGCCCAAGAGCTGTTTTCAAATAATGGTATCTGCCAAGATCGCTAAACCCGAGGCCGGTTAGAGGTCGAAAAACATCGAATGGTTAGGTTTGACAACTTTGCAACAGACGCAATGTGCAGTTTTTATGGACAAACATTATTCGATGCGAACAATTTTTATTTTAATCATCCGCACCGCAATCATTTTATGTCGGATGATAATGAAGATCTCCGTATTAGCAATAAATTTTGTATCAGTGACGAAACTCGAGAGCGCATATATTCACAGCAATGGGGTATCAAGTATAAAAATTGACACTTCAAAGTCTTAACAACACTATAATTATAATCACCGATAATGTATTGTCAACACTTTGTAGATTTTTTTACAAAATATTTGACAGGTTAGGTTTTGGTAGTGTCAGTATGTACTGTTTTTTTTTATTATAATCTAGACATATGTGTTTTTTAAATATTCGCTTTGACGGAATTAATACTGTGATGTATGGTTATAATAAATTGACATAAAAATGGAATAAACTTCACAACCCAAAGTTAATAGTTAGTCGAAATAAAGTTAACAGCTTCGAATCATCTTCAGAAAATTAGTTTATCTTAGTATTTTTATTAGGTTCTTTCAATGAAATTTCTGTATATGATAGGCATGCATTGTTATGAATAATATTTATAGAATGTAAATAAATGACAATAGTCAAATGCGGTTATTTCCGTTGTTTTAGTTTTGTGGACAAAATAAAATTGAAAGCGAATGGAATGTCCTGTTTGTAATACACATTGTTAATAAGACATTTGTATCGTCAAGCAAATACGCTGACATTTAAAAACAGATAGTGAGCTTCGTGACGATGAAGTGTATATTATGGCAAGATACAAGTCATCCAAATAGATACATATTATTATTTTTATTTGTTTGACTAAAATCGCTATAATATATTGTTTTGAATATATATTGACGTATTTGTCTGACAAATCGTAGATTTTACTTGCATACATATTTATAATGTAGCATTATTTTGATTGCGATTGCACAGTAATGGAGAACCTTTTCAAGTTGTAAGTCATCCTTCAAAAAATTCTATACGAAATATATTTATGTACTTATTTAACATGTGACAAACGCATGATATATTAACGATTCTATTTATATGTACATGATATTATTTATCATTATTATGGTATTATAAAAAGGGCTGGATAACATTTTCGTATTGTAAGATGACCTTCAAAAAGTTCAATGAAATATATTTATGTACTCGCTTAAAATATATAAAAAACAATGAAAAAAAATTCAGTCACATCGCCGCAGGTTCCCCACCCTAAGCTTAGACAAGAAATGACTTGCATTGTATATATTCGATTCATAAATTACCGCGATTATTAAATTATTTTGTTATCAATTGTAGTCACTTGTAAGGAATTTATTGGAAAATGTGTTATTACTTCAATGTGAATCATACACAAGTATGTCGTTAAGATATTTTTTTGCATTTGCATATACATATATGTTATAATTACCCTGCGTAATTTCTATCTAACTTTATTCAATTAAGTTATTATATAAGATGCTTACACGTAGGGCATGTGAGTAAAATTATTTTACGAGTTGAAAAACAAATGAACATTATTCCGAATATTATAGATATCTTTCAAGAAGTCTTATCGCACGGTGTTGAAAACATGTTACATTGGCCACAAGTTATTCGTTTTCCACGTTTATCTGTATTTCTCGATATTGCAGATAAGGTATTGTGGTACCGTGGCCGTCCCTCCCGCGACCCACCTCCTGTTTCGGCGAAGTCCAACAACTGCCGACTGACGCGCGTCATCGTCATCCTCGCTCGCAACAATACAATTACTAATCATAACCGTTTATGTGGAGCAAGATGACATTGTCTCTATTGCTGCCCATTGTTTAGTAAAAATGAAAACAAGGCAGGCAATCGCATTCGAATAATTGAAATGATAAGGCGCGAAAGTTTCTTAGAGCTAGTTTATGAGTAATCGTATTCGGTTGGAAATGTAACGAGTGTCAGACGTCGCAGGCGCTCCTTGGCGTCGTCGTCGTAAAACCTTATTCCGTAGAGGTATCGCTTCTATAAATAGATTATCAGCAGACGGTTTTGCGCGGCGTCAGCGAAAGATAAATATCTGGTTCACATACCTTCCGGGCGAAGTCCGCGTGGCGTCGAAGAGACGCTGTCAACTTATCGATTGAAGCTCGCGGCGGGAAGAGTGCGGCGTTCTTCCCGACAATGTACGCTCCCGCTGGCGCGCCGTGTTGCACTGGTGGATCGCGAGCGGCGAACGCCGTGCCGGAGGACCGCCGGGATGGGGCGCGGCCGCTCCCTGCGTCCCCCTTCCCCGACCCCGCTGCTTTCCCGGCCGAGCCGCAAGAGAGCGTCGCCGCTCTGTCGCTCTCGCTCTAGTGGCGTCACCGGCGACTGCGGACCGGGAGGGACGCGACGTCCACTTTCCACGCGACCTCTTTGCAATTTCCCAGCGCGCCGAAGGAAGGACTCACATTCGACGCAGTGTATTGTCGAAGTGGCATGAACACCCCGTCACAGACTTAAGCCATTAGTAATATTAAATATCGCATTATCGTTGTTATTATAATATCGCCAATTTCATTCGATACTCTACCTTTCTCAAATATCCATTATTATTTCAATAGTTATTTTAAGTTTTTTACTGTCAAAATATAGTTGATCATGAGTGGAATGATGATATAAGTACGGTGGAAAAATAGCAATGTGTTTTAGTTCTACAATTTTTTTATAAGATATAGTTGGTAGCTATTTCGGCTCACGCCATCGTCATAGATTCAATAAAATAAATCAGTCTATATTTAAATTTCTGCTGATTAAACCAATCCAATTGAAAGAACATAAATCATATATTTGAATATGCTATACGTATCAGTATTGAACTTTTTCGTTTGCTACAATTTTAACATCGATTGAGATATTAAAATTTAAGCACTCGATATTGGGTTAATTTCTAATTGTGAATTGAAAACAAAAAATAATTTTATGTATGATGAAATTTTTCAAATCTTTTCACGCCCCACTAAGGCATGGAATAAGACTTCTATTTTCACCTGAAGAAATTGATGAGTTTAATCCTAGAGTATATATAATTCTCGTTAAATTGTAAAATAATCAATAATAATATTTTTATCATATTGGAAATACATTAAGACGATTATTGTTTCGTTTTTATACTTAAAAATGTTGTACGTATTTATTTTATTACAACGTTATATTTGAATTTGTCCAGCAAACTTTTTTAGTGGAGTTTGACCTGCAAAAGGTAATATTCGATAAAAGCGTATAAGAATAAGACAATTGTAAAGATGAAGCAAACAAGCGCATTAATCATATCAACTGATTCTTCTTCCGCTGTATTGTTTTCATCGATAAAAGCAGATAAATATATCAGATTTTCGCTTTATACCACGGTATATTCATTGCGCAAAGAAAAATAATGTCGGCCAGCATTGATAAGCTTGATTTCGAGAGGTGGCTGCGGAAAAACAGGTAATTTAAATTGTTTTTAAAAACTTTCCAAAAAATGTTTACCTTTGATTACTTTTATCAAAAAGACTTCTTTTAAATGGACAGCGTAAGTTTTTTATATAATTAATTTTGTTCGTGAACTTTTTCAATAATTTTATTCTTAAAATAATTAATTACGTATTTCAAACAGTTTAAAATTTCAAAATCATAATACTTAATTAATAAATATTTAAAAAAATAACTTTGCAACTATCAAAACGGTCATCGTACAAAACGCTGCGTCCAAAATGCGGTGAAGGGTTTGTGTTATCGAAATATTTTTACTGAGAATAAAATTGATTGGCAAGATTGTTTTTTTTATCTTTTCTGGCGCTTAGTAACTGATTCACGAGGAAAGTTTTCAAAATTTGACATAAATAAAACACAGGATAAAAGATATACCTTTTTTCTGTTGGGATTAAAGTTACATGTTAATTCATTTATACAATTAAACATTAGGTGAAAATAATTTACCATATTAATTAACCCAGCTTTAAAAATAAGAAAATTAACCAAGTTTCGCCATAATATTGTGTGTATCGAATTGCTGGGCGCTGTAGAAGATATAAGTAATATGATTCGTAATGAAATTTATTTAACGTGAAAAATAATCTGACGACTATAAGGAGGCTCGCTAAAAAAGAGCGAGACGTGAGACAGAACAGAATACGAGAGTGAAATAAATACAAACATAAACTATTCAACCTAGCCGTTATCTCCAAATTGTAAGTGCATGTTCAAGAAGTCATGCAATTTACATGTGTATTTACATAGTATTTAACTAAATATTCAAAATATTGTGCCGGAAATCAAAAAGAAAGAAATCAGTTAAGTGATCAAGAACTGAATGCAATACGTAAAACAAATATAGCACGTTCCGCTGTGAAATAAGATGTGAGGAAAACTTAAGAATATAAATAAATTATCTTTAGAAGCACCATCAAACGGACTTTATTGTGTTTTTAATTTATTTCATTTGGCAATTTTTTTAAAACGTATTCGGCAATAATTTTAGGAGCCACTGGTTGTGTATCACAAACAATACCAATGTTAATTATAAAGTATTTATATTTCAATTGACTTATAACTAAATATCCGTATAAGTAAAATTGAAATTAATCTATGACGGTTTTTTTGAGAAATGTGTAAAATCACGTCTACCCAATTTCTAACGGGAATATAATAATACTCAATACTATAACTCTGGGGTCCACAAACTTTACTCAACGGAGCCAAATATCAACAGCACAAGGTTTAAGATTTATTTTGAGAGCCATTTTTTATATTAAAATAATATTATGACAATTTTTCATTTACTAAAGAAACTATAATTTAACTATTTATTCTTACAACTTTGTACGATTCCACATGTTGTAACGACTCAAATTTGATATTGAAATTCCATCAAGCATCTTCAGCCGATATCATAAATTATATGTAATCTTAGTTAAACTATATGAACGCTGATATAACTTGATATCATACTTAATAATGATCTAATTCACGATTAAAATTATATTGTATGCAAGTTATCTGTAATATTTAAACATGACAATAACTGACAAATAATTACTGACTGTCCATCTCATTGGTTATAATTCAGTTATATATATATATTAAATAAGGTATGTAAGTTGTTTTTTATTATTATTATTATTTAAGACATGATTCCATGTTCTCATCAATAAGACGATTTCTCTTTTCATTTTTTTTTATTTTCGCGCTTGAAAAAGATTTTTGAATATTTAGATCCGAAAAGGAAAAGAACAGTGGAAGTTTATTTCACTAATATTTAAAATTATCGCTAGCAAATGTCAAAAGTACAACTATTCGTGGCAGAGCCGTACTCAAGGCGGCAAAGAGTCCTATGCGGCTCATGAGCCGCGGTTTGCCGACCACTGCACGAGCTGAAAGAACTTAATGTTCTAGAATATATTGTATTTCACCAATTCTAACAAAACTAGTTCTATATTAAAGTGAGCCAAGTATGATTACAGTTACATCTGACACCATTTTGCCTATAAATGATTAAATTATATAAAATGCTACATCAATTAGTAAAACATAATATACTTTTGTAGCCATCTGCGTTCCCAATGTGGAGCATATAAATTGTTCAAACTAATGTATCAGAATGACTTAAATTCCTATAAAAAAAATGTGGGAATCTTATTTTGAGATTGTGAAAAAAATGATTGTCATATAAAATTCGAACATTCAACATTCATTTATGATCTCGTCTGAAGGTGCTTGATAGAATTTCAATATCAAATTTGAATTGTCAGTTCTGTTGCATCCGTGCGATAGAATGCCTGAAGATGCCTGAAAGGCGAAACACGGGTCGTTAATGACAAAACATGTGGAATCGTACAAAGTTTTAATAATTCAAATTTGATTTAACATTCATTTAAGTCATCCTTAAAATTTTCATACCTTTGATAAATTTTTGAATATCTATAAAAGCATTTATCGCAAAATCCTTAAAAATATAGAATATGATCGCACTCCAGTACGGTATCCGATGATTTCTTAAAAAATAATTAATATAAAAATACCCAAAAAAACCAATTGAAACACTGTGTTTGATAAGTAAATATAATAGCATGGTTCCTATACAACTTGATTTATCTTCACGAATATCTCAGAGTCTTCTGGCAATAAAAACATATAACTGAACTCAAAACGAATTCTAAAAATGTGCAATTGAAGAAAAATTTATGAAAAAGCGATTGTTATCAACTATTCGATTTTTATTGTCTATATAATATGTCGAAGAAAATAAAGAATAATAAAACTTAGTATGCACACCCCATTTACGTACATCCTGAAACTTTGCACAACACGAATTCACATTACACGAAAGTTTTGTGGAATCATATAAATCTGTAATTTACTTCAAATATTTTTTTTATTTATTTTTTAATTCGATAAGTTTAAGAATGAATATAACGTGAAATAGGAGGGAGGTTAAGTTCAATCAAAATGAGCAGTGCCACGCTACTTTTAGTTTACCATTAATCGCAGAAATAAAATCTAGTATCCGATACAACTGCTACTTCGAAATTTGGTGAATATTTATTTATTAATACATAATAGATTATCATAAGTTATGTTTACACGTCAAACAGATACAATATATAATATGTACACAGTCCTTTTACTATATCTTCCATTTTTGCAAGCGGCGCCGACTGTGGAGCGAAAACAAAATTTCGACAATATCGATTTGCTTCAATTACAAACTACAATAGATTTATTCTTTGTTTGGAAGATAGAATTTTCTTCTTTTGCTTTAGTTGCGATTAGTTATGACATACCAAATATGTTTTAATGAAGAAGACCCTTGTCGTGAGTCAATTATAAAATTACGATTATTATGTTTCGCAACATCACTTCATGGACCACTGCTTCCCACTAGTTCGCTAACGGCTTTAACGTTGGACAAACACCGTATTTGCGGTAGGGTAAGATAAGAAAATCAATAAATCAAAGCCTTCGCGCAAAAATAGGAAACTCCTGCTTGTGCTGTAGGTTTTAGGACGATACATGTGTAATATATCCATTTTGACACGCTGGTTGGTGGAAATGTCTCGCAAAACATCAATCGTCTGTTTATATTTAAGTATAAGAAAACCATTTATATCGTCGATAATTATTATCGCTGACATATCCATTGTTCTGTGCTGTACATATGAAGTATTTATTATGTGTACGACATTTTTATGTACAATTGTAAGTGTAAATTGGCATAAAATATAACATAAATTGAAAATATACCCAAATCTAATTCATATTTAACGGTTTCCTAATTGTTCAATTTCGGCCATAAAACCAATTATTATATGGAATGAAAGGCTTTTTGGTATTGCACTTAAAGTTTACTAACATATTTTGATTGTAGAGACTGAAAATAAAGAAAATGTGGCGACGACTATTGTCCATTATCATGATTTTTAAAAGTAAAACAAAATAAACTCAACCATAGCGAGAAACTCAAAGAATTATACAAAAATTATTATATATAAACTATACCTTTTAAGGTGTTAACTGTCACTTCTTGATGGAAAGGCATTATATTTTAAATAATAAAAACACATTTTTTTTTTTTTAGTACTTATTTCCACAATATATTTTTTGATCAGGACCGGTTTCGCTCATCGCGAGCATTATCAACTGAACATCAACTGAACATTGATAATGCTCGCGATGAGCGAAACCGGTCCTGATCAAAAAATATATTGTGGAAATAAGTACTAAAAAAAAAAAATGTGTTTTTATTATTTAAAATATAAACTATACATGAAAATATGGTTTATTTGAATGATACATTTATGTATGTTATGTTAATTGTTCTATTTGTATTTTATGTTGCGAGCATTATCAACTGAACATCAGTTGATAATGCTCGCGATGAGCGAAACCGGTCCTGATCAAAAAATATATTGTGGAAATAAGTACTAAAAAAAAAAAATGTGTTTTTATTATTTAAAATATAAACTATACATGAAAATATGGTTTATTTGAATGATACATTTATGTATGTTATGTTAATTGTTCTATTTGTATTTTATGTTATACATTTTTATGTTATTTAGTAATATTTGTTCATATGTTTCTTTATTATAAACAGAATCATGGTCAATGGAAAAGGCAGCCTTGAATTCCAAGTTCCAAGTAAGATGGCCGTTTGTGGTGTCATTTCTCTTCGATTCGACGCAGACCGATTTTACGGCTCTTTCTCGGTGAATTTAATATTTACGAAAAATTGATGATTCTTGGATATATACAATAAATTGCTTGATATATTCGTACAGAATATATCAAGCAACTTATCACGGTTTATATCTCATTTATTACGATTCATTCACGGATAATGTTATTTTATAAAGCAAAACAAAAAATGACTTCAATACATGATTCGGTGATCTGGTGCAATGCGAATACTACAGCATTTATCTGTCTTTATTATTACATCAGTTTCATTGCACTTAACCGTTTTAGTGTTATGCTTATTTTCCAAGTACATGTTTGTAAATTGCTAGAGGTATTTTGTGTTATTAGATAGAAAACAGTATAGTGGTAAATAAGAATGCAATATCTTGCAAAAATGTCAATCAATTTTAATATATATATATAATATTAAACAACAATTGATAAAGTTGTCAAGTTGCCATCCACCTTATACCGCACTTACAGTGCGATAGCGCTGAATATTACTTTAACGGTTAAACGTAATGCGCATACATATTGAGGGTGTGTGTGAGTGTTGACCTAAATTTGATATATAATAGTGAATCTAGAGAATAATATTAAGAGAGTATCATAAAATCGTGTTAATATGCACGTCCACAAGATCTGCTTGTGTTCGAGTTTGGTCAGCAGGGCCATCCCTGTCTCCGCCAGCAGCTCAGAATCTTTGCATCAAGATCACCAAGTAGGCAAAAGTGTATTCGTTATCTATTTTTTTTTTTATTCGTGCTGATTTCCATTTCCGTAAAAATATATTTCCCTTAAGTGTGCATATAGTTTCCTGTGGTAGAAATTCTGTGAACACCTCTTATTTAACAACGAATGTCTAACCATTACATAAAATATATTAATATTGGAGAATTCTATGTATAATAATGTCTACTTATAAGATATCCTATTTTTTTATTTCTGGGCTACAAACTGTGATGGATACTGCTATGCGGGTACAGTTTTTTCTTTAATATGAAAAATTATTCATATCAGTGGGTCACCACCAGAGTCGGTGATAGGCAAGCTTACTATGTTCTCCGCAGCTCGGCCCCGCATTCGGCAAAACAATTCAAGCAATCTTCATCTTGTACATATTATTTAGAAAAATATCTCAGGGGGGACACCGGTTGTTACTGTTTTTGTTTTGTTTCGGTTGTATGCGCAAACCAGCACAAAAAGATATACATGAATGTTTCTTAAAAAATGCCCCATTTGGATGGACCCTAAACGATGTCTCTAATGAATTCCAATATAAGTCGATTTAATCTTATTGATGCAGGCTGGTTGGTTGGTCTTATCAAACAAAAAAGGTTGGGATCCTTGACTATAATAGATAATAACATTACTTTTTTTTGGAAGGCCCCATTAATTAGAGTAAAAAACTCGATTAAAAAAAATTCAAGTTAGGTATTGTTATTTATACAGGTTTCTTTTTTTCTAACAAAATCCATGTATAAGTGGGCACTACTTTTCAATGTTGTGTCAAAAAAAAATATATTTATTGAATAATCAACTGGTTCCAAAGCCAGAATTAATTATATATCTACTAAAAAAATATTCTGGAAGCAACTGTATCACCGGATCAGAGCTATTTGGCTATTTTACTCGGGGTTGTCATTTAAGGGTTCACATGACGACATTTGCCTCCGAATTCGTAAAACACATTTGTTTTTGCACTGGCTTGCATACGAAGACAAGAAATATCAACGTTTACTCCTCCCCATCACCTCTCTGCTCAAAAATGAACAAAACTGAAATGAAGTCCTTGTTTTTATTATGCGATATAAAGATGTTACATACATGACATATTTTCTATCAATATTCTACATAGTGCACGCTATCATATAGGTCAGCTGATTCCAACCTTTATGTTAGTAAACCTCCCTTAAATAAAATCCGAGCCTCCCTGTCTTTTGTAAATTAATAAATGTAGAAAACGTAGAAATAAATACACATTAATTCATTGAATTTTTAATGTAACGTTACTATAATACGTTCTATTTATTAGTAGATATTATTGGATGAAAATTATTCTATAATCAAAAGGTTTTGGCGCCTCCTATAGCAATATTCCGCACATTCCAGGTTGAAAGCCGCTGATATAATTACACCTGGGATAAGGTTTGAATATAATAATATATTTATCAAAAATCTCGTCTTTCTTGTTTAATGCCACATTATAGAGTTTTTTTCTATACATATATATTAATTTTTGGACATCGTATCATTTTCGATGGATATTGGCTTTATAAATAACTGATTGCTTTTTACAGTTGCATGTTATTGCATAACATTAAATTTATATTTGTTTTAATTTATGTTTGCATCTTTGCAATGTAGTTCCTACCACAGCTTTTTGAAATTTTTTTTAAAATCATTAATGGCTGGTTACTAATTAACACATTACTCACAGAAACAATCGCCACAGGAAAATATTTAAAAAAACCGGTGACAAGTAAAGTTTGCCACACTTTCTATTGTTGTATAAGAAGAAGTTGTAATAATAAATAATAACCACCATTTTAATTCTGATGATGTCATAATATAAAAGTAATTTACAATAAATATTAAAATTAAAAATTTGTTCTTAATTTTCAAAGTGAGAAAACTTGCAATAAAACATTCTTTTGAACTATTATATTGAAAATATTAAATATTACGCCACGAGTAACATTGCTGAATTGTGCAGTAAAAAAATGTGAGAGCTGCGGATATTTCAACAAATATTTATTTGTAGCGTTTTCTACGGCTTATGGAAAAAAATCGGATACAAAAATGCAAGATTTTTTTCCTTTTATATTACTAATGATGGTGATGGTGCTGGCGGTTGGCGATTACGAAATTTAAAAAAATCGAGCATAAATGTATTTAAAAAAAAAAAATACCTGGATCAATCTGCATTTGTTCAGCTAGGAGTCTTAACAATCGTTCTCTACATTCGTTTGTGAAATGAAAGAAATCGATGTTTTGTCCATATGATTACACAATATTTAAGTTCTTATTTAGAATAATTATCAAATCTTTTAAAAAAAAATTAAACTAGCATCGCATATTTTGTTGTGATTGGTGTACTTATTCAGTTTGGACGTGGGATTAACAAACCAAAGACTTAGGAAAAAGTTGAACATAATTACATTCAAAACATAATTATATATTATCTAGTTGATTGTAGCACATATTTATCAAGTCAATATTAAATAAAAAATAAAAATTTAGAATTTAACCAAACCTATCGATAAAGCAACTCAATTTCCTACACGAAGTACCATCAAATATTTACCATAGACAACAATCCACCTCACCTAATACTACTTGCATCACTTCTACCTTTGACAGTTTATTTACCCTCTATGGCAAGAATACCTCGCTTATCAGAGTTTCAGCGAACGCACTAACGCTTTCACAAATTTTACGAATTATAGTGTGATTTATTATTTTATTGACAACTAAATATCAATATTCTCTTGTTGTAATAAAATAAAGTTAAAATGCCGTACGCCAATCAGCCATCGGTTCATATTACTGATCTAACGGATGAAAATGTCAAATTCATTGTAGAGGATACTGAGTTGAGGTGGGTTTTATTTAATTGTTCAAATACATATTTTATAGACACCGTCAACTTTATTTTTCCTTTTTAATGTGTAGATAATTTTCTTTAGGTTTCTGAAATCTAATGGGAAAATAATTTTGCTTGCATACATCAAAGCGATATATTTTGGAAATAAATGCACTTCCCTAAACATAACCGATTTAATACCGTGTACTCTGTTTCAGATATAATTATCTTAAATAAATGATGTGTCAGCTTTTTTAGCATTGAATAATATTGACGCCGCTTTGAGATTATAAGTGATTGATTCATTCTCTTCAAAATTTTACATCTTATTCATTCAATATGCAATAAGATGTAAGAGGGTGGCAGTATCATCCGTATATTGTGCTATTATTATTTTTTAAACCAGCTGAAAATGTGGAGATGGAAATTTTATAATAATGACAAAAGTGGCGAGCCCTATAAAAAGTTTCGCAAGGTGGATTTTAAGGTTTCAAAGTTGCTTTTCTGTAAGGAATGGGCTTACGAATCATAATCATCAGCTGTTGGAGGCCAGCATCTGTAAATTTAACTGTTGCTCCTTCTAATCGTATCCAAACTTTGTTGAAAGCTTTTGCAGTACCAAGGAAATGACTGCTCATAAAGTGGCCGTGATTAAAGCTATCCATTATAAATATTGTGGGGTGGAGTAATTCATAATAAGTGGAATATCCTATGTGAGAGCCATTCTGTTCATCAGTAATAATTTTCTTACTGGAGACTAATTTCTATCTTATTCTTCCGTACCTATTACAGAATTTTGCTTTTGGCACATGTTTTTTGCAAATCATTGATTCTGGCTAGACTTTGTGATGATGATTATAACTGCCACTTTTAGATTTTTAGGTGGATTATTGTCTATATCCCTGTTGCCAGTAGTTTTTTTTATTATTTCTGGGGCATTTAATCCTATTTCTGATCTCTTTTTCGGTTGCTGATTTGTTTGCAGGCGAATTGCCACTGGCATCTATGTGAGAATAGCCCAAGTATCAGGTTAATCAAGTTAATCAAGGTATCAGTAATAGCAATGATATGTTACATTAGATGAACATTCTTGGGTTCATATTGTTTATTCCCAAACATTTAAGCCTTATCAATCATTGTATACACCAGTCCATTTCTGCCTTAGAGTGACACAGTGTGACTTTTTTTACATCTTATGATAACACTCCAATGCAGCTTTCAACCTTTGACTGTTTTAGGTAATCATTAAACGAGATCTTACAATGCTTTTTAAGTGTATGTTTGATTAAGGCCATAACTATTGTTACAAGTGCAAAAAGATAGTTGGGATTGTAATGCACAATCCTTTTGTACTTTTTTTTAACTGCTGTTGTGCTGCCCCACATAAAAAATATATGTGGCGGTTATTTCATTATATATTTATTTTTGTTCTCACATCAATAGTGTTGCAAACAGCATGCGGAGAGTATTCATTGCCGAAACACCTACAATGGCAATTGATTGGGTTCAGCTCGAAGCTAATTCAACAGTTATAAGTGACGAGTTTTTGGCTCATAGAATAGGCCTCATACCCCTAATCTCAGATGAAGTTGTAGATAGACTTCAATACACTAGGGTGAGTAACTTGTTTTTATATATGTATTCGTATATAAGGTGCCCTAATATTTAATCACTAAAATTGTTAGAAAAATAATATTAATCGAAATTTTCCCTCTATGGCCCAAAGACCAACTTCATTAGCGCACTTTGAATGTGATAGAAATCCTGATAAAATCAAAATACCATTTTAAATTGTTGTGTATCATATGGAAAACAATAACTGAAAGATTTGAGATATATCCTATAAAATTAATTTTCTAGCACGTATCACAAATTCTTCCCATAAAATATAGTGAAACTTCTATCTGATCTTAATTATTTATAAATTAATTTATTTCAATGAAATAAGTGAATTGTTGCTATTACAAATGGTTGGTAAAACAGACTTGTTTTCTCACATGTTTCCACCTCTGTGAGTGGTTTTCTTCTGCGTGCTGTGCAAGTCATACAGGCTTAGCAGTTTTAGCACATTGTAGTAACTCCTGTTTTACATAATTTTTTACAAGATAATTTTGCTAGTGATCTTTTTAAATACAAAGCACAGTAATCGTGTTTGAGTATTTCATATAATTTGTAGTTATAAATAGATTTAAAATTTCAATATCCAAACCAGATGCTTGAAATATCAAATTTTTGGTTACCACCTGGAGTATTTTCCGGATGATTAGTTATCAATCTACTTAATAACTAGATATATCACAATATTAATAATCAGAGCTTATGATAGGTATTCTTAAATATGACCATGCTCTACAAATCCATAATACCCTCTAATGAAGCTACTTATAAATTAACATTGAATGTTTCTCATTTATATTTTGATTCACAGGATTGTATTTGTGCCGATTTTTGCGCCCAATGCTCTGTAGAATTTACATTGGATGTCAAATGTTTGGATGAGCAAACACGTCATGTGACAACAGCTGATCTCAAATCTAAAGATCCCCGTGTTGTGCCTGTTACTTCACGCCATAGAGAAGATGACCAAGCAGAGTATGGTGAAACCGATGAAATCCTTATTATCAAACTTAGGAAAGGACAAGAATTAAAACTCAGGGCATATGCAAAGAAAGGTATTTGAGGAAACGTGTTTCATTTAAATATTTTATACTTGTCTGACCTAATTCAGAATTTAAGGTATGCATATGTGTCTAAATTAATAGATTTTTATAATTTTAACATAACATTTTATTTCAATATATATAAATTATATGTAGTCAAACAACTAAACCCTTCTTTTCCCAGTTACCAAACATAATTTATTTCTCATCCCCAAAATTTTGAGAAATACCTATTGTAACATTTATTTTGAATAATAATAAAATTTGCAGTAATATCATGAGAATAGAATTCAGTGTTTTTCAATATTTCTGTATATGCTTAATATCAGATGTGTAATATTTAATCCTAATGTACAAGATGAGCAGAAGAAATGTTATGTCAACAAATTTTTCACAATGTTGCACACAAAAGAATGGTAATATTATTTGTTAGTGTAGCTTAAAGTGAACTTAAAATGTGAATTTTTAATTCTTCTTTATTGTTTTCAATTGATAATTGATGTTACAGGTTTCGGAAAAGAACATGCAAAATGGAATCCAACAGCAGGTGTCTGTTTTGAATATGATCCAGATAATTCTATGCGCCACACATTGTTCCCAAAACCTGATGAATGGCCAAAAAGTGAACACACAGAATTACTTGATGATAATCAATGTAAGTCTCAATTTTATAAATTTTTCCAAACATATACAAACTAATTCCTCTAATAATCCTTTACTTTTCCATAAATAATTAAACAATTTATCAATCAAGTCAATAATTATTTATCAAATTATAATAACCATACTGACATTATTTTCACAATAGGCTTAAACAATGGTGAAAAATTATTAGCTACCCATAAAAAAATCTCCCTAGAATCATACATCTACCTTTGCTTATTCCTAAATTCCAAAAATTATTTTCATCTGTCTTAACCCCTGATCTTCGTAGCGCCAATCTATTGCTACAAAAAATCAGTATATTATTCTTGTCATAAAAGGGGATATATTACATAGTCTTTCAATTGTTAATTTTTTTTTTACCAACTCCCATATGATATTCACCATTGATGATCATTCAATGTATTTTTTTACTGTTGAATCACCATTTTTTTTCAAACACTGCCTTGGAGTGTGTAGCTCTTTGACTGATAATGATTTAGTCTTGCTTGTGATCAACAAGAATTGCTAAGATTGTCACCGTCAGCATAATGTTTGAATTCATGGAATCAATTTGAATGGTCTTATTTTTTAATAACTGGTAATCTTACCCAAATTTTGAAAGACGTAAAAGCCAAAAGGCCAAGTATATTTTAAAAATATTGTCGCTGACAATAACCAGCTATGATACTGATGTATAAAATTAATGTGTAAATGAAAAATTTCCATTGCAACAGGTGAAGCAGATTTTAATTGGGAAGCAAAACCTAATAAATACTTCTACAACGTGGAGTCCGCTGGTGCATTGAAACCCGAGAACATTGTCATGATGGGTATCGCTGTGCTCATTAACAAGCTCTCCAATCTGCAAATGCAGTTGAGTCATGAATTGCAAAATGATGCTTTGACAATAAGTTGAAGACTGTTTCCTGACAGATGGATCATCGTGGAGTATAGTAGTAAAGATTTCTTGAATTTTGGATTAAAATAAAACAATGTTCGTTTTGTTAGGTTAACATTATATTTTTTAAATAATACAAATAAAATTAATGTGTAAAATGGATCAACTGATTTTTATTTCACCTAATCATGCATCACAATTCCAGCAAAGGGTAAGTATTTATTTATGGTATGTCATGATGACCTAACTCTTAAACATATTTATACAAACACAGTACATGATTTTCTTAAACCCACTCTAGTTATTCGCTAGAATAAATAAATCTTAGCAAAATTTCCACCGGTTTCCACATTCATTGCATAAAACGAAAGTAGTCATAGGTTCATCAGCACTTCTGGTTTGAATTTGGCTGTAAGTGCAGTTACGTTGCTTACATTTGCCACATTTCAGAAGACTTGTCTTTGTTCCTTGAACTGTCGCTAATTGGGCGTCATTGATCGCTTCTTTTACAAACTTTTCTCTTAACTGCTTGATTTCATCACTTGCCATTTCTTCGGGAGTCATCTTGGCCAGACGAGCTGCGCTGATGGCACCATTAAGAAAATTAGCTCTTAGGTTAGGATTTTTGGCATCTTTTAAATTGGCAACTCTGGATCTGACTCTATTTTTGTATCGCATGTCAGTATTTTTAAATTCCATAAAGATACATTCTTCTAGCTCTTCAGAGAGTTCTTCAGGACTGCCGCACCCATCGGTGGCCTCACCGTCTACTTTCAACGCCTGAGCTAGAAGTTCTCGGCATTTTAACCTAACAGCATCAGTAGTATTAGAGTGTGGAGGAAAAGATGATTGCACTTTTTTATCTTTGTCTTCCTTCTTTTCATCTTTTTCTTTCGATTTTGAGGAAGATTTTGAACTACTCGCGGATTCTTTGGCTGGGGTGGCTGGCGCTAGTAGAAATTTCTTCCAGAGTTTTATCAGTGTTTTGGATAAGCTGATCACTTCCTCATCTTTGCTAGATTTTCGTAACGCGTTAACAGTCATGCCGATTCTGGTTTTCGTTAAAACATCTAAATTGATAGCGAGGGTTTGTAGTGTTTTCAATAGATCCAGAGCTTGTTCCTGTCCCTAAACAACACATTACTGTAAAATCAACGTAAACAATAATACTAACCAACTATGATGCACGTGAACATATTTCTTCTCAAATATTTTCTTACCGATCCATCACCAGATGACATCTTATTTAGCTTTTTCTGAATTTTCATTACTTCGTCCTCGACGCTCATTTTAGAAAAAGATCGTGGTTTCTGTCAAAAATAAACGAAATAGGTGCCTTTTCGGGACGCCGGAGAATACCAATAACCAAAGACAACTTTTCGCGCCGCTAGTAGACAATATCCCTATTTTGGAATCATTTTTTCTTTTTGTGTATAAGTTGGTGTATGACAAAAAAATATTGACTAGGAACGAAATATTTTTAATCGAGCAAAAATATCTTTGCTAAATTATGCAATATGATCACAAGGAAATATTTATTATGTCTTAGTATATTAGCGGAGAATGTATTGATTTTTTTTATAATTTCTCCTAAAATTGTAGAAATTATTAGGAAAAAATAAAAATTGACGCACGTTGTTAAAAAAAGTTTGAATAAATTATAAAGAGCCAATATATAATTAACTCAATTCTGGATATAAATATTTTGCGTCTTTTCAAGAAATTTTCATTGCAAAATCTTCTCTGATAGCATTATTTTACGTTGGCTCTACAAATTAGAGGACTATGATTATTTACATTTTTTTTTACTCAAATATTTTTAAAAATTCTTGCGGAACAAAACGGAAAAAAATTGTTTTTGATTGCCAAATGGGATAAATCAAAATAAACAAATATTACTTACTTAATGACTATTTCCTATAAGTCAGTTACAACGAAAATTTTAGTTCAATCGTTAGCAACACTATTAGTTGTTGTCAAATGTGAATGTCAAGTTTACGATAATATACAAAAAAATCTTAAAATTTGAATATGAATCATTTATTTTAGCATGGCCATTCATTTGTCGCTCTATATTGTTTTTTAAATAGCATTTTTTTGTAGATGACTATGGGAAAGTAAGTATAAACTAAAGTGATGAAACTATATTTTCTAAAATATTAAGAGAAAATAAATACCCTCTTATAATTGTATTCATTGACTGATTTTGACGTTTTTTTATATTTCAATGATGATAGCCACTCAGAATGGCGTAAAGTTGCAAAAAAAATGCGACGGAAAAGGATAAGACAAAAAACTGCTAGAAGTATTCTTTCTCAACTTGAATCTGGTTTGTAGTTTTTGAACTATTTTTATTATATATATATAAGTATTAAAAATGTTATTCTTTTGCTCAAATGTAGTTTGGTTTCATAGGACGTACATATCGAATTAAATAGTGTTTCCGTTGAAGGCCTTTACATGACTTTTTTGCAGAACATTCTAGCGAGGAGTATCAGAGATGGCAGAAGGAAAAAAATGCCCTAGAAGAATTCGAATGTGCCGAACTGCAGAGAATTAATGAAGAAGAAAATGAAAAGTGGCTTCGTAATGAATTGATTGCACAGCAACAGTGGCGGCAACTACAAAAGAAAATTTCCAAAGCCCGCCTTGAAAAGGCAGAGCAGGACTTGAGAATTAAAAAAGTAATAAATTATTGCAGATATCTGAGTTATCTCACTTATTTATACAAAGAATATACAGAAATACTTTGTTAACCCTCTCACTGCTAACATTTTAACAGTCGAGAAAGCTGATAGTAGTGAGTTGATAGTTATTTCTCAAAAATATGATAGTGTTAACAGTGTTCTTAACTTTCATGTGCAAACTAATTTTCGTAAATGGAGATTGTCTGATTATTTCTGGCGGTTTCCATAAGATTATTCAACACCAATATTATTCATAAAATTTGGTGTTGCAGTATCTTTTACAGCTCACCAGGGAATGGGTTAATTGGTGTCAATTAGTTCCATTAAACACTATTTTGTAATGAAACATTAGATACATGAAAATCCAAAAAGAAAAAATTAATTATAAATGAACAAAATTTGAATTAAAATGTCATTTAACAAGGCTTCAAATAATGAAGTATGACTATGCGCTATAAATATGAGACTGTCAATCAACTGAATCATCAATAGGCAAGACACCAAAAACATGGTATTACTGTATATTAAAAATCACTACCTTGAAGGACTAAAATCTCGATGTTAAAAATGTTAGAAAATTATTAGTTGTATTGTCACGCAAAAGTTTTTAATATATTACTCTGGCGTGTGGCACAATTCCTTAATAAAGGATTTTTAATTTTTCATTCCCAATCCCCCTCAATCAACTTATTCAAATCAAATAAATTATATTTGTAAGATTATCAAGATTTATTTTGTATTTATACAATTAGAAAGAAATATGTCATTATCAATATCACTTTTTTGAAAATTTGTATTAGTTTTATTGTCAAAATACTTCTGTTTATATATGTATTAGTTTATACATATATCTAAAATTATTTCAATTGTAATCCGATTTGTATCAGTAGATCCGATCAGTATTTGAACATGCTTAAAATGTAAATATTTTTTAAATCATAGTTATTTTGTTCAATGAAAGGAATGGGAGGAGCAGCAAAATAAATTGAAAGAAGCCGAGGAGTCCAGGAAAAAAATTGAACAGGAACAATTGCGTTGTCATGAAGAATTAATGAAACGAATCGACCAGTTTACTTCTGGTAATGGAGATATTCCCCAGGAGCTTATGATTGGCAAAGAAACAAACCCAGAAAAAGAACCGTGTGCATTTTTCTCTAAAACCGGAGCTTGTAGATTTGGAGACAATTGTTCAAGAAATCACCGGAAACCGGGAGTCAGTAAAGTAAGTTAAAACTTGAAATGGAAGAGTTTGGTACTTAGTGGAAATACACCAATCTGTAGAAAACCTTCTTACAGAAAACATTAATAGTTGGTTATTAAATTACATATCAGCATTAACACCATGTCTATTTTTTTTTTTTAATTCTCTAAGCTTTATATTTATTTTTCAAATATAAAAAAATAAGACCAAAGTAGCAGTATCGATTAAGAATGCTTTTGCTTTTATATAATAATTTGCACTGATTAGAAATAATCGAATGTTAAAAATATTTCATCCTTGAAAAATGTTCATATAGAATGATTAAATATATTGGTATTTCATTTGACCCCAAATGATCATTCTCTGGATAAAATAGCTTAAGAATTACACATTGACAGCGACAGAGGTGGCAGTAAAAAAATATTTTCTTGCATATGCAGTTGGTTTAATGCCCAGACGTTAGCAGTCTGATTCAGACAATCCTAGATAGAGAAATATAAGTTATCTTCCTATTTTTTGTATAAGCCTAGACAAAACACCCAGTGAAGAAAATAGGTCAGTTTGGTGATTGGTTTGTTTTAAATATTATTGCTGATTCATTTGCAGGTATTACTTGCAAGCAATTTTTATTCAAACTTTGGAATAGAACATTCCACACCAAATGAATGTGATACTGATGTCATGCTGGAATACGATGACAATGAGACATATCAGCACTTTGAAGAATTTTTCAATGATGTTCTCCCTGAATTTCAACAAATCGGAAATGTTGAACAATTCAAGGTAAATTATGTTATGGTATAGTTGTGTTTGCTTAGGGCACTAGGTGATTATCACAGGGTGATTACATCTGAATGTGTATCATAAACACTACACTCATTCCAGATTGATAGAACAGGCTAATTAATTCTTTACATGTTTCTGATAGATTTATGGATTAAATATCCTGCAACAGGAAAAATGTTTCTCAGGAATTATTTATGCCAGTGTCGTTTTCTGATACTTTTATTCACCAAATAATTCTATAAACACTTCTTTGTGAAATTATGCCCTATTCTTCATAAAATATATTATATTCATTGTAACTATGCCTCCTACCAATGTGGAGATCATACTATTGATGCCTTTAGAGTTAATGACAACTGAAGAAAAAAAACATGAGAATATTATATTTAATATGACACAGGCTGAGAACCTTTTTATATTAGAATAGGCCAAATTCGAAATTTCTAACAGGTGTACTTGAAACTTTATGAATATTTATGAGATTTCTATTTAGAATTGCTATTATAGATAGAGAATATCCATAATATATTGATTGAATTGGCATTCACTTGGTAGAACTCCATTATGACATGGTGAAAAAAATAGCAATGTATTTTAATGTATTGTAATTTTGTAGAACTAAAATACATTGCTATTTTTTTCACCGTGATATCCATAATGTTTTCACCCCTTGGATAATCTTATTCATTAATCATAGAATAGCATCACTATTTTATTGAAAATATCCTTAATTCTTTATGATCTACCCCATTGAGTATAAATGACTTCTTCACTATCATCAACATGGTTCTTTCCTCATACGTTATTGCTTTATGTATCATATTGACAATTTTTCACATAAACTATTTAATATTTTAGGTATGCTGTAATTTTGAGCGCCATTTACGTGGTAATACATACATTCAATTTTCAACTGTTAGAGAGGCAGTAGTAGCATATAAACAATTTCATGGAAGGTGGTACGGAGGAAAACAAGTATCACTCTCCTTTTGTGACTTGCCATCATGGAAAAATGCTATTTGTGGTAAGTCAACCCTTTGATTGCAAGGCACTTTTTATGATGCAGAATCATAAAATGGTTAAATTAAAACATAAATCAGTATCCACATTAAATAGTTTTATTGATATGTTAGGTAATATATATATATAAACACAAACTATCATTAGTTTAGATCAAAAATTTTTCCTTTTATGTGGAAAGTATAAAAAACAATTACGAAATTCACATCATCCGAAAGTGTTTTACAAATCCAAACATTTTAAATCATGATAAACTGACCATACCTAATTAAATCTATACATACATATGTAACAAATATTATCATCACTTGATGCAATAAATAAGAGGTGTTTATCTCTAAACCCAATAATTGATATTGATCTACTTTGAAGTGTGACCATGGATCTAATAGTAATATAATGAAGGGGTTTGAAAAAATTTACACAACATAATTGAAGGGTTAATATGCTTTTTTCCATACAATTTCCATAATTTTGATAGTTGACACAACTGAATAAGAAGTCATTAAAAAAAACACGACTGACTAAAAAAAGTTTTAAAAGTTTTGCTATTTTTTTTCCTACCTTTCTTAGTTATCTGCATTAAATTAAAGATCATTGAGATATTTTTCAAAATCATCTAATTAAAAAAGTAGTCAGAGTTGCTAGTTTTTCATGACTTCGACTCCTGTTATAATACTGCAACTTCACGACTCTTTTTCACGGAAACTTTTTGATCCTTATCATTTTGAACCTTATCTTTTATCATTATTTTATTTCTACTGGTATTTGAAAATTGAAAATATTGCTTTTTGTAGAATGATATCTGTGTTATTGTTATAGGGCTATTTGCAGGAAAGCGATGTCCAAAAGGAAGATCTTGCAATTTCCTTCATGTATTTCGTAATCCAAATAATCTGTTTAATAACTATGAATCCACTCGTTCAGCAATGACTGAATCACAAAGAAGTCGCCGTTCTGTAAAATCTAGATCCAGGTATTTATGTAATATGTATACTTTAAAAACTCCTGGTTATTGCTAGTTTAGTATTCAGGATGACTGTGTTGTGTTTTTCATTGTTTTTATTGTCTTCAATTGAAGATAAATAATAGGAAATAATATGATAATATTCTATTAGTCTTTAAACTTCTGGTTTGATGTATTTTTTATCAAGTTAAAGGTTTTATTTTCATTCTCTCGCTGATGGTTCAAATTATTAACATAAATTATTTGGAACATCAGTTCTCGAGGTATCCATTCAGCTTAAACTGAACCATCTGACAGCGTTATTGCATGTTTAGATGCTTTCCTAAAAATAATCCCTCTTTTTGATTGATATTTTTGTTCTTATTGAATCAAACACTTTTAGAGGATCAATCTATATACACCAAAATATTGTTGAACAATTGCATTTTTCACAAAGGTGCTTATAATATTGACAAATGAATTTAAATGATCAATTATCTCATCAAAAAGCTCTTGGCTTGTTACATTATGTGTAATAAAAAATGTTCATATTTAATGTTAATTTTGTAGAAACATTGTTATTCCTTGGTTACTAAATGTGATACAGCAAGGAGTAACAAAGTCAACACTGTTAAATTAAATAATGTGCATCTTACACAATACATCTGTATACGTGTGGAGGAAATAGTTGATAATCATATTTTTGAAACATTACAAAAGTAACCAATTTTTTAATTTATAATCATTAATTTTTGAATATTTCTGTCCAAGTAGTGCTAGTTATTTGATGAATAATTTATCGGATTGCTTAATGGAATGTAATTTAATACACAGGAATTTTGATATAATCAAAAAATTAACAGTGAATAAATCTCTTATTTTATTGCGATAATTTTAAAGATATTTTTTTACATTTCTCGTTACTCTGGAATACATTTTAAAACATGCAAGATAATTTTTGTTACTTATCGCTGATATTAAGTTGATAAGCAGTTTTTTTTCCAAAAAATAAAAAAAACCCAGAAACCACTGAGAATTCATTTGTCTGGGTAATTGAATACCCTAGTAATTCTTATTAGTGCCATAGTTATATACTAGGTATATATTATACCAGTTAAATAAGTTTAGGTGACATTTTATGTATGCAATACATATAAATATTTATATTGATCTACTTTGAAGATACACAAAAAGCATACATGTAAAAACTTTTGGTTGTAGATTGTATGTAAATATTTATATTCATATTCAATGTTTTCTAATTTTTAGAAGCAAAGAAAATAGATGCAACTGGAGATGGTCAAAATCTCTTTCTCCCGAAATTAATGATTCTAGAAAAAAACTGGATCACAGAGAAAATTATTCTAAATCTGACCAAAGAGGTTCCAAAAGAAGTAAAGAATGCAGTGAAAGTAGCAAAAATAGACACTCATCAAGAAGACGGTATTTGCGTTCACCGAGTCCAAAAGAACTGTCCTCACATAAAAGTAGGAAGAAACGAAAACGCAGCAATCACCATAAATCCAAAGAAAAAGATGACATTTGATATTTTATTATGTATTTTTTTTTTGTTTTAAGAAATAAAGAAGTAGTAAACAGTCAGAATTTAATATTTTTTCATTATTCTACCAAATTGTCAGTGTAAATTTGATTCTCTAGGTAAGGTTGCATGTCAATGGATAAAAATTACTTTTTCTAGCGCAAGCTTTCAACAAAGATCTAATTTATGTATTTTGTGACAAATACATATATCTTACTGAATTAATGCCAGTCATTTTAAATAAATAATACATGTAGATAGAAGGAAACATGGTGAAATATATAAAGACGTTCAGAGCCCTTAGCCGCTTATACATTCATAGTCAGGCATTATCATTAAATAAACAGTGCAATTATTATATTACAGTTTAAATAATGGGGAATGTGACAAATTTTTTGTCTATTCATTTATTCTCCTACTAAAATGATAACAGATTGTGCGAGTTGCTACTCAGATGAATGTGTATAAAAGCCGACACAATTATTAAAACTTTTTATCCAACATTCGAGTTCAGGGAACTTATAAATAGAATAAGTATTAAATCTGAGAATTTCGTACATAATTATCTTTTTACACCTCCAGTGTTACAACCACATAGTTAAGTTCTCTGCAATTGTTGCCTCGAGGTTAAGGTAATTTGCATAAAATAAGAATGGATATTTTTTTTAATAGATAATTATTGTCTTTTGAGGACTAAAAAAGTTGTTGCGCAAGTCAACGACTACCGACAGCTTTTCAGTTTTTTAATTGACTTATTTTACTGTAAATCATTTTTGGCTTCTTCTATTCTTTAAATTGGTTACAAACCAGGCAAAACAGTTTTTATTTTTTTATAAATCACAATAAGTCGATTCTAAATACAATTAAATATAATATATACAGATATATCTGTCAAATATCATGTCGGTCAAAAGGTCATGTTCATTTGTATATAAATTATTTAAAATTGAGAATAGATATGTTATTCTTTTTCTTATAACCTAATAAATATACCATTTAAAAATATAGCATTGGTATTCTACAATAGAAATTTATCATTACAATTTTCTTTAATCTGATTAGTGTACCTAGCTCTTCGATTTGACATATTTTTAAAAGATAGTACTAGCATATAATGATGATACAATAATGATATCTTTACCTACACTTCTAAAATACATTTGGTAATGTAGTTCGCTACTGTTAAAATCTAAATTATTTATAATAATTCCAAACTATACAAATATGACAATTACCAAAATAAAGTTACTGTGTAAGACATTTCTTGACATTTTTCACCCAGTCAGGGCTGTCATTTTTTTTATGGTTGATAGATCTTGCCAACCATTAGTCTTCAGGTTCATATGATATTGGTATTATTTTTTTACTCTTCCCATGGTAACATTCATAATTTTGGGAAGGGATTTTATAAATCCTAGCAGCGATTTCTTTTCGATTACGCTAAATTCCGCCTACACTCGTGATTAATTAAATTTTTTTTTTTTTTTTTCAAATAATAAAAACACATTTTTTTAGTACTTATTTCCACAATATATTTTTTGATCAGGTCCGGTTTCGCTCAGTTCACTGAGTTCAACTCAGTTGATAATGCTCGCGATGAGCGAAACCGGTCCTGATCAAAAAATATATTGTGGAAATAAGTACTAAAAAAATGTGTTTTTATTATTTAAAATATAATGCCTTTCCATCAAGAAGTGACAGTTACACCTACACCTTAAAAGTGATTAATTAAAATGACGAATTATTGATATATTTAGAGGATTCCCCTGAATTTGAAATAACACTCATTTGCTCGTGTTTGCTCTGGCTTGCCGATATGAAGACGAAACAAAAAAATCAATATTTGCCCAAGTGATGTCCCTAGTTATTTGCTGCACCAAAGTTATTCAAATAGAATACAAAAATGACACTATCAAACAATGTAAAGTAAACAGTATACTTCTGTTTTCTTCGTAAAAACTTATGAGTTGATGAAGACAATGTATTTTTTGAATGAATATTTATGTTTAGCTTTGAGAAGACGAATATTTGCACAATTCATTGCAGGCTATGCGATATAAATGATTATTATTTTCTAAAAACTCGGTGAATATAAATTTCAACGTTGGACTCCTTGCCAACGTCTGTATACGGGTTAAAACAAAATAATGATGTTAACAACCTTATATGTAGAAACACAAGGCCGATAGGTCGCTAAAAGATGGGAAAATAATAATTTAAATGCTTCATTACTTACATGTAAATATTTATAGGTATAGCCCGTGTCGGCTAATTATCTGTTTTTACGCAGTTTCCGAATCATTATTTTGATTTAAAAGCATGCAATCAAAATACCAAGCATGAAATAATTTCATCAATAACAGGTGTTTGCATTTTTGAATTTATATAGTTAACCATTTCGTCGCCACAGACATTGTGTCGTTTAGATGAAATTAATGAATTAATGAAGATTCTTTATTTTTCAACAGCGCATATATAAATTTACAATAAAGTATAATAGATATTATTATACTAGCAACACTAATTGTGTTTTGAATATTAAAACATGTCATAATGTGACAATGAACTCCCCCGTTAGACGAATATATGAAAAATTCTATTTGAAGCACTTTCTTGAAAATAATGTACCTAATATATAAATAATAATTTGCATTAGTTATAAAAGTTAAAAAACCAAAGCTTATAAAATTATATTGATTTTTTTATTCTTAAATGATAATGTTTACTATTTAATACATTTTATAACCATAAATCGGCCCTGCACGTGAATCGTAAAAGCTCTTGGTTGCCAGCTGCAGTATTTGCGGAATCAAATTCCATTACGGAATATTTCATAAGTAGATAGATGTTCATCTTGTGTTTAAAAGTATGGGCGTATGTGATATCCATATTTCGACCGGATACTCAACACATTGGTCGCCAAAAGGTTTTACGAAAAATAGTGAAAACAATGATAATATGTTTCTAAGTAGTATTTGATAGGATATGTCAGAATGCATTGTTTTTTTTCTGAATTTTGATGATGATTTTTACATGAATAATTGGTTGTTTATGTGCCGGTCTTCTTTGCCGGTCACCAGTGAACCACATGGCCCCCTTAAAATAATCCAATGCCGGTTACCAGTGACCCCCATGGCGGTCAACGTGTTAACACGACACGCACGACGCAGCAAGAACGATTCTACTGTTGCTTTCCTTGCCCGGTCCTATCTTAATTATAAACTTCACAGAAGGAATACGGTATCGCGCCTTGTACGGTATGAATATGGATTAGTTGTTTTGTATTTCGACATGTTTACAACCCTAAAAATTTGTCCTAGATTATATAAACAAAAGCGGGTATTTCAAAAACTTTATTCATATTTAATAATTATCTTTATTTTATCGCCAAGAATTGTTTTTATTTTGTAAAAATAAATATTGTAAAGTTTTTCAATTAATGCTTCCATTGCATCCTCTGCGATATTGTTAATAAGATATTTATGATTAGAAAAGATTACCAATAGACAGTTTTAATTATATAGTATGAAAATCATACAAAAAATGCGACATTTGTTTACTATCAGAAAAGGAGTCTCCAAATTACGCCTAAGATATCCCAAGTCCATAATTCATCGCTAATATTTCAGAGACATCTAACCATATATATTACCATAAAAGAAAAGAATAATCAAAAATAAATAATTATTTGCAATGTGATTACAATATTATTTACTGTCGTAATGATACTTTGATTTTACCAGAGGGTATACACTATTTACATAAAAATTAACGCGGGTGTAATTCCCCTTATTCTCGGAAGTAGAAAGTTCTGACAACTGAATAAAAGTCAAAATAATTTAACCAGTTCATTTCCGTTACATTCTTTTGTTTTTTTTTTCAGTAGATTTGCTTAGTCCAAGTTAGTGCGATTTATATTATTAAGTCAAATTTGAAAACCGTACAAGATCAAATTTACAATAACAAGGAAGAATATTATCTTCATGGAACCTCACGAAATTAATGATGTATGTTCTATAATGAATATTTAATTGAAGTACATAGTCATTTTAAATGCATACTTATCATAGTTGGTATTTTATCTCAACTGAAATATTTTTTAATAAGATGATTATTTTTACCAACACAGACTCGTGAGAATATGTTTTACTTGTGTCATGCGATTGAATAATTAAAAAAACGATACATAAACGAGTGTAATGTGACAATAAAATATGATTACACAATAATTTGCATTACTATGCGAGTTACCATACTCGCTTAAATCTGATCTAATAACTGTCGATAAAAAATATGCCCCGACAAAATGTCATAAGTTGCATGGTTAATTAATTTTGACATTGAGCAGTGTTATGACAGGGTTGCCAACAATCAATAAAAACACTATATAACCGTTGACCGTTATAAGTTGGCCGATTAGTAACGTAAGAACTGTTGGCAGACTAGTTTTCCTGCCACAGCACCCTGCGATTCGATGCATTATTTATTTATATTAGCGACATTTCGTCATCATAAAACTGAAAAAACTGTTATTGTAATAATGTAAAAATGTAATTTTGTAGATAGTAATAAATCTTTTTCGTATTTATTTTTACAGCTTGTCACCTTTAAAAAAATTCGTGACAATACTATACAAGGTTGCGCATAGCAGTATGACCGCTTTTACGCAGACATCGATTGGTTACCCTAAGTTTATATTTATAAAACAATATAATAAGTCCTTCGATCTATTTAAGCCAATGTAGTTGAAACTTATATAGTCTACTACCCCACTTTCAGTCAAAACAATTACACGAGTCTCTCCTGGATTATGTCAATATACTATGTCTTCTACCTATGTGGAGAATATAGCCTCCTAATGGAAGTATCTCTATATTTAGCTCCATCAGATCCCACAGCACATAAGGTGGACGATACCCTTACTTTGGAAACCTCTGATCTAAACGATATAAATGCTTCATTTGACGACCATGCAATTTGAAAGTGTGTTTTTTACCACAGTTATGAAAACGTAACAAATCTCAAGGAATTTCTGGTGGCCCTATTGGTTATGATGGAAGGTAGATCATTCGACGAATATTAACTCACGAAGTTAGTGAAAGTTGTCACGGCGTGATTTGTCTGTGCATCACTACTCCAAGGTTACTCAGATCTTTGATTGAAGCGGTTCCATCCTCCATCCTCCGCAAACGTATTAAAAGATAATTTACAATAACGTAAAAAAGAACAGTCACGCGTCCAAACTAACAATGAATTTTACCTTTATCGGTCACATATTTCAAGGTGCGCACGATATCTATGTACTTAACTTTCAGCTTCAATCAAACAAACTGGGATCCGAGAACATTAGACGAGCTAGTAAATAAAGTGACTCGTCAGAATTTATTATAATATCAACCCTAACTTATTTCTTGCCTTTGTTCTATAACGATAAGTAGTTTCGAAACCCGTCAAGCTAAAGATCGGTATACAAAAGAATGTTATTATATTACATTTATAAAATTTAACAATATCCTCGGTTATTATATAATCTTTTGAATCTCTTGAGCTTCGAAAAATAAAATAATTTCCAGAAAAAGAAAAAAAAACATGATAATAAAATACACATTTATTATGTGTATTTTATTATCATAAAAGTCGATATTGAAATAGCAAACAACCAAATTTATAATATTTGTTGAAATAAATACTTTTATACTATTAACATATAACATATTATATTTTTATACGCATAACGACGGTTATTCACATATTATTATTATTGTAAAACAGAGTCAGTAAAAAAATAAATAAAAGATCTCTATTCCTTATGTTTTACTTTAGGTTCACGTGAAAAATGTCCAGTGTAAAATCCGAATTGTAAATTCATCCGGTTTCATGTTATTAGTTAGTTATAAAAATGTTAACTTGCATACAATATAAATGAGAAACAACATCATTTGAATGGAAGTCGAACTTCTAAAATACAATACAAACTTATACAGGTAATGGAAAACCGACCAAAAGAAAAAAGATTGAGTTACTATACTATGTCAGATGGTTACATTGATGAGATGATCCGGATTGTGAATCGTATCTGTCGTATAACTTATATTTGGTAATATACTACTATCTATTGTATTAGTAAAATATATTCAAACTGATTTATCAACGAGAATTGTTATTGGATTGCCAGATACAAATTTCATTTTCACCCTTTCCATTGAGGATAAAAATATGAATAGAATTGACATATAAAAGGAAAAGAATTATTTAACAAATCTGTTATTTATTTGCTCAGAGTAGGGGTATCTAAAATGGGTGCACAAGTCGGTAAGTGAAGGTATAAAAAATGTTATATATTGACATTAAGAAATATAAAAACTTACACCTGATAGCTCGTGAAAAAGTAATGTTGAATTAAAAATGCAGTCCAATTAACTTAAACAATCAAAAAAATATATACGTTAGCTGTGTTTATATAAATAATTAAAAAAAACCTGTTTTAAAATAGTAGTTGATTTATCTATAGTGACATTAGTGCTAATTTCTTCTCTACAATACACCTCGTCATAGATTTCTGATCATGAAAATGGCAGATATATTTCAATATAAAGTAAAGTTATAAGCATCCACAATAAATTATTCCTCAGATAAAAACAAAAAGATTATATTTAATAAATAATTATGAATATGTATAAAATAATGTAAAAATCAAAATTCATAGTTTTTAGACGATAAATGTATCTACATATGTATTTTAGTTAGATCTATTTTATTTTGGCGTGCTTGAGGACATTTACAAAATATGAATCACTCTAAACAGAGGTCAGGTATTGTGTGTACACACATACAGCAATAAATACGAGAACACTGTTTTCTGTAAAGATAATAAATGCAAATAAAACAATAAAGTGTTTTTTAACGATGACACTTCAATTAGTTCAGAAAAGTTTTCGGTACCTTTCATAGACCAAGGCCGAAATACCTTGATTTTCGGTTGTTGTTATAACAATATGGAAATTTTGTATTATTTGACATTTGTGTTTTTAAATAATATATCGCATGATCTTCAATTCAATGAAATTTATTTTATTATATATTATGCCATCTATAAAATATGTAGCTCTTAATATCAAATACCAGCTTACACCACCGCACATAATTATACAGCATTCTCCATATGTTCTATGAAATACATTATTTTTTTCGCGAATTCTGACTAATACACTGTTTGTGTTTTTTTTCTCACATTTTGTTTTTTTTCTCTAGTTTGCTTTACATAGTATTTTCGATTGATTCTTCGGTGACTCTGTGGAATTAATTTTCAATATAATGAATGATAGTTTTGTTGTTCCACTTGTCGTTTAACCAATTGGACGCCTGGCTAGCAAATACGTGGAAAAAATAAGCTGAAAATCTTCATTTTGTTTTGCTTTAAATAAGCGAAACAAAAATAATCAATATAACTTATTCAATAGTGAATTATTACTACTTTTTTTAATACATCCATTTAGAGGGCGATTATTCAAAGTACTGTACGCTAGAACTAGTACAAATAAACAATTTCAAAAGTTAACGATGAAACAAATTTAGAAAGTAAAAAAACGTATTCAATTCAAGATGTCAATCGTCACAAACAGAGTTATTAAATTAGCAAGAAATGCGCAATATGAAATACTGAAACATCTGATCAGTTTGAGATATGTTGTAGAACAGTTTCCGGCAACCTTTATATGTTTGTGGATAAAAATGTAAATTATTTTTTAAATGAAAATATCACGATAAAACTATACTATTGAATGTTAGCTTTTTAAAACTTATTATTTATTTAGTAAGTTTATTATAAACAAACAACCACCTGTTATAAATATAGCTTATAAATGCACCCATTGGTAAAGCGACTCGAATAACACCGAAAATCTCTTTTTTCGGCAGAGGGCTGAATCACGTACCACCAATACAACCCACGAATCACATGGAAATTGTTTTGATTTTAATTCACTTTTGCAAGATTTGATGTTTTAACTTAGATCCGACAATATGGCACACTTTTAGTTAAGCGGTGAATTCAATTCTTGTCAGTCAACAAAATATTGTTACAACACATAAAGGTGTGAGTTAAAATAGTAAAATTCGTCAAAATATGCGCACGCACAATACTTAAGAATGCGCGCGAATTCTAATGCGAAAAGCGTGCATATAGACACTTAAACATAACATAAGATTTTTTTACACACTCATTTCTCTTTTTAAGAGGCGGATTCCTACCATACAAAAAAATCTTTGCAAAAAAAGCTATGTAAAAAAAGGCAAAAGAAATAAATGAATGATGTTTTTTTTTATCAAATTGGATCGTTCTACATTTAATATTTCGAGACGATTTAAAATAATCCGTTTAAAAAAGTGAACGAGGTGTTTTAGTAGTATGCATATGCAATGAATATTATGAATAGACATAATGTTATGTTAGCGGATTTCTTTTTAGATTCGCGTACGTCATGTTTAATTCGGGACAACTCAACGCTTGGCCACCGGTTGGTTGCCACTGCTGCGGATTGAAGATTTCCACATAACTGATATGAAGCTTGCTGCTCTGAAAAAATATACCAACATAATAGTTTCAACAGAAATTTGTCACATTTCGATAACCTTGATTGACATGAGGAAATATATTATTATTTTTATTTGGAGAATTTCTTCGATTAAAAATGACATAAGCCACTAACTTTTGTAACCAAGTTATTCTTAGGAATGGGTAAATATTTCATTATTTCGCTGAATTGAAATATTTATGAACTTTTTCTCTATCATAAACATTCCATTACGTATTCCATCAGATTTCATTTTGATATGTTGGATCCAGTGGCGTAACAATTTTTATTCAGTCCCGTTGATGCTGTTATTATTAAGATAACTTAGCTTTTCAATTTTACCATATTATTTTTTTTTTCATTTTTATTGATGAATCTTTTTGAGTTGAACTTGAGTAAAATATTTATATTAAGTAAGTACATACGTGTTTGAAAAATTGAAAAATATTTTACGCATACCGTAAACAAACTGAATTTCTATTATAATAGAATTTTAAATCCCCTTTTACGTCCTAGATTTTGCGCTGACACTGACTTCCTTTTTAGCTATCGTTTTTTGTGTCATATTGCATGTATTTACGTTTATATTTTTAAATAAATGTATATGTATACACAAGGTATGAGTATTAAAATCTTCTTGTAGTAGTGTTAGTGTTAGAGTAAATAGGATTTTAAGCAACCCCAGAACTTAAAAGTTTTAACACATTGACTGCGATATTATTATAGTTTGAAAAAGAATAAAATTGCTAAAAAGGCGATTGTGGAATTGAAAAACAATGAAGATTAGTCAAGGTGCTTCTCATTGGCATTTTAAGAAATTTTTCAACAAAAAATTTCAAATTATTAAAGTAGCAATTGATAGGATTGATGAACATAAAACGTAACTCTTGTTTATAAGTAGCGCACTGCTATTACTTCGTGCATATTTTCAAGAATATTATGAAACCATACATGGATTACTTCATTTATTTTTATGGCATAAAAATTATGCAATTTTATTTTTTGTTTCAATTAGACTCCTCTAGCACACGGGTGCTCAACCGGTCGATCCTGAAGAATAATTTTTCGGAGATCTGAAACGCTGTGTTTTACGTGTATCGTAACTAGCCCTGATTAAAAAACCATTTTCAGTCGGTAATGAGTTTTCAGTTCACAGCTTTTAGTTAAATAGTTGAATGAAATGCTCAAATTCTCGCTATGTGGATTTTATTAATTAGACAAATATTCATGTATAAAAATACTGTCAATTTTCTCGCAACAATCACTGTAGTGAGAAACACATCGGTAAATGAGTTACATTAGGGACACATTATAATAGAGTAAAAAAACGTAAATTTTAATCAACAGAAAAATATTTTTTATCTGTTTTCCGTGCACAATATTTCCACAGACTTCATTATTCAAAAAAAAGTATCGAATTACATACAATGGTATCAGTCTGTCAGTAATTTCTTAAGTTATTTCAACTTTACACCTTCCTCTGTCCTCTTATAATCAAAATTATATTGAACTAAGCTCAATTAAGTTTAGATAAAGTTATTTTTATTAAGTTTATGGAAATATTTTGCCGCTTTATTTTAAAAAAAAAAACCATTGATCATGCATTTAATTTCATACATGATACATTTATAATTTTTATTATTTATTAGTTATTATTTTAAAGAGGCGTAATTGTCCTAGACTTTTAAATTTAATTACTGAGTACACTGGTGCGTTAAATTGAATTAATTGATGGCTACAAATTACTGGTATATATATTTTAAGACGATCCCAATATTATCTCGTTTGCGGGCGATAAATAACATAATCTAACTGAACTCTATCTCTTTCGATGGGCTAGTTTTTGTTGTATTTTTTGCCAATATCTGTCCTTAACCTAAAAATATAAATACCAAATTACTAACAAGCTACATAATTACATTTCTCGAGCACGATTTAAATATGACTCCGTCTTCGAAATGTTTTCAACAGAGCATCAATTTGAATAAAATATGTGCGATTACAGATTAGTTAGTTCATGATTCGGCCGTCAAACCGAATATCTAGGCAAAGCCGAGCTTTCAAAATACGATTATGATATTTTATGACTTGATATTATACAAATTTTGAATAAAACTATGAGATTTATTAAATTTATCAGGAAGATAACGTTATTTGTGGGTTATCGGCTACTGTAAAATTTTAAATGTATACTTTTTATGATAATAAAGATAAACGAAATGATAAAAACTGTATTTGGTAAGAGCATTTTAACTGCATGTCAAAATATATAAGTCGTGAATAACATGGCAAGTTTTTTTTCTATACATATTTTAGTATTTAAACTTTATGAAGCTTGCTAACCTGGCTGTCGGTTAATTACCTGACTATTTTAATTCTTGGTATGTTTTTTCTGCATTTAATCTAGTTCGATACTCTCAGGTAAAAAAAAATCAGACTAAGGCTTTTAATCGAATATATTATACAAGAAAATATTCTACGACTGCTGATTGTAAATGTTCAATTCTTATCAGGAATTGTTCGAAATGTGATTATAGCATATAACATTTATCCGATGGAACCACTGGCTGGCATTTGAGAGTAATCGCATATAACTTCTCCCAAAAGGTTGCGTGCATAATTGCTATTCGTGCTATTTTTATTTTCTTTTAAAATGAATAAAAATCGCAGGATGATGCTTTTTTGCAAGCTTATTTCATATTTTTTTTTTTAAATATTTTTATATTAGAAGCATGCCTTTGAAATTGTTAAATATCATAGAGTATGCAAGAAAAACATGTTATATATCGGTTTAAAGGGTTGCCGACACCTGGAAGCGTGTTTTGAGAAAAGCAGGCTTACAGCTTATTTTTATAAAACGTCACAATTCACTGATAATTATTTAAAGCTTAGAATAATATGTAAATAATCATTTTATTTTCATTTATGCACTTGAGAATTCTTTGCTTATTGGATCTGCAATTATACCGGCATAAACGATGATTTTTACAAAAGTAGTTTCACAAATCGATTATTCGAAAGAAGCTTTACAAGTATTTCATCGGTGATAAATATTTTCTTTCAGGGACTCAATTATTGATATTGGTTATTCAACGCTTTTTGTCAACTTTTTCCTACTAATAAATTACCACGAACAAGTGCTATATCAATTAAATTAATTCCTAGCGTAAATAAATTTTTAAATCCTTTAAGTGCTTATAAGCTATTCAAAATTGAAAAAAATATCAAATTTATTAATCAGAAATAAATTCTAGAATGAAATTTTTGGTTTCAAGAATTGAATTCCAAACAGATACCATTATTTGAATTAATGTATGTCATTATCGAAAACAATATTTCCTCGCTACCTATATTACACATTTTTTGTTTACGAGTGTCATAACATGTTTGCCAAAACATGGTTCACCTTGTATAGAACGAAGATTGTTGAATAAAATAATTTGCTAATTTTGTAACAGTTTTCCGCAGTTCATTTCAAAATGATCTATGTCATAGAGAACATTCTTCCAAATATTGAGACGGCATTCAATGTTTAATAAACAAATCTTTTCTGACAACAAAAAATATTCTAAAAATATTTTTAGATGGTAATATTTGATTATATATTCGTTTAGATATTATTAGATATTTATTAATGTTTTCGATGAAATGCGGTTGACCAAACTTCAAGGTATTGACCAATTAACGGCTCTGTGGAGTTATGCGATTAAAATACTAACACGGATGATTTTAATTTACATCAAAAACTTTATTAAAAGGATAAATTTAACAAAACTTACTTACTTTAAATATTTGACATTTTCGTTATTCAAAGGTGTTTTTAATGATAACACCATTCAAAACTCGATGTAAAACTCATTTATAATTCAAATTATGTACAAATTAAAATGAAAACTTGATTCATAGTGACCATGGAACCCGAGACCCCAAAGCGGGCACAACAATTAATGTTTTGACTTTTTGTCAACATCCGCAGTGTTTTACACAATTTTTCGGAATAAATTATGACATGTTCTGGTTTAATAAAACATACTGTGACAGTGTGGCGCCTAGCTGCTCCGACTCTTCTCTTAATTCTTCCAATTAATAATACAAACTAGTCGCAAAATTAGCTTCAGAGCACCGCATGGTATAGTTTATGACTATAAATTTTTTATCAATAATTAAACGAAAGAAAGATATTGAGTAAACTTATTACAAATATCAAAAAATAATTACCATTCAGTGTCATGGTTTATTCAAAAACTCATTGTAATAATACAGAAATAAAGAAGACAGTCCTCTCTAAATGCTTAAGTTTGTTAAAAATTGTGTTTTGTGCATACCCGATGTTTACAATAACTGTATATAGATAAAATCTGTAATTAATAGCCACGTGTGTTTGATCAGAAACAATATAAAGATAATAATTTCTCTATGGTATATCAACATTGATTTTAATAATTTGATCACTCATTATAGTGTAGCGAGCAATTTCGTGTCGGCGAGCCTTAAAACATCAAAGGCGTAAGTAATCGATGCCTTTACGTGATACGCCATTAGTGCAATTACACAATGAGAAAATGTCAAGAAAAATCCCAAACCTATTACAGTACGACACCATCTTGTAATGCCTCGAGCCAGATGGATTACTGAGATTCCTTTGTGTGATTTGCACTCGCATTTAACAATTGTAATAAAATGATGATTTCAAAATATTCCAGATAACACACATTAATTGCTGCTAACTTATGACTGTTGTTTAAAATCTAAAATCTAAAATCTAAAAATCTAAAAATCTAAAAATCTAAAATCTAAAAAAAAAAAAAAAATATATGGAATCTCATGGATTATCTTAACAAGCTGTTTAATTGTTATTAAGTTGTTCTACATATATTTTTTTAAAGAAAAATAAAGCTATAAGTATTAGGATAGGATACGGCTTCTATGATAGTAAGTTTTTCGTTGTTTTTATTTAGTGTCTTAATTTAATTTAATTTGGATGGATGGAGGAATTAGTGTTCACATCATACAGAAACATGTAATATAACTTAATAAATTATTTGAATAATTAATTTATGATAATCTCTATTCTTAGATACTCATGCATACCGTATCCGTAAAGAAATACATTCATTCGTATCGTAACCGAACAATCGCCTGAATTCAATATAATTGTTCTATACGAATATGAACAATGCGATTAGTATTTAACTTTAATACAGTAGTCTGTCGTCTCCAATCATGTGTTATGGAACGAAAAATGCACTAATTAACCTTAAAAATTCTTGATGCTCAACCGTCCATGGATATTTTATTAAAATTTGTACACAATATTTATAAATTGTTCGTATGAGGAAAATCTTGGAAAATAACTGTTCAAGAATTAATGCCTAAAAATAAAACAAAAATGAGAAAACAAATTTTCGAAAGTGTTGTCATTCGGTAAAAACATAAAATTTTACGATTCAGAGTAATTTGCGGTTTAACTTTCATCGAATTCGTCAAAAAGTTGACGATATTTAATGTTTTAGAAAAAAAAGCTAACTCAAGGGACCTTCTGTACTATTTAGGATGTTATACAAAACACGCTCGATCACATGAACGACTGATTTATTCAATGAAATTTTACGGTTTTCAATGCTGCATAACAACGCAATCATGCAAATCGTTGTGTTGATGATTTTTCATGGTATGTATTGTAACATAACGAGGAGGAATATATCGCGCATACATGAATATATCACTGATGAATGAAATAAACAATTACACGGGAAATACAATCAATGTTTTTGGAAACCTCGAAATGTGTAACTTAAGTCCCTTAATCCTACATCTCATCTCGACTGTCTTTCCGACAACCGAGATGAGATAACTTCTTCATAAGAAGACGACTACGAGTAGAAGATCAAAATTAGTAGAAATGAGAATCACTCCTGCATTATCTCGGAAACAGAATTATTCGCTATACCTTCATAAGACTGACAAAAAATGAGAATGGTTACTATGTATGTTTGACCACGCAGGCCTCCATATATCTCTGATATAATATGGAAGGGATGATGTGTTACTACATGTTTCTGTATTTAATAGTAATAATATACAATACAACAATGTCTTTCAGTGTAATGTGCACTCTCTTAACAATGAAGGCGTTTAAATGCTTGAGTAATAAAAGTATAGAATTATGTAAACAATAATGAGGTTAAATTCATGTTGATACGTAAGCAAAGTTACACCCACTCCATTTTATTTTATCTGTACGAGGATATGATTTGATAAATAATTCGTATAAAATTAGAAAATTAAAAGGTTACCGACCTACAATACAAATGCCAACATTGGAAATGGGCTGATACGAGTGTTTCATGAATCAAAATATATTTTTGTATCGCAAGACATACAAATAACGCAATGTTTATGTGAGAAAAATTTTATCACCTCAGTTATGGATGTTGTAGCACTGCTATCAAAATTACTATTTTTGATTAACATATAGAATACAAAATTTCAAAATGAATTCTGGCGGATATCAATTATTTTAAAATATAATTAAGAAAATGTTGTTTTGAGATCAATCTTGTACTCGGGTATGTGTATTTTATTTAAACACAATATATCATTTTTTATTTTTACAAACTTTAATTTGAAATGAATCATACGAATTCATTACAAAGTGAATCAAATTGACTGGAAATCATCTACTAATCTTTTATAATCAAATGTTACTTAAGCGAGACGATACACCAACGCATTGATTGTTTCGATGCTCTTTATCAAAGATAAAGCCATTAGAGCAATCGGCTTTCTGACTGATATATTATATTTGACTTTTATCTGATGTGATTTAAGTCACTAAGGCCAGTGAAAAATGTTGTAATGCTGGAAGTATTAATGTTTGATGCATTTATAACACAATCAATGTTTTTTTATTGTCACTTAACGACTTGAACACAATTTATGATAGTCAAGTGACATTTTTGCCATCACATTTTCAAAACAATAATTTTCGTATGTATTTATTTCAGTAAAAAAAACTCCACTCTTTTTTTTGTTGTGTTCCTTATAAGCACCGAGAAACCATTGTTAACCGATTGTATCTTGTTACAGATTTTCCAAATAAAACCTCATCGGTTATATCATCAACGGGTAATAAGACAAAAAATCCTGGTGTTTTGCATTATTATATTTATGTTGTCTGGGTATATTTATATTTAGGCATAAATAAACTAGTTTAGCGTCCAAGAAAATGTAAATGATGACATGTTGAGATAATAAAATTCGTTTAATTTAATGATATTCCAAAACGAGAAATATTTATTTCATTCCATAAACCTGTGCCAATTTTTTCATCTTGATTTTATTGCTATCTGAAATCTTACACTGACGTACATAAATTTGGAGAAAATAGTCAAAAATAAAAATGTCTGAAATAGTTAATCCATAATAAACATTTATTTAATTCACAATAAAAAAACATTTATTAACACGTGTGATTCAATTTAACAAGTTATTTATGTCTTCTTTTTATGTTGAAATAAATCTTCTTTATACTTTTAAGAGATATATAGTAGAGATTTCAAGCAGTCTCAAAGAATTTCGAATAATTTATTTAATTAATAATGAATAACTGGTGTTAACTGATGATGGACTGCCTTAATTATAAATCATATAGAAGATATTAAATTCTTGCCGTGGATATCTCCGCGAAAAAGCTTCGATTTAAACAACCGGTTTAATCAAACCTTGAAATCACATTATTCACAATAAAACGTAATAACCCCAAATAGATTATTGTACATACACCATTAAATAATATTCAAAGCTCTTTTTACTTTAAAATTGGACCGATTTGTTTTTATCGTGCCGTAAAATATAAATGTGTAATAAACTTTATATTATACGAGTTGATTTCTTGAAACACCTCACTGATATTGGTCTAAAACAATCCGGTTTACTTGAACTTTTTATCAATTACTTACGTATTATCAAAAATGCTTACGATAAATCGCTCTAAGCCAAATAACAGCAAAAAATATCTGCTTAATCACATCCTATTCCATTTATTATACACATGCAGTAATTTTATTATTCCTCTGTAATGACGGATCATTTTTAGATGCTTGGTACCTTACACATATTTGTAGTATTTTATTTACTAAAGGCTTCCTTATAACAAGAGAGCTATAATTTTTTGTGAATATAATTTTCATATTTTTTACGTACGTACATTGCTAAAAGTTGGAACTGTTTTTTTTATGAAACGTTATAATATTTGAGATATAGGTTCATATTATTTTTTTCTTTAAAATTTCTGCATATGTTTATTAAAGTTTTTGATATAGTGTCGATGGTCACTGAATTATTAATTGTCGTTATTTCTATGCTGTAATCAAGTATTCAAATTCATTCAATTATAATTCACAGATAGATTTATAATATTTTTATTTTTTGTCTCAACAACTATATTAATAGTATGAAAAAAGAAAAAATATGAAGTGCACGTAATACATTCTTAACACGTTGAATACAATCCATATTTACACTGAAACATGATGTTTTCTGCAAATGGAAAATGCATTATTACTCATGTGTTATTAACTCTAACTTCTAGGGAATATATCCTTATATAGGGTCCGCCATCTAAAGTTTTTTTTTTCAACTAGTGCTTATTTCGTCCGCCAAATAACTTTTTGTTTTGAAAATGCTATAAAAAAAAAACTACTTATATTTTCTCAAATTTCTTTTTTTATTTGAAAGTACAATCCTTCCGGTTAATATTGGAAAATAACTTCATTCAAATGGCTGCCTCGGCTGGCCATGCAGTAGCCTACACGATCGGTCCAATTTTTAAGCACATTATCGATTGTGTGCAGCTGTATTTCACCAATGGCTTCACGAATATTGTCCTTTAAAGCGTCAATTGTCTCTGGCTTGTCGGCGTAACACTTATCTTTGAGGGCACCCCACAAATAATAGTCCAACGTTGTCAAATCGCAGCTCCGAGGTGGCCAAACGACATCAGCTCTGCGGCTGATAATGCGATCTTCAAAAACAGGGCGCAAAACATCGAGTGTAGCTTCGGCTGTGTGGCACGTAGCGCCGTCCTGTTGAAACCAAATGTTGCCAATAACCTCTTCTTCAATTTTTGTGAACAAAAATTTGTTCAGCATGGTCCGATAACGATCGCCATTGACTGTAACGGCCACTCCTTGCTCATTTTCGAAGAAAAATGGCCCAATTATGCCTCTGGACCAAAATCCGCACCAAACAGTGACTCGTTTTGGGTGTACCGGCTTTTCAATGTATGCGTGCGGGTTTCTGTGCCCCAAATGCGACAATTTTGCTTGTTTACATACCCGCCAAGATCAAAATGAGCTTCATCCGAAAAGATGATTTTTTTTTGCAACATTACTATGATTTTCAAAGTAATGTCGCAATATTTCCAGCGTTGTTCAAGCGTATACACAACCATATTCGGAAAGCGGAAGGATAAAACTAATTATCTGTGAAATCAGACATGAGCTAAGTGTTACCATTCACGAAATAAGCACTAGTTGAAAAAAAAAACTTTAGATGGCGGACCCTATATTATATCTTTGCGTATATTATAATTATTATTTTTGAAATAATTTATAAATATATATTATATGTTGATGATACATTTACAATTTATAAATATTATAAAATCGGTCGCCAATAAGATTTACGTAATATATTGAATTAAGTTTTTTAATATTATAGTATTTGATATAATATGTAAGAATATATATATATATATTCATTTTTTTTTTTTTTAATTCATAAATATTTTTTTAGTGATTTTGTACACGATTATAGATTGTTTGATGTGGTGGACACAGGCATCCATCACGGAGCCAATGAATTGATTTATTGCAATGCGCCGAGAAATATTCTCAGACCAAGTTGCAGTAGTATACAAAAAGGCCATGGATATCAAAAAATCACCGTAAGAATGCCCTCTGACGCTGTAAAACTCTAAAGTGAGTCTTCGTCGCCCATTACCAGAGACCCCCATGGCAATCAACGTGTAATCTTTCCAAAGAACTAACATCGACAAATTAAAACGCTTGTTTAATTTGTGTGAAATTTTTAGTCATAAATCTTTTATACGCAAAGTATTAACTGTGGTTTTTTAACATTAACTGACATGCTAATCGTTCTACAAATTTGGATAATATTTATATCGTCTTGCGCATTTTTTCTATTCGCTGTACACATCTGTAAATACAGTTCTATACCCAGATCACATCACGAAAGCTTTAACTGATGCTATCATTATAAAATAAAACATCTAACAAGACAGAATTTATGTACGCGGGTAACATGTAACTTAACGACCAATCAGCCAATAGATATATTTATATATCCATAGCTCTTGTTATTTGAAGAAAACTTTATAGTTGCATATTTTTGTTATAATTATATTTTGTAGTGGGATGGGTACGAAACGAACGATATTCCTACTCACGAATTAACCTAATTTAGTGAGTGGCGTTTGCACGTTTTGTTGTATTACCACGTGAAGGATGGATAGATGGGCAATCCATTGCATTATTATGCAACTTAACTATACCAAAGTCGTAAACAAATACAAACTAATCGTTTTCTCTAGCATTAGTAACGCAAGCTTAATGCTTTATTTAATTTTGAAACAGAAATATTTTTAAGAGTATCAAATAATGGTTATCATTGATTTTCATCTTTTTAAACTCACAAACGTTAAGCAAACTTACACTGTATTTGGGACAAAATGAGTATAGCTTGGTAAACCAATTTACAAGCAGTGTTTCATTTTTTTACATAAATACATTTTTGCTGTACTGTGTTTATTAAGAATAACATATTTTATCATACAGTATACTCACATGTCAAAATGATTAATTGTGTAGTGTCTCATTCGAACGAAAAAAATATTGATTAGACAAATCAGCAATATGATAAATAAAAATTAAAAATATGAAAATAATTATGATATTTTAAAATATTCGAGAACTATACGTAGATATTTGTGTTCGCTGTGTTTTTAAAGGTTTTGGTAGCTTTATTATGAGTATACGTAGATTTATTTAAAATAAATAATAAAAAAATAATAGTCAAGTCATGTTGATAACATTATAATTAGAAGTCTATTACAATTCAGTAATACAATAATCTGCAATACTTTTTCCAAATATGAATGGATCTCTTCACGTAAAGCACGTTAGCATTCATTTTACGCAATAGTATACATGAATATGCTATTGAGGAGAAAAAAATGAGTCGCGAAAGGTTGGCTTTATTTTCTCATTTCTTCACAAAAGTTTTAATCCTACCTACTGAGTGACTTTTTTAATCTCATTTTGAAAACCTCCCTCGAAATTGGACTTTTCGAACGTATCCATCAGCAATTAAACTAATAATTGTTCTGAATCCTGTTGTATGAATCTGGATGTTATGAGATAATTTAATCTTTATTTATTGATCGATTACGTATCTTCTATTTAACGGCAAAAAATCAAAGAAATAAAATAATAGGCTGCAGGGAAAAATCAATGATTGCATCGTATTTGTTTACTTAAAATACGTATGTTAGAATATCATTAAGTCAAAAATATATATTTTTGTACAAAATCGTTACAGAAATTTCTGAAAATTGAAAAGTATTGTAATTGCTTATCTTAGGATGAGTCTACAACACAAATATAGAAATAAATTCCGTAATATAAAAAGAATGTCTTAAAATAAAAACATCTAATAATGGTTAGCTTCAATTAAAGATGCATAGTTGTAAATGTTATTAGTGATGTAATTTCTGATAATGGACCTATTTTAAATTATCGAGTTACTAAATACTAATTCAATGAAGATGCTCATACCTGTATTAAAATGACTTAGAAAAAATATTGCACGACTAAGATGTAAGAAGACAAAAAAAAAATAAGACAAATCCATTCATTTTTATTTCAAAACATGCTACCGAGATAGCTTTTTTATTTCCTGAAAAATCTATAAATTTTATGAACAAAACAAAATAATTAAGAAATAAATTATTATTTTCATTTTATGCTACTGGACCGAAAAGCTTTGTGCGTCCCTGCTTATGTACCATAAGTATAAATAATGGATATAAATTTTGTTGTGGGAAGTAAACTGTTATACTTAACCAATAACTGTATGCGTTAACTCACTTAACAGCTTTTATCTCGCAATATGGGGTGTTTCATAATAATTAAGACATTATTTTCGAAAAAAATAATAAGCACTTGAAACAAAAGGTGTATGCGACTTAATTAACATTCGTCATTATATTTTGAAAGAAATACATAATTATAAATAATTACCCTGACAGACTAGCAAAATATTGAAAATTAATCTCAAATATTATTAAAAGTTTTTTTTAGCAAAACGGCTTTCCTGACACCGAAATTCATATTTCAGTGTATTTATATTCTGATAGAATTGTTGTTTTTGAAAGCGTTGTTGACAGAATCAAATCCCAATGTGGGTACATTAATATACTTATATTTTATATGTATACTGAAATAATATATGATGTCTGAACTCCTTTTCATCTATTTATACAAAGAAATTAAGCAGAATGAAAGCGATTGGCTTAAAATCAGTATTATTCTAACGTTATCATTCAACAAAAATTACATACTGTATAAAATAATAAAAAACAGTTATCGAAGAACAATTTTATTGATATGTTTCATTAATTATTCATTTACTCCAAATTAATAACAGACTCGATAAAAAAATATTTAATTATTTTCTAATGATAGTTTTTGCGTCGTTTTGCCACGAAAAAAATGTTTTTTTTCATTTATGTCGCCATCGTGTGCTATTAAAATAAAAATGTTATTTTTAGTTATTAAAAAAATAAAAAATGCAGACAAAAAATCACATAATAACCGAAGATATAAACTGAGAAAATAAACATATCGTTGGCCTAAGAGCAAGGTTTGTACATATTTTATTCCATTTTCAAAATTATTTCAGATTTAAAACGGTAAAAGTTGAGAATATTTTCCATTACTATTAGCAAAAATAAACATTTTCGCGCCATCACTACTTGGATGTTGGCGGATAATAGAGACGGGTAAATGATCAATAACAGCCACAAATCAAATAAAACACTTTTCAGAAACGATCGATTTCCGATTCCAAATTCAAATAATAAATGGCAACAATGATGTCATACAATATTTTTAGAAGGTAAAATTAACCATCAAATCGCACGTATTTTCATTGTATTTTATATGGAATATTTATTTTGATAATCCAAATTGCTTAAATAACATAGTTCTCAAAGTTATTTTTTCACGCTACGGTTCAAAGATCTCGTGTAATACATAGTTGTTTAAAATCTCAAGATCAGCATTGTTTTTAGAGTTTAAATGCAATTTCACTCCAAATCAAAAGAACAATTACGTGGCAACTGTGTTAGTTTCAGAGATTATAAAGCGGCGTTATCTGTTGGTAAATCAGTTTCGTATAATTGTACAAAAAAATAAAATTGTTCAATAGTATTGTCTTCCTTTCTTAATAGAATGCAAACAATTAATTAATTTAATATTTTCGTATATTAATCACAAAATGAAAATATAAATATTGTATTTTCAATTACAAAAAAGATTAAATCCTTGATGCAGCGGTCATCGCTGCCAGCTTCGGTTACGGATTTTACAAGTTTGAGTCCCAGTACGTACAGTTTCATGTATAATATATATATATTAAAATTTCCATATTTTTGTGGACTTATATTCAAAGGCATATATTTTTGTGATGTTTCTAATTCATTTCCACCCATACAATCCTTAAATGATCTCAAGAAGGCGTAGATAGATCAATAAGGTTACTACTAGTACTGCACTAGCACTACCGGAAAATACAGATTTTGCTAATAAGCACGGCTTTTTTTTTAAAAAAAGGTGTCGGAACTCACTTCATGTCAAGCTTTTTGCTAAATAAAATTACATTCAAATATTATTTAAATGAAAATAAATTTAGCTTTTACTATGCCGCAAATTGCACAAAAAAAATATTGAAAAAAATACCGCGAAAAAATGTGCTGGAACGCCGTACCACCGCGTTACTTGGGGAAAAAGTCCTGCTTATAAGTACCACGGAGTTCTTTTTGGAAAAAAAATATGCAGAATTTTAACTCGGAGATACTTCCAGCGGGAATTCGTATACTATACACTGGAAAAACCACATAATATATATGCATATGTATATTACGTATTTTTATATTCTTTTTAGGCTGTATCTTATAAATGAAAGTGAAAGTGAAGGTGAAAAAAAAGGTGAGTTAAATTTAGATTTTAACGTTAAAAAAAGACAGTTAGATGTTATTAATACAATAATAATATTCGATTAAATTATGATTAGGAATGAAATGCATTTACTGCTGACCTAATTAAGGATATACCAGTATCGAATATTTAAAAAAATAATTCAGAAGCTGTTATGTCAAGCATACTTAGAGAGATTATTCTATAAAATCAGGGTATCTTTGACACAAAAATTATTTCGTTCTTTTTTGAAGCTTCGAACGCTATTATATATTTGAGTTAAATCTACCAACACACCGCAACCAACCGTTTCCACAATTGAGATGTTAGCAGTCAGCTAGTTAATATGTAAGGTATTCTAGAGATATATATGACACTGTTTACAATTTTTTTCTGCTAAGCAATCTACCTACGTATAGCCGTTCAAATAAATAAATATCATTTTTTATTCATATTTATTAAACTTTTTGAACAGCGAATATTGATTTTATATAGATAAGGTGTGTGAAGAGTTAATCTTATATAAACAAAGTGAGTATTAAAATTATTAATATTTGCGAATTGAAATCTCTCATTCCATATATATTGTAGTTTTTAATAATTTAATATTTTTTTTTTTACGTTTATAATATAACATATTTGTTAAAATAATAAAAGAATGCTATAATTTTTATCAGTGTTTTACACATCTTTTTAGCATTGAATAACAAGAGTCACATAGCTTGGAAATTGCCCATTATTTTCATGTTTTTATCGTTACATATAACTTATTTTTAACGCTTAGATTCCACTTAACCTTATAAAATAATTTTATTTGAAATAGATCGCGTGTATTTTTATATAAAAAGTAGAGTGATGTGTGATTTACCTTGATTTATTTGGATGAGTATGTGAGCAGTACACTTAGAATTATAACGTATAATTTATGTCGTGATGGGCTTGTTTTTTTATTAGAATCATAACTATAATATATGTAAAAGGGTCAAACGTGATTCTTTGAATATAGTATTTTGCTAGCAGCCGTAACTAAATATGCTCCTGAATTCATCAGTGGCGTAAAATCCCGCATTCAATAGATTTAGGGTTACTTATCGAAAGCATTCAAACATCGAAAATATCACATAATTAACTTAAATCATTGAATCACCAATTTACTGAAATAAAGAAAAGTAAACACAGCTATTAATAATAATATTATAATAAGCAAGTCAATTATTGAGCTCTTCTTGCGCGCTTAGAAAAGGTTTCATTTGTTAAACCAAAATATATTTAATGCAATCCATTTAATAGATAAATCAAAATTATCAATTCATCGAATTAATTGTGTAAATATTTATATTATCGATGATAGTTATTTCAAGTATTCTTTCTAATAATAAAAATCACTAAAAATATGAAATACCATCATATTTAATTATGCTTTATTATTGTTCATAGACAAACGGTAACTGTTATTTAGATCAAATGTCGTTCCACGCCTGATTTTTAAATACTCTTTGAATCAAGCATTAACTATTCTGGATATATATTGAGCGTACGCGGAAGGGGGAAAATTTATTTCATATATTTGTTTATATAAAATGATCATATTATCATCGCTCAATAAAACCTGTTATATGTATATAAAAATATACATTTATGGAATAATAGCTAAAATTTGTTTTATTCTAATTATTTTAACCTTGTAATGAATTCTTATTGTAAAATATCATAATGAAATAGATCAAAGGCGTATTGGTTGATTGCCAAATTTCCGTTGCTTGAAATAATTGCTTCGTGATCGTGATATAATTTTAAGGACGCCTCTGACGTTTCTGTTAAATTATGATGCATCTTGCAGGTGCATAATATTGATTTCATTGTCATCCTAGATATAACTAGTGCATAGATATTCACGAATAAGTAAAAAAAGCAATTAATTTGCTCTTACACGGTTACACTTATATTGAAAAAAGCTTTCAATGTGTAGATTACAGATTATAAATATTAATCATTACTTGTTATTCTATTGGCATATGGTATTAGATAATGTGTTCTTATTATTATACTTAACAAATTGTACGACTATTGAAAAAATAGTAAATTAAGAAATAACCGTCATTTATAAAAGGGTTCGTAAGAGAATATATAGTGCAAAAAATCGATCATGGTATTAAGCCATTGCAAATAAAAAATACTACAAAATTTATACAATTTTTATTGGCATGTTTGCGAAAAATTAAATTATACTGCGTCTGAATTATATGTTCCTGTTTTTTTAGGGATGATGATGGTATTGTCAAAAAATCTAATGGGGTATAAGTGTTGTTTGGTTATGCTATATATTGATTCGTGAGAGTAGTTTTTGTGTAATTTACAACAGAATATAAGTGATTTGTTGATACGCAATGAAGACGATTTGAATGACAATGTGTGTTTTATTATTTTGGTTACATTTGCAATAAAGTCGGAAAACACGATTTTTCATTAAGAATAATTTAATCACACAGTGAAACTACTTGAAACATTTAATTTATTATAAAACGATTTTTTTTGGCTTTTTCGATGAGTAAAAATCAATAATCAAAATGACAAAAATTGATACGGCAAGTTAAAGTTGCTCGGTTGGATGATTTCAACCAATGAAGCTTTCCATTACTTTCTGAGTACCCTACGCAATACTCTGTCACGCGTTATTGTATTTATTATCAAAAAAGAAGAAGACAAGCAAAGTGTGATGATCGAAGGGAATTAGAGCCGGCCCTGGTCATCCCCACCGCATTTTGCCCCTCTTGCTGACACTTCGTATAAAAGAGTTGCCGACTTACCATCTCGTTTATATCACTTTAAGTCAGTGCTTTAAGATACACGCAATCAAGGTAAGTTTGTGCTAAATCATATTCAGTGTTTTTAGTTAAAAATTAAATTTCGACTGAAATGCACCACAAAGTATTTATACGGACACGGAGGAACAAATTGTAAAACAATTGAGTACAGCTTTAATAATTTTGATGTGGTCATTAAACATAAAATCTAATCAACTCAAAAACCCCGGTGTTATCAAAAAAAAATCATTTTATCAAGTGATAGAGCGTTACTTTGGTGTGCATTTATGTCCTAAGCTTTAGGGTATAACATTTCAACTGAAACCAGTGGAATAAATACGTGATTGCTGTTACATAGTTTTGAATCTTGGGGCTTAAAGATAACGTACATTAAGAAACAGTGCAATGTGCAATTTCATATTCGTTTCATATTATGTAGAAGTAAAATCATGTGTTCTCAAAAAAATTTGCTTCAACATTTTATACGTTATACACGTTTGAGAAAATCTTATTACAATAAATAGTTGTTAATTTCTTTTAATTGCAAACATAACTGTGCCTGAAAATTAAAGAGATACGAAGAAAAATAATTTATTTTAGAAGATCATATTAACGTTAGATAAAAATTAATGAGTGAAAAATTACTTTTCATCTTTTACTTGGTATATTATTTAATCCCAAAAAAATAGTATTTTTTGTACAAACTTGGAAAAGTATGTAATTTCGTGATCTTCATCTTCGACATCTCGAATACTAAATCTCACAATGCAACTGAAACTGCAAATTATTTTTCATTGTCATACGCAGAGCGAGTAGATCTAATTTAAAGAAACTTTTGAAAACGTATTATCAGATTTTAGACAGAGTTTTTCTTGCAAAAAAAATATATTTATTTATTTTGTTCCCAAATTAGCTTTTTAAGCTATTTTAGGGCTTTCGGTGACGGTGACGTTTAGGTATATCAGATTTTTGAAAAGAATATTTTTTTCGGTTTATGATATTCCTGAGAGACTTCCACCCTTGATTTCAAGCAAAATTTTACTTAAACCGTTATCACGTAACAAAGAGCTTTTTTAAAACCTAATATATTTTTTTAATGAACACACAAAAACACGAAAAAAACTCTAAATAAAAAGATATCAATTCGCACTAAATTAGTGTCAGTCTTTCAAATATCACTAAATGATTTATTTGTTTATTTTATTTATAATGTGTGGAAAAACACATTTATACTTTCTGTGAGCAATAATGTAAATAAAATGCAATATTATTCGTTGATCGACATCATCAAAATTTTGTTGAGTATTAAGAGTCATTGACCTTTCTTTCTTCTTTACGAACAGGATTTTTTGGAAACCAATACTTCTAGTTTTGTAACAGGATAGCTGATACACTCATTATTCACAGCCCTGAGGTTATTTTTGCAACAACTTTTTTTAAGCTTCTTTAATAAATCTTACTGGTCACAATGGAAATGTTTGAAAATATTTTATGTAAGACAGTGACTAATGTCTTTCTACAAAATCGCGCTTTTTCGTGCTTTATCAAATGTTGTGCACACTGCATTTGGTCATCTATAATAGCTTCATTTGCATTGCGGTACTTCTTATTATGTATTTCCCGAGAATCATTGACGGCCATGAAGATTTTCAAGCTACTTCCAAAACAACTATTAGATCCGGCTCATTTTTCAAGAATCGATATTCAAGTATGCACTCCATATTTAAAAATGTAAATTATTATTTTTCAATTATAATATCACAATTAGACTGGAATCTTTGAAATTTAAAAAAAAGAATCGACCTTGTTTATTAAAACATTAAAAATTTAGAATCGATTTCTAGATAGACCATAATAAATAAAAAACAGTTTGTTTTTTTATCGTACGAAATTTATGTGTAAAATTATAAATATATCCTTTTTTCAACATGTCCTATCTCATCCTTGATCATGTGAAATTTTTGCGATGCCCTTCAAGATTCTAAAAATAATTCAATTCATTTCAAAAAAATTAACTATCAATATTCTTAAAATTGTATGATACAAAATTATATGTATTAGAATGCAGAATAGAAAATAACCACAACTTTAAGAGAAGTTTCTATTTAAAATTTCTTCATACAATAAAATTAAAAATAACAATAATCAAAAAACTATTAATAGTAAACATTTGTATAGAAAACAACATATCTCACGTCAGGTATCACAGAATTGATTGCATTTGAAAACTTGTTTCGGTGTGAATTTCTGTATGGAAAACTATCAAAAAACATCAATGTGAATTATGAAATCCATTCATTCTTTATTATTGTCATTTGTAATATCTTAAATCCATAAAATATAACCATTATTTCTTCAGCATAAAGGTCATCGCACTTAATGCATCATATAAAATTAAATCACACTTTGTTCTATGAATGTAAAAATATTTTTATGACATTGGAAATACTGAAATTATTTATATTGAAGCAAAAGTAATTCGTCAAAATTATAAAATAAGTATAAAATATGTAAAAATATAAACTTTAATATCATGTAATAATGATTTCATGATTATTTTTTCGGCCGGTGCCATTGTTTTGATTCTATGTGTTACAAGTTACATCACTACACGATGTGTTATATCACGCGTATTTTCAATCACATGCTCGCAAACAAGATATTTTTTATTGAGCTGAAAAATATATATTTCTTATTTGTACGTGCCATAAATAGATTTCCTTAATAACTAGACGAGTTTATAAATAATTAATTAAATATAGGCGATGACTAATGTACGAAGGAAATACCAGGATCTAATTATTTCATTTTTTAAATAAAAATTTCATTTTATTTGAGCGAGTGTAGATGTATATACATAATTATTTTTTGTCCAATACAAAATTTTGAAATGTTACGTGACTTCATGTATTGCCACTTTTACTTGTAAAATAAACATTGAAAATTATTTGAAAATAAACATTGTACATTTGAAAACATGAAAATTCTACGTAATATAATTTACGCGTTTTTTCATCAATATTATCGAGTATTTTTTAACATTATGCAAATTTAAGCATTAGTTATGATTTATTTGAAAGCGGTACGCTACTTGGTAACGATTCGATCGAATGGAGTCATATTAAAAAGAATATAAATAGTGAAAAATGAGATGTATCTCTATTTTTGGAATGCCCAAGCGTTAATAGATTTTTTTGTTTTTGGAAAAATGTTTCGATGGATTACAAAATAACATATTCGAAAAATGGCTCACTAGTACGAGTTTAAAATGCCTGCATTAGATAATGTTTACGTCTTTGTTGTCCAAGTCCATCAGCATCTGTGTCAAGAGAGATTGTTAGTGCTACATTTCGTAATTCAACTTTGATTTCTTCGACATACTCACTGTAAAGAATAAGTTGCATTGCATCGTTACATATTATTATGAATGCCCAGAAACAGATTAATTAGTATTAAAATCAATAACAAAATAAAAAATCTAAAGGAGAGATACTGGACAACAAACATTTAGAAATTACATTGATATGAGAATACTTAATAACGAAAAGAAATTTAAATATTACCCGTTCAATCTGCAAACTGGTTAGTTCCACTTGAGCACTTCTACTGGAAAAATTTAAAACTTAATAATTTAACTATCAAATGGAATTATTATGTTAAGTTATGTTATTTTTATGTATACTGATAAAAGTGAAGTCAACCGATTTGCGGATTAAGAAGTCAATATTTTATTTATATGATAAGTCATATATGAATGCATTCGAATGCTGTTTTATATTTAAAATAAATATATGCACACACCCGTCTTAAAAAGTGATAACTTATTATTTTATCGAGAGAAATCTTAGAAAACATTTTGGTTAAATGCATAGTTTTTCATGATTATTCAATATTCCTGTTTGACATCACATTATGAAAATAAATTATACATTAAAATTATTATAATATTCACCGGGTACCTTTTCTGTAGCTATAAAAAATAGCGTTGATTAGATTCACTATTTATAAAATTTATATTCAATTGTATTTCATTTTCATATGTTGTATGTTACGTCTATTTGGTACATATAAAAAGGTTAACGTGGTGCAAGCGAAAGTTTACGTAATTTGACTATAGTTCTGTTTATATTCAACTAAAGCATTTTTCTTCCACAGTAATAATTTGATCGGTTTCGTAAAAGATGAAAAAAAACGTGTGGGTTTTGCAGCAGCTTACAATAATCATAATTCGTGTTGCACACAAAATCATAATCGTTTCGCATTTGTACACATGGAAAAAGGTCGGATAACAATCGTAATCGATCGTTAACATTTCCACATTCCGCTATCGTTGAAACGTTTTACGGATTATCAAATCGCTTGTCATTTATTTAGCGGAATATCAATTCATCGCTAAACAATGGCAACATTGTATATGGAAATGAATCTCCGTAAATCAATATGGATATTATTACTATTTTTAAGTACCCGAGCTTTTCCAACGATATTTTTAGTGTATAATTATAATTGTTTATTATTATCGACATAATGACTGTCGCTTAAAATAATTTGACTCAATAAGGTCGACATTTTCTGTAAATTAAATTTAAATTATGTATGACAGTGCATCCAAAGAAGAATCTTATTAGGCATGTTAAAATATTGTTAGCTCATCCGGGTGGATACGAATAAACGTTTCTGTTCAAGGTTAATAATAATTATGGTTGATTGTCTTTTTGTTTCTTGTTCAGCGACTGAGAGGTCGTGAGATGTTTGTTTCCGACTGCGATTATTTTTCTTCTTTTTATAAGCACACCGACTGGATTGAAAAATAACCTTTCAACTTGAATAAAATACAGCATATACGAATCAATGACGATGCTGTAACGATTTGCAATGTTGTATATATAATCTAATTTATAAGTGTATGTTATAATAATACTATCTGCGTCGGTGTATAATATATTTATAATACCGATAATTGAATCGAATATATCAGAGGAGAAACGACAACACATTAATTTAAAACATTCGCAAATAACCAACGAAAGCGTCCGCGAGAAGAATAAGTAGGCTGCTTAAAATCCAGTTTGAAACAATTATGCAATCTCGACAGTAATTTGTATCAATTATATTTTGAAACTGTTCTTCGTTATCTTTTCTCGAAATCAATATCTATAAAGTTTACCGATGTATTGAATATCTAAAAACGACATTTTCCACATTTTTTATATATTTGTTTAGCGAATTAATAAAATTTAACGTTTCAATAAACATGGCATAGTGTGCAACACGTATAAAATTATATTTTTTAATTTTAAAAGCTGGTGAAACCTAGATAAAAGTGATGTTTTCTTAGCAATTTCATAATATATTTTTCATGCTAAAAGTAATTCATAAATATTCTTTCCTCTGGTACTAAGTAATGGATAATATGCTAGATTTAAAAAATGTAACTATGTATATAATATGTTTCGCTAATTTTGAAAACTTGTGAATCATGTCATAATAATATATTAATTTTAATTCATTATTTTATAAAAAAAGAAATCGTCGAGGTAAATTTTAGAGATTTGAGAAAGATTGTATTTCCTTGTATCAAATTATTATACATCAATTTGGTTACGATCTTTAATTCAGTGTAATGTCAACCGTGACTCGTTTTATTTTTCACGTCCGCCATTTCTTGTCACTCATAAAACAGGAAAGAAAGTTTTACGAATTTAAACTTGAAAATAACAAAAAGTTCCCCGTGCCTTAAATTTGTTTCATGTTAATTATTATTATCACTATCGTAGTTTATTGTGCATTGCGTGAAACTTTTTACATCTTCTATTTTATTTAAAAACTCATTCCCGATAGGTTACTTGGGATATTGTCAATTTGAAACATAAAATTTGAACATATTTAAAATATCGCATAAAGCCAATTTGTCGAAGAGCAAAATTTTTGTTAAAAAAATATGTAGATGTATGAAATGTACTATAAAAAGGTAATTATTACGATGGGAATTCTGGCGCTAAAGTGATTCTGACAAAGCCATTGCTTTTGTAAGAAATAATAGACTTGAACTCACATATTGATAACAATTTATTAAAATAATTAATATTTTTAGATAATTTTAATATATTGTATTTTACCCATTTTTTATTTTGTCCAACTTTCGTTTGACAAATGAATATTCTCGAATACTTTATTGCTATTTGTACATAAGGAATGAAAGAAAATATCTTTCTCCGTGGGCTCTGAGCAATTACATATTACATCAACACACTTTAAATAATCAAAGAGCCTTTATTTGGGTGGCAATTAGGAAAGTCTTCCAAAATCTGTGTTCATAAAAACTTGATGGAATAGAAATACTGTTGAATCCGTATCAAACGCATCAATTTTTCTGAATAATATTATTTTTCAATAAAGCATCTTCGAATAATTTGTTATCAAGTTTTAAATGGGTACTTTTCAAAGATTGTTGAAAAGTATACCGGAATACGCTTCGTTGCAGTATATAGTAAATAATGCCAATTTGTCGAAGAGCAAAATTTTTGTTTATTATAATGAATTAAAACAGATTTTTCGCATAATTATCTTTTATATTACTTCACTAAATATTCATCCTGTAAAATAACAAACATATATGTATATATATATGCTTCTGATAACTTTAATGGTAAATTGAATAGTAAAAAATACAAAACTTTATAAATTGGCAATCACTGAGCCTATTTAACGTGATATAACTTCTGACATATCATGATTAATGAGGAGAAAAATTGATCCCAATGCTTTATTTACACTTTCAATACTTATTATATTTGTATTTCTATTTCAAATATAATTTACACATGATTGGTAGTATCTTAATCCAAACAAAAATATAAATTAAAATATATTCAACTTATTACTCAATCAAATTAAAAATAAAATATTATTTATGGAACAAAACCAGATACCGTAATGTATTTCTATGATCTAACGGGATTGTTTTTTTTATGAGAAGATTTCTGTGTAAAATTTAGCATATCGTAGCTAAATATTTATAGTATTGTTGACCCGGTATGCGAAAAAGCACTTTACTAGTTTTGAAACAAGGTTAAACGGTTTTTTGTCGAACGAAAATGAGGTTTGTCATGTCGATCACGTTTAGTCGGGCAGGTAAAAGTAAAAGCGAATTAGTCAGGTCGCAAAATCACTTTCTACGAGTTTGGCAATTGGACGCGTGCGAACCAAATAATTTGATAACAGACGCAGACAACTGCCTAAAGACATTTTACGAAATGTCATCCATCGAGATAAACTTACCAGATTCATTTCACACGGGGATAATAGTTCGTGATATTCATCTCAACATTCTGAATGATCGTGACAATTATTATAAATATAAGACATTATTGTGGCAAAAACTGCGGTTGTAAAATCGGTTATGTGAATAAATACGAAAAGCGCTTTTTCATGCAACTTTCTACGCCATGATATTGACACACACAACCATACACGTATGAATTTATACAAAGTGTCATAATTACTTTTATGTAATAGACACCATTTTTTGCTAGTTCTCACACGTCAAGAAATGAGCAAACGAACTCTAAATAGGTAACACAATAAATACGTGAACCGATCACCGATTCGTTTTGAGAAGTGAACATTTTAAATATTCTACAAAATTATATCGGATTCTTGCCCATTGTCGTTTATCGTCTTGTCCCGTTTTGACTGACATAATTAGCTAATGGACCAGAAATCCTGCTTTTCTTTAATCACATTTTTGCAGTCCTCTAGATCAACTCGTGAGGAACATCTATATTTAAGTTTAATCTATATTGAAATTATTGGTATTTACATTCAGACCAACCTGATAGTTAGTGTGAACTTTATCTCTAGAACACATAAATTCATGTGGTTTAATCAATATTATTTACAAAAGTATTTTTTGTTACGTTTTTTTGCTTCATTCATATTTTTTATGGAAAACCGTGTTTCAGATTGAATATTTAGAATAACAATGTTTCGAATAGATTTAGCTAATAATAGTTGTATTAATTTTCAAGTGTGTTGGTTGCAATAACTAAGTAAACTTAATTTTTGAAAGACAGCGTAAACAAGTAATGAATTAGGTTTTTCTATTTTAAAATAACTTCTTCCATATCAAACCATCGTTTTCATCTTAGTATCCATAACGATTTTTTAATACGGCACTTTTATAATACCTGTAAGAAATGATTTTTTTTTGTTTAAATACATACCTGGAATTTAAAAGCTATACAGTTTGCGTGAACACACATATATCAATATAATTATTGTCGACACGAGTTATGATCGTCAACCTGGTGCTTACCAAAAATGCCTTAAACAACTTAAATAATAGTAAACTAGTGCAATAACAATAAACAATAATAATTACTGTAATTCTCTCCTATTATATATTGTGATATGTAAATGACGTAACTTTTTATAAAATTTAATAATTACATTCAATATTTCTGCCAATCCCAATGTATAATCGCTGGTGTCAAACCCAACAAATCTTCAAAGAGTAGACATTGCTAGTCGCGTATTCTGTTCCAACTTGTAATAATTCATCAAAAAATGACATAAGTGACTTTAATTGTGTTTTTCGCGACAAATATTGTGAGAAATATATAAACTGTTATGAACAGCTGAACGGAAATTGCAGCAAATCCAAGCAAAGTCTCACCGTCACTGATACAATGTTTGTACGATTATTAAGCCCGCGTTGATCTATGACAATCTTTTGTTATTAAATTTATTTTAATATATAGTATCTGTTGAGCGTGCAGTAATTTTAAGCTCTAATTTTCTCCGTGCATAATATTTTAAGTGGAACATGCTTAGATTTTTATAAAGATAGTGGCGTTTACACAACATAATAAGCCCACTATTTGGCTTGGTATTTATTATGTAATATTCAGGTCATACAATCAATTTGTTTCTTTCTCATAAAAAAACAGACGGCGCTTGAAAAGTGACTCGCTATATTAATACTAATAAGAGGAAAGTTCGTAAGTCGTAATACCTGATAAGCTGTGCATTACCACAACAATATTCTGTTCACATTTATTTGCGTCATATCGATACGGAAAACTCTAAAGTTTTCTTGCACTGAAAAATATGTAGATGTATGAAATGTACTATAAAAAGGTAATTATTACGATGGGAATTCTGGCGCTAAAGTGATTCTGACAAAGCCATTGCTTTTGTAAGAAATAATAGACTGGAACTCACATATTGATAACAATTTATTAAAAGAATTAACATTTTTAGATAATTTTAATTTATTGTATTTTACCCATTTTTTATTTTGTCCAACTCTCGTTTGACAAATGAATATTCTCGAATACTTTATTGCTATTTGTACATAAGGAATGAAAGAAAATATCGCTCTCCGTGGGCTCTGAGCAATTACATATTATATCAACACACTTTAAATAATCAAAGAGTCTTTATTTGGGTGGCAATTAGGAAAGTCTTCCAAAATCTGTGTTCATAAAAACTTGATGGAATAGAAATACTGTTAAGTCCGTATCAAACGCATCAATTTTTCTGAATAATATTATTTTTCTTTAAAGCATCTTCGAATAATTTGTTATCAAATTTTAAAAAGGTACTTTTCAAAGATTGTTGAAAAGTATACCGGAATGCGCTTTGTTGCAGTATATAGTAAAAAAAAAACATTGAACATAAAATAAATACAAGCTTATTTTATAATTTTTGTTGAGCTTAATACTTTTCTATAATTACCTCATCAATTATTACTCTAAGCTCAGACGGATTTTCATGATTAGATAAACTTAAATTTATATGCGAATATTTCACATAAATAAAATTTACACAAATGATAAAAAAAATTTAAATATAATGAGAAGAGTAAAATACTTACAAAATTTTCTGTGAAATAAATAACGGCTTGCCATGGAAATACTAATTTCACCATTTTAAAGTTATTATATTATTTTTGATACAATCAATATAATTTAATAACTAATTGTATTTACTCAAAGTTTTTTTTATTTCTCGTTGGAAATTATTCAGAATTATTTTTATTTTAAGCTTTTTTAATAAAATTTATCGACTATTTTTTACATAATGTAGAATAATAAATCATTTCTTGTGGCAGGATATTGAAACGTTATTTTTTTAGTGCCTGGCATCCACTTGGAATACGAAAAATTATGGAAATTTTGTTAGAAATAATAAGATCCTTCAACAGTCTACGACCTCTACGCCGTAGCAAAAAATGCATTTTTGCTAACGGTACAATAATTTGTGTATTTCGACTAAGATTTTAGAAATATACTTGATCCCTGATATTCAAAGGTGTGAATTGTTTTTTTACAGATGAAGGTTGCTTGCGTGATGGTGTGCGCGCTAGTTGCACTAGCTGCTGCAGCTATCAACGAAATTCGACCACAGTCAAACAAACCTGGTCGATTCCTAACCCTGCCAATTCCTCAAAAGTGCGCAGCTCGTAAGTTTTTTTACATCCTAATAAAATTTTACTTGTTATGACATTACATTTACAAATAATTCCATATAACCTTTCTCAATTGAACATATTATAAAGACCTTCCGAATTGTAGAAATATATGTTTATTACATATTGGATTTCCTAAAATTTTATATTATACGTAAAAATATGCTAAAATGTTTCATTCGCGATTTTATATTAGAAAATTATATTGTGAGATCGATACAATATATACGAAAAACAATGAACTAATAAAATGCAAAATGACCATGATGAGCTGCAATATTAAACAAAACCTTTTACTAGAATAGGTATGATACATATCGTCATTTTCAATTTAGATAAATTTTGAGAAGAAATGAACAACAACGGTAAAATAGCATAACTTTTTTTAAATGGTCATGTAAAAAGTTTCTTAAATAGGGATCCAGTCGAATTATTCCGCATTATTCTTTTCAAACCTACATAACTCTAAAAATATGAAAACGAGGTATTTTTATTCTTTAAGCTGACATACACGAAATATTTTATTTTCATTGTCATATTTAAAGGCATTAAATGGACTAATTATACAGAAATAAAAATGCTATTTTAATAAATAATAGCTTTGATTTCAAAGAGCTTCCGGAAAACTGCGCGGTAAAGAGATGCGATTAAACATTTTTGTTTACAATTAATTTACGGTCAAGTATCCTTGAAATAATACTGATACTGTGAACTGATCTTCTCTGCTTGCCCTTTCACTTATAGGCTTGACCTTCCATCAACCGGTAACTTGTTTTTTGCCACGTATGTGTCTTCGCAACCCGAATGTCCACTCTCAGAGATGATCAGAAATATCAATAAACATGTAGCCATGCAAGATTTTGCGCAAGAATAATAATCACAAGTCCATCATGTTATTTGTCAATATACACATCTGTGTACACGTGCAAAATACTGATATCACTGACAGTTTTTTTGTAATATTATATTCACACGTTTTTAAATAACAACCGGTACGTAGCCTTATTATATCTTAATAAAGGTTTTCAAGAATATTAAAAACGAAAACAGTATGTTTGTATAGAGATAACAGTAATGGGAAACGGATTTCTTGAAATGATTCATAATGCCGTCCAAGTATTGACATAATATACATAATATATTTATGTATGAAAGATGTATATTTTCAAAGAAGAGTTTTGTATTTTTTGAATCATTATCAAAACTTATTCTCTAGAACACAGAATAATATAACTATCAGATAATTCTTAGTTTTTAATCAAATTTGCATTCTATGATTGATGAACTTATAAAAAGTACTAAATATTTTTTTATATTTAAAATTTTATTATACTTTCAATAAATTTCTATAAAATATGCCTTTATAATATTACCAAAATTTTATCGTTTCTTAACGGTCAAAGATGTTTCTACAAATTTTTTTATGATGTTTTAAAAAAATTAAGTGATTAAATATACTTGTAAAAAGATGTTGGTGATTTTATGAACAAATACAACTTTTGGTTGTGCATATGTTTCTTGAATTCTTAGAAATCTAAATTTAAATATTCATATGTATTCAGTTAAAGAATATTCATTTTGAAACGATTTAAATAATAGGAATCCATTTGCATATTTTGTGTTTATTAAATCAAATAAGATATTCAATGCCAAGGTATTCGCTAAGAAAATCTTTGTTTTCTTCGATGAAACATGATACTATAACACCGATTTATCAAATTATAGTTTACCAGTCAAAATATTGACTAAAAAATAATATAGAAATATGTTTTAAATATTTATCTTCCACGGTTTTCAATTAATTTTCAATATCGATTTCGTATTATTGTCTATTAATGAGATTTATTGCGATCATGAATCACATCAGGGGTTTTATGCACCTTAAATAACGTACATTAAATAAGCTTTGACTTCTATAAGTTGACAAGTTGATATGATGACTTGTGGCCTGTGGTGGTTTAGGGGAATAAAATTTTCCTTTGCTTCTTCATGCCCCGTTCACAGTATTTGAACGGTAACGATTTTAGTGTCATATCGAGCACCCGCTGAAATTACTATAATAAAAATGAGTTATTAACGAGTAATTAATAATTTTTGTTTTCTACTCTACCACATTGACACATTCCAGCTCATAAAAATTACGTGTAACTAAAGGGTAATTTCGTAAAAACGCTCAAAATTTGTTAGGTTATTATAGTAATGTTTTTCCAGTGACATCTGTCAAATTTGCTGTCAATATTTTAGTATAGTTTGGTAAATTATCATGAAAGGCATAAACGTATGCAAATTATCAAATTAAAAAAAATCTTTATAAGATGGTTATCTCACGTGGTGGTGATGTGAACCGGCCAGCGAGATCGTGCGATTTACTACCTTTTGAATTCTTTCTTTGGATTTGTTTTAAATTACAAGTCTTTTCAAATAAATCGCAAAAAATTAACGCCTTAAAGGTCAACATAACAATCGCCATCCGACAAATTCCATCCGATTTATGCGACGTCACTGAAAATGAGACCTCCCGAATACGTGCCACCAAGCAATGCCACGGCAGACATTTTAACGAAAATATATTCCACACTTAATGCCGTGAAATATATTTTCAAATGAAAAAATAATGAGAGAATATTTCACACACAACTTGTTTTATTCAGATTTTTAGGAATTTTGAGGGTCCCTATTGAAATTTCTTACTGGCAGAAATAAGTTAAAATCTATTGATACGTTTTCTCGTATTCGTTTTAATATACATACGTGGCGCGCAATTACAAAAAGATTTTTGGATCTGCATTTTAAAGATAGCACACGAGTGATCTATGAAATACTATTTCTAAACATTACGTCAATGTTTCACATGCTTCTATCTATATAGCAGGTATCAGAATTCGCAAAACACTTTTGGTTTCGTTTCGAACCGGTCTATGCCTTAAGCAGTCTCGTAATCGTAATGTAATACTGATTTATTTCTGTTTTTACTCCATTATCATTGCCAAAATCGCCAAATTAAATATAAGTCGATTAGCATTTAAAACACATAAAACCCCTCTTGAATAAAACATTTTTTTAATTATCATGTGATCCTCGATAATATTATTATTTCGTATCGTATTATATTTTCCAATGCGACAATGAAATCCTTTGAACGACCAATGGAAATAGATTACAAAATAATATGTTTTTTGTATGTTTGAGAAATTCGTCGAATCGATTTAGTTTTTTGTAATTCCTTACTTCAAAACTTAAGATAATACAATAAAATTAATTGACATTTTATATCAAATAAAAAGTTAGAAACAAAAAACACCATGTTTTGGAAGAAAGTAGATAGATTTAAATATTTATGGCCACCTGCTGTATTAAAAAGAATTATATTTAAACAATAAAAACACAATGTTAGTCTGTTGATGATGTTAACGATGAGTATAACCGGTCTTTATCTTTATATTATACAATAAAATTGGAAAAACAGTTTTAAGCGCCGAGTTGTTTCTACACCGTTTGGCACTTCAATATAAACAAAGAACCCTCAAATTCACAAACTCTTTTAACGAAAAATTCATCTATATCTTAGGAAAAAAAATGATATTATTTTTTAAATGCCAATAAAGCTTGTTTATGCGACGAACGGGAAATATTCGACAAAAAAGGTCAAATGCGATAATATTTGTGGCGGGACCAAAATGTTCAGACAACAGATCGAGGAAATCGATAAATCGTAGATAGATAAATGCAGGATTATTTAACATTATTTGTTATATAAAATTAACGATACGTGTGGGAACGTTCGGGTTAAATCGGGGTTTCATTGTACATAATGTACAATAATAATAATGAATGATATTACAATATTATTTCTTTTCACTCTTTCGAACGCTCGCTTGTGGATGCTTTCTCTAATTTGAAGTATAGGCAACATTGGTCGTTCAACTGATCAGTTGATAATACTCGCGATGAGTGAAACCGATCCCGATTAAAATTGACGAAATATTACTTAACACTACGCTTATATTACTTACAAATGGAAGATCTAATTAATTATTAACTCTTATTTTTTATAGCTTAAAACCGAAAGAATAAAGATTTTTCTTGCAACATTACAAAAAAATAAAGCTCTTCGAAAATTTGTTATATGTAATTTAAAAAATATATATACTACAGAACACGAAATTCTAAATCTGTTGATATAAGCAACGCCTCTCCGTTCTTATAAGAAGCATGTTGAAGATTAAAATCCAAAAATCAATTTAAATATCCATATATCAAATAAATCAAAAAAAGAACAACATTAATAATGTTTTCAGAAACTTTTACAAATTTATACCATGAATGAAACCGACGAATCTTTTTCATGTAAAAATTTCTGAATAGCTGCGTATTAACCCGGAAATGTTTATTGCTTGATAAATAAACACCATTTAGACATCGATGGAATGTCAATAATAAAATAGAAAATCATTTGAATTATAAATGCTAAACCAAAAGTAAGCTCAAAATACTTCAAGAAGAAAGTTCTTATTGACGATCGCAAAAAGGTATTTGTTCAATCTCTCGAAACCGCACTCATCCATATGAAAATGAGGAACCGGTATTCGTAAAACATTATACATAATAATTACTTCAGTATCCAACTATAAAGATTAACTTCTTAACTTAAAGCTTAAAAAAATACCATCATACAATATTATGGAAGATTTCCCTATTTATCTATCTACACTATGATCTTGTCTTATCTCTGTCGTCATTTTATCAATGGAAATCTGTATGCAAAACTTAAAAGAAAATTTGGCAACAATATAATTTATGACATGCATAACGGCTTTAAAAAATCCTATTAATTTCAAAGAAGTGCCATAATTCTTTTTTTAAATATTTTTTCAATGAATACTTAACAGGTGTTTGTTTTCTCAATACATTTGTTACAAAGTCTATTTGAACTCTTTCGCAGGTTTAGCTTGTCAGTGGTGGCCAAAAAATTTAAAATATTATTGATTAATTTATACATACTTTCTTAAATATTAAATTGTGTAGTATGCACTTCTTACTGTACCATCAGTGAGTGGTAAATGTTGTTAGCATCTTGTCTAGTTTAGCTTTATTTTTTTCAATTATGTCGAAGAGAAATGGGATAATGATCTACGAACAATTTGATACAATTTCCGTACATCACCTTTAAGTCGTTAAATATCACTTCTTGATGAAAAGACACATTTTTAATACTATTTCCAAAGCATATTTTATGATCAAGACCGGTTTTGTTTATCGCGAGTATTATCAACTGGTGATTTGAAAGGCTACTACAAAGATATTAATATATTTGTATATATTAATCTTATTAGACATAAATTGTTTTATATAATGATTTTTCCGTATAATGTGTACTTTTTCTAGTTTAGATTATAAAAATTTAAATAAATATATTTATTTAGCTTAGATTTAGACAAAAATCTTTGAACTGCTTTGCACCCCTAAAGACCATAATACCGATGACTGCGCATATTATACCTCAATTTTTATCTACATCTATAAGAATTTTAATGACAAATTTGACACAACAATCTATGGCAAATACGGTATTTTGTGACAGAAAACTAATATCACCATGTAACGTCACTGCATTTTACTATAAAAGCACGTGGTCCGTTGTGAAATTTTGGGAACGGTTTTCTTCTTCTACTTGCTTAAGCCTTTTGTTTAGTGATATAGCGCAGGAACGTGAGGTTTTTCATCTTGGTCTAGCTTCAAAAATAGTAATGCTATGTTACGTGATGAGACATTCACCGAAAGACGGTTTCGTTACCTCAGTCATCAAAGATTTGTCGCAATACAACATAATATATCGAATTGTTCTTTATTTGTAATTATTATTGACATCACTGATATAATATGTTTTATTTACTATTTTCAATATGAGAACAAGTCAACAATTAACCACCGTGTTGTATTTATTTCATCTTTAATACGGTCTTACAATTGTACGTATTCAACTAATATAATTTATAGTTTAATCCTAAAATAATTATTTTTCCATAGTAAATTCTTTAGAGAGAGCATTACGACAATTATTATACAATACATGTTTGCGGCGGAAACACTGGACAACAGAAACCTGTTGTGAAAAATAAATAATCGGCGAATTTCATTATTCAATAACGATACAAAATATTATTTTTAAACATAAGCTTTTAGCATGAACATTGAGGACAGAAATTTTCAACTTTATCTGCATATTCTCTATTTGACAAAGGTTTGGTTGGAAAAATCGTTTTATTTTAATTACAGACATTTCAATAAATATTATCTCAATTCAGGAGTATGAAAATGTTGGCTGCGAAAAAGCATTGATTTCCCCTTTAAAAACATATAAATTTTTGGCGTATCCCACATTGAAGACCACTGTATTTGTGTACCGAATTATTTTATCTAAGAGAAATATTTCATAATAATGCTGTTTTTTCTAATCGTGTGTGTTATTTTATCTAAACAAATAAAATTTTAATATTACTTGTACATTCCACACTCCCGCATTTATTCGTCAGCCATTGTATTTAATAAAGCGTTTTTTATTCTTGAGATGTTATAAGATTGTTGTAATAAAATCGTACCTATTGATTCCGAACAACGACTAAGTCTTGAGAATCTGTTTTTTTGTGTATAAAAAGGTTACATGAGGTCATACAGTTTTAAACGATATATCGTGCCAACCTACGATTCGGCTCGCACGGTTGCACAATGAACAGCTCGACATTTTCCCAAGTATGCATTCAATACGTTGTGAGTATTAGATATTATACCTTAGCTGCAATTAAACAATCGACTAACATAATGTTTCGTAAATTAATCTTTAAAAAACAGCTTACAAATGTTACACAATTAATATATGAATAAATCGAAATGGTAATCGTAGTATGCTTTTTTATTCAAGCCTCAATAATATATGTATATACATATGTACGTAAGTACCGTTGACAGCTTATCTGGGAACATTTTATGAAATAAAATTTGTAACCAGAACGATTGTCACATATAAGTAATGATGGTTGTTACAAAACTTAACTTACACACATGCCATCGTGCATAATTATTTACAATTATTCAGAATATAATATTTCACGAGTCACATTACAATGCATCATTGATACATCTTCAATCGCAGAGGTATTGAAATATCATATTATTAAATATTTAAGACATATTCATCATTCTTAGATATTCATACTTTATTATCCGAAATTCAATTTCCAATCATTTCCATTTTGCCCGATCAAAACATTTTATCTTATCACGATATTTAAAAAGTCTCATAATATCTCTGGTCAAAAATTTTACTTCGTCCTTATACGCTACCTAAATGAAGGATAATTTTTTTTGGTTATATCCAGGATACAACCCAACATTATTATGTTGTCAGCCAGAAAAGGTTGAATTTTTTTATATAGATTTCTCCAAATCAATGTGAAATATTAATTTGTGTTCTCATCACATTCAATTAAATAAAAACATTTTCCGTATACTGTAGTACAATTGAGGAATTTCAATCAAATGATTTGAACATATTTATTTTTTAACGTCAAATATGTTTGCTTTTTGTTAAAGATAATTTTTTTCCCGATCAACGAGTGTATTCAACGATATTTATATCAATAGAAATTAAAAACAAAATCATATTCTGGTTTAATTTATTTTACCAGGAGCTTTTCAACGAGTAGTTAATATCGTCATAAAATAAAAAAAGTAAAATTAACTAGTCAAAAAAAAAATCCACTTCTTACTTGATACAAAATAAAATGTGACGATTAAATTAAAATTTACATATTTTCGAATGGTGTTGCGTAATGATTTTTATTTATATATATATATCTATTTTGGTGTCTAAAATCAAAAAGTTGACAAGTAGACATTATAATAAATGTCAGCGCAACACAGTTCCTTGGAAACATTTGATTGGACAATGAAGCAATAACTTCATTCTTTGGTATAAAATAGTTTTATTGTGACGATATTTGAAGAAATATTGATGGCACCGTTGATAGCTCGTCGATTAGTTAAGTCATCAGCATTTAATAACCGATAAGTGTTACTCGCTTTGGTGTTACAACTTACTGCATTCACGGCAGCCAGCCGACACAAAGTATACAAGTAACCTTTGATTTATTTGGTTATGGCCGAAAAAATCTTGTTCATGTTTCTATTTACATATTGAATCGACGATTGGTAAGAGCTGCTATACAAGTTGCGGCGCGGCTCCTTGGCCCCGATTTTATTTCGCGTTGCATAATACGATGGGACATCATCGGTTGTAATATTATACTCATCGCTCGTATCATCGGCGCACCATATTAAAATATTACATTATTTCACATAGACATGGTGTGAAGCTTTTGATGGCTTATTTAGTATGTTTAAATTGACCATCGGATTTAAACTAAATAACCTAACTTATTTATTAAGCGTTCGAAATTAGAAAAAATCGAAATGAAATGAGTACAGTTGGAATACCCGTATTAAGCTAAAATGAATTAAGCTGCTTATATTATTAAATTCCATACTAGAGTATGTATACAAACCATGATTTCAAATTAGAATTTGAAATCATGGTTTGTATCTAGACACACCGTTTTATTGCGTGAATTGTAGGGCACTCAACGGGCATCATTTATGAATATATAAACATAATTTTTCAAAACAGCTTAGAAAATCTTTGTTCAAAACTGTCAAGCTTTCATTGACTTTTATATAAAATATCATTCCTTTTTGTGCCGCAGATAAAATAAATTTACTTAAGTTGGCAGATATAAGATGGTTAAAAACTACGTATATTCAATTAAAAAAACTGTTAATTTTTAAATTCATTTTATGCGTAATTCGACGAATTGTTTCGTGAATAAATGAATCTTAAGATCTATTTTACTAGATTTTTTCTATCTTAGGCTAGGTGCTTAAATTATAAGCAATCATAAACTTCATCAAGCAACTTTAGTTAAAACAAATAATTATAGTCGGCTAAAAACTGCTGTTTTTTCCAATTGTTTTTTACTAAAGTAATCGTGACAATGATTCATACTGTGTATATATTCACATGAAATCAAAGTTTGCACTATTTCAAAATCATTAAAATTAAAGAAAAAAATGATTATAACAGAAATCGAAGTGTATTAAGCGCACTTTTAGGTATCATAAAATTTACTTTTATTATGCAGATTTATATTTGTTGGAAATTGTACGCTGAAAAAAGATCGTCCAATTTCCATCGTCCGCCACTCGATTACAGTCAGTTTGTATTGCGGAAACCTTTAAAATTATTAGCTTAATATTTATAAGCCGCGTTTAATATTTCATTGATTGGAATACGGTTTAACCGAGTCATAAATAGAGAAAATGACTGTTTGTATCACTGGTATATTTGAGCAGTATAATAAACCACACAAAGCGAAAACACTTAAGCGGTTTTAAATAAGTGGTTGCATTAAAAGTGTACTCGTACATAATTGCTGTGTCTACATGTATTATATTATATTAATTTCTATTCTATTAGCATATGTACCAAATGTAAGCATTTATATGGACCAATAGAGTCAGTGCGACTATGAAGCCTACTAGCAAATTATTCAATGAACTCATCGACTCTTTATTTCTGCATTTTTGAAAGAATTAATTTCTAACTAAATTTGATATCAAAATTATACGGTTCGACCATCACTATGTTATTTTTGAACCAATCGTCTCGTATCTAATCAAATAAATAAATTAGGAGCAACTGAAATTTGACTTATTTATGTATATTATGTATATTATAAATGGATATAAGTCAAAATTAATATAATTATTGAATAATTAGTTTTTAGCTTTCTGATATGCTTAATCCGGAACTCACTATAATATCTTCGAATCTCATATGCAACCTAATTATTTTCTTAATATTTACTAAAATAAAATTGAATTTGAAGTGTTTAATATTATACACTATTAATATATATCATCAATGTGATTCGTCTATAAAATAAGAATTTTGATAATATATGCATAACTCTGCCATTGAAAATTATGCAGAACGAAAAGTTTCATTTTAACTTTCAAAAAATATTAGGAAGCTGACAATTTTGGGATTGTGTGCTCTATGTTTGCTTAGATAAATATCAGAATGAACACTCGATTCGTTTCTAAAGCTTCGATTTTCCTATTACATTATTTTCACTACTCCATTGTTGTGCAATCTCTTTAGCGATATAGTTACTCCAAATGACAAATCGACCTTATCTTAATTTTGCTGTATAAGATTGAGAGATAAATATAGAATGAAAACATTTGATTAATCAATATACACTATAACGTCTATTTTTAATCGTGAGAACGATTTAAAAACAACAATAAAATGGCATTGAATTAATTTATCATAATCATAAAAAATGTGTATCTTATTTTTTCTATCCTTCGACACTATTTTGAATAACTTTTAAGTACTAGGACGATTCTCAAAATCAGTGTATTGGACCAACCCTCTGATTCGTTACGTTGAGAGAGCTATGTATAAACAGTTACTGCTAAACTATGTTGTTATGTTGAAATGTTCCAATAACCTGATAACTATTTTTTATTATACAGAATAAGGTATTATAAATATGTTAAAAGATTTATCTGTCCGAATAAATTTACTTTATCTGGCTTGTAAATACAGTAAATAAACTAAATAATAGTTAAATGTCACATCGAATATTAGTGTCCAATTAAATGGAGAAGGTAGCTTATCGTGGCAGACGTCTACAGTATTCAAGGCAAACTTGCTGTGCGAATATTTAAAAACGAAGACTTGTTAAATAAGTGAACCTTGGGATTAAAAATCACGAGTGTAAAATTATTCCATCTTAAATAAGAGCGTCCATATTGGAAATGAATTGACGTGCATAATTGATTTCAGACGCTGGGTACTCACTTGGACTGATTTACGGTAAACAGCCGATTAAAGATTGGGACGCGGGAAATAGCAAAACATGGCTATTCGCGTTCGAGTTTCGTATTAAAATAAGATAGCATCAAAAATGTTGTTTCGTATTCAAGTAAATCTCTTTACACATTCCGAAGAGTATGGTAATGAAGAAACGTTTTTTTAATCATCGCATCTGGATAGTTGAAAACTTAATTTATGATTATAAACACTTAAACAGCGCACGAAAGACGAATATTTCTCAAACGGTCCTTCCAAAATGGAAACTTATTTTCTAAACTTTTTGTCAGTTAGTTGACAAGATTATCACAATGTTGCATGCGTACTGAATACCGACATAGTAGGTATTTAAAATGACTGAACCAAACAGAGGCGATTTTTATATTATATAATTTAATGCCGTCGAGAAAGTTTGCATACGTCATCACCCACCGGTATGAAATTATTCTACACATTTCAACATAAATGAAAGCTCAGTTACTTCTGAAATTCCACTACGTAAATTCTTATTATAATACGCCATCAATTCAAAAAAAAAATCAAATTCGGCTTTGTCCATAAATCACAAAATTCAAGATATATCACAATTGATTCCATCGATTTTTCTCATTTCATAAAAATACACGGTCAAAGTGTATAACTCTGCAAATTATCACAAGATTTCGTCGCAAACAATTTATTTTTTATATTATTACAAAATCAAAAGTAGATATTCTAAAGTGTAAGCATACTATTCCCGGGTAATTTTACAAAACACTTTAAACCATATTGAAAAAACTCCATTGCGAAATGATTCCTAATTTAAATGGTAATAGGCATGCTGTATTCCATAGTGGTGCAAGCAAATTGATATTCCACGCTACCATCTTTGTAAATTTATATGCGATAAATATTTATCAAACCCAAACATCATTAATATTACCATCGGTTAGATGTTTTGATTGTCGCTGCCCTCCACAGTAACGCATCAATTTTCCAGAAAAAATGGGCAATCAGAATTCAACGACATGTTCACTGCAGAGGTCGACTTCTTGCGAGAATAACGATAATTTATCCATAAGTGGCAAATATCACAGTTTCCCTTGATGCATGAATAAATAATCCATTAATTTATAATTTTAGATGAGGCTCGTTTAAAAGTTCAGATCAACTTGGAGCATACGTAGATTTTTTAATGAAGCATTGCGATATAAAAGCAATAATATAAAAGATATACGGAACCCTGATAATGTGATTACTTTTTTATTCACAATGAAAAAAGCATTTTTTATTGTTTTTTTTTCTTATTTAAAGCTTCAAGCGGTTTTTCATAAAGTAAAAATAGCGCCAACTAAAAAAATATTATTCCGAAAATTTTACTTCTACCATTAGTGAAATTTTATACATTCTTGTATCGCGAATTTATAAGTCATATAATTAGTGTATAAATAAAACATTTGTAGTTCAATAATTCTAACGTATATGTCTCTAATTGTTTCAGGACCAAAGGAATTCTTCTACAGAGGGCACAATTACTTCTACAGCGGACATGTTCCCGCCCTGTCAGGAAGAAAAGTAGATTGGTTAGACGCACGTAACTTGTGCAGAGAATACTGCATGGACTTGATTTCCATGGAAACTCAAGAAGAAAATAATCTAGCTTTCAGACTTATTCAAGAAAGTAAGTCAATATTAAATATACATGTATTTGAATTAATGTCATTGATTTTCACAACCTTTGATAAACTTATATCAGTGTGATATTTCCAACTTTTCAGAAAAAATCGAATTTAATATATTACACATTATATAATTTTGGTTTATCGCAAACATATTTTAACTTAAGGGGTATTATTGCGCTCTTTGATCGTATGAATGAAATAACTATTTTAGTACCATACAAATGTGGTTAAACATCGACCATAATTATTTTTATAGATGATGTGCCTTACATTTGGACTAGTGGAAGACTGTGTGACTTCAAGGGTTGCGAAGAACGTCGTGACTTAGAACCTAAATCAATTTTGGGATGGTTCTGGTCTGCCAACCGTGAAAAGATTTCTCCCACAAACCAGGTGACATTTTTTACGCATCTTTTCATTTTTATGTTTCCATTATTATATATATTTTGGTCGTTTGAAACGAGTCCTAAATGAATTAAAGTTATATGCGAATATTTCTTTGACAGTAATTGCATAAAAGAAATTAAAAACACGAAACATTCAGGATAGTTAAAAACTTTGTATATTTACAATGAGGAGATATAACAGTCACATGCTATAATGTAAAACAATAATTCTTTATACCGTTTCTTTTATTTTTTGTCGTAAATTATGAAAATCAGGGTAATTAAATAAACTTAATGATTAAAGTCTGTGCGCCAAATAAAACTCTTCGATAAGTTGAGTGAATTGAAAAAAAACCTTACCTATCGTTATTACGAATAATAAATTTTAAACCGCAAAAGGTGTCTTACAAAATGTTTCAATATTTTGGGTAAAGAATAATTTTTTATTTGCTTTTCAGATTCCTAACGGTTGGGGCTACAATCCTTGGAGCAAGACTGGTCACAAGAAGGTCCGTCAGCCTGACAATGCCGAGTTCGAAATCAACGGAACCAACGAGTCCTGCTTGAGTATATTGAACAACGTTTACAGCGACGGAATCGCATGGCACGACGTCGCCTGCTACCACGAGAAGCCTTTCATCTGCGAGGACTCCGAGGAACTCCTCACCTACGTCGCCTCCACAAACAGAGGCCTCCGTCTTTGAAGTAGTCATTCTCGATTGCATAAACCCACCATCGTTTAATAAGTAAGCACACCGCCGGGTGTGAGTACACGTTAACACGTTTATTATGTACATATAATATTATATTGAAATTCCGTTTGAGTGATGTCATCAAATAAAATTATAGTTGGTAAGATTTTCTTAATTGTAAGCGTGAAACTGGTTGTTAGTAAAAAAATCATCAGAAAAGATTACCACATTAAAAAAACAAGTTTGCTCAGCCTCTGTCGACTGTGGGGCTTCACATTTTTTTCCTTCTTTGGGAGTGGATCTTCTTACACCTACAAACACTCAACGATGCTGCGACTTGCATAAATTTCTAAATTATTATTCGGTAACTAATCCACGTCATGATAAAACATTCATTTACCTTTTTTTATTTATTTTTTAGGTTTTTTACGCAGTGAAATTGTGAAAATAAATGATTGGAAAATATCTCATTTGTTTAATTTTTATTTGACCCATGAAAACACACGTAAGTTCAATTAAATACTCATGTATGAAAATTCTGAAATTATCCACAATCACGAAGAGAAGAACATTCTTTTTAAATTATGACCGCTCGTAACGTGGAGCATATAAACTCCTAATCCTGTTATCTTAACATAAAATTTCTACGAAAACTACATGTTATAAGGATAAATGGTTACGAATAAGACAGGGTTAGTGATTAGCTAATCGCTATCGCTAGAAATCTATTATTTTCAATTAAAGTAATCTGAACGATTTCTGTAATCTATTATTTACTTTTACTTGATACTACCGGATCCTGAGAAAAATACAGTACTTTAAAACAGTAGTCGTCGACCTGTCAAATCTCACGATCCACTTAACTCAAAATTTTATAATTTACGACAAAAAATGAAATAAGTTTATTTAAAAAAATATATAAGCGCAATCAAAAAATTACGATGAAGTTAAGCTATTTGTGACATTGTTATCAAACTGAGAGATTTGGCTCCCTATGAATTTAAAGACACTCGTGTACATTTATCCCTTCTCGCACTGGCACACAGACGAAAATGGCATAATGTCTCATAATTTGAATTTAAAATTTTTACCAGGTCCGTAGAATTCTTATAGAACTTATCTCATCGGAAATTTTTTCAGTGAATTATTTTTTACTCGGAGTACGTAAGAGTAAAAATACGACTGAGACATGATTAGTGATAGGATGTGAATACCTTCCAATAGAAATCCATGAATGGAATGAAAAAAAGTTATTCACACCGGGATTCTAACTTGTGAGATCTGTAAGAGCTGCAACGTTAATCACCATTTTATACCACAAACCAGGCAATAATTATTTTACCTTCTCATACATATTAAGTTTAATTGAAATTTAATTTATCTAATACAATAGTTGTAGCTGAAATTATTACGAGAATATTCAGTTAAATATAACAATTACAATGTTAAAAGCGCAAACTTATACCGTTTTTCCACTAGTTGAAGATATCAAATCAGTTAGCGTTAATCAGCGCGCTAAATAAACCGAAAAGCGATACCCTTTTCGTTAGTGGCAAAAATTATTAGAGTGAACAAATTTTGAATGGTTCAAATTATTTTTTCAAAATTTGCGCCAATCAATCCGCTTTACGAAAATTTTTACCACAGCCTAGTCAAGCGTATATATTATGTAAGTTCCCACTGTGAATTGAGAAGTGGTAATCTTTCAATGTTTGTCTTGACTTTAAATATGCTATTACCAAGAATATATAGTGACTACATTTTAATACACAATTATTGTAAATTTCGTTGATCTTATTGTTCGAAAAATGAGAGTATTCGGTAGATAGATATCAATTCATATGGGATCAAATCAGATAATTCTGAAATTTAGCTTAGTATTTATTGATGTAAAATTTCCATATCATATATCAACTGAAGTTATTTGTATATTACCAATAGTAAAATCCTCATTTAAAAGTTAGCGAAAAGCCATGGGAAGCAACTCAATCAGTATAACAAAAAAAAAAAATAGTGAAGAAAAATGTCAAAATATTTTTATTAAAAAAAACACGAAATCTATTATTATGAGTCAGTACTGCATATGATTTGTAAAATTAGACAAGATATTGAAAAAAGAAGGCAACTGTTGACAAGCACATCCAAAAAATACATACCACTTCTACCTGATATTATTCTAGTCGGATTAGCTATGACTCTCAGGGAACTTTTGTCTGCCTTTTTGTAAAGTACTATATACCTCGAGTGAAGTGTAAACGAACCACCCCCAGATGCAGTAAATGCATTATATTTGAATGTGACAAAAAGCAAAATTGATAAAAAAAACATTTTGTCATAAAACTTCATTTTTAATTTTGAGGCAGATGGACTTCATAGATTAGGTTATTTGGTTTTGTTCATGTGAGAACAATGCATATCTGTTATCTACCATCAAATGATAAATTTGGAAGGCTTTTCACTGTTCCTAAAATTTAAAGAAGCATACATTTACCCCTTAGTGCTGGTTTCCTATAATATAGTGAAAACTAATATTTGCTATAGAACAGCTCTTGCCCCCACCTGAAAAACTACTTTAAAAAAGGCAAATTCAAGGAAGCTAACAGATGCAGGCATTTAGCTGTCTTCGTCGTCCATTCATAACATTCATAAAAAAATATCAGCATTACATCATTTTGTTTTCAAGTTTTAGTAGTAAGCCTTCCCGCCAAACAAGTGTTAACATACATGTGTTCTAGATTATATTTTATTTTTGACGTGACAACGTCTTATAAATCGATGAACGCCCGCTGCACGCACGAAAAAACATGACTCATTGTCCCGTTTGTCGCGTTACGCCGAAGGCAAGCAAGCGTGCGAGCGAGAGCGCGGATAAGCGATAGAGAGGCACGATCGGCCTACCGTTCGGATTGTGCCGCATCTATCTCTCTTCCACTCGATTGGTCGATGCGTCTGAGTAGAAAAGAGACAGCGGCAGCACACAACTTATACACCTACAGTACCTACACGTGATCTGTTTACAACTGTTTATAAAGTGAAGTGAAATGTTAATGTGGTTTTCATTGTTTATATTACAACAACAATTGCGGAAATAAAGGTAATTAATTCTTGCATATTAAAAATCTGATTAACGTATAACAAATATACTTTTAACAATAAATTATCAACGATTTCTTTCAGAAAAAAAATTGTAGATTTCATTTCAGTCCTTCTTCGTATCCATACAAAATAATGATAATTCAATAAAAATGATTCCATTTTATTCATAAAAGTATGCAATCATTTCATCAATGTTTTCTTATGACGATGTCACGTTAAACTATCGTCCGTAAACCGACTTTACAGACAACCAATTTTTTATTAAAATTCGTGAATCAAAAGAGATCCATTATATCGAGGGATCTCTTTTAAATAAAACAACAATTTTATTAGGAAATATTTTATTTATACTGAAAAAGTTTCCTAGAATAATAACAGTTTAAAATATAGATTTGAAATTATTCCCTCTTTGCTCAAGTAAAAAAATACATCACTTATTTATTATGGTACAACTTCGTATTTTATTACAGACTAAACATGTCTCTCACATGTCAAAAGTTTCTCAAATCATATAAAATCTATGTTGATCCAAAAGTGATAATAACCCACTAAACAAATTATGAGTGGGATATATTAGAATTATTATTAAAGAATGAAATACCAAAATAAAAACCGGCTGCATATATAGATTCAACATAGATTCTCTTTTGAATTGTCTAATAAATTTTATCGTATACGGGTTGTGGAAATTTTTGTCAGGTTTATTTTAATTTTATTTATCTTGTATTAAGAATGACAGATGCAGATTGCTCTTCACAAACACTCAAATTGGTGATACAATTTTTCACCAGGATATAAAAACAGTGTTAACATAGATCTTGAGCATTATTCTTTGTACATAACACGATAATATACAATTTAAAATTAGCTTAATGTGTTCCGAGGTGAATTTTATTATCACAATCATAAATTAGCTTAAACAGTCAGCATATGAACCGCATCTATCTCTTACAATAACAAAATCTATAGTATGTATCACATTTGGCATATTCAAGGTACCTCCATGATAATATCATTCGTAAAGTTGTTAGCTCAAATTATGCTGCATATTATTTCAGACACGGTTTAAAAATCAATATTAACAGTGATTCATTCAAAGCAACGGTCAGACTACAAGTTATTTTAATGTGTTTTTTAAATATTTCAATAACAGTAACAACTCTAAAATAAATATAATAATCATTTACAGCCAAGGATGCCATGCGGGGTCCATGCGGCACAGATTATCATGACTGTTGGCAGCGGCAACGAGCTTTCCGACTTTACTGTCATTGCCATCGAATTGCGCAAGCGAATTGAGTCGGGTCATTATTGTGTTCACTGCTTCATTCACTTTACAAATTATAGTCTCGTTGTCGATATCCATAGATTTCGTGTCCACGGCTGCACCGGACAGCGATTGCGTCTTATCTTCAAATCGCTTTTTGCAACTCGCAACTATTTCATCTCTCAGTATGGTGCGTAAAATTGTTTGTATCTATAGAACATAAAATAACAACGGTTCAATATTGAAATTTATGATTTGTTTTGATGAAGTGCAGTGAATTTCCAATGAAGATAAAAAAAATATTTTTAATAGTTGGTTACGTTTAAATATGTGATTTATCAAATTTGCTATATTTACAAAATTTTGATAAGTAGCGGATGCATTCTAAATTACCTTAAAGTTGGGTGTCACCAAACAGCGGGCTGATGCAATTGCAGATGCGGTAAGAGGACCAGCAATCCCAATAGAAGATATGAATTCTGCTATGTTTGGCGTTAGTCTGAAGGGTACTGGTCGGTTTGCCTCTAGTTCACCTAAAAGTATTCATTTGGTATATGAAATAACTCAAATTACTAATTTTAAATAATAAAAAAACATTTTTTGGTACTATTTTAATTATCAATTATGGGTTAGAAAATTCAGTTGTATTTAAAATATCATTGTTAATTCAAATTTTATAAAGCTAGTAGTGGGTTAAAATTGAACGGTGTGATCCCCACAGTTGGATCATGTCATAAAATTTGCTCAGTGAAATGAAAATATATTATGTAAACAAATAAAACAAAATAAGTACCTGTAACTTCATCAATGTCAAATTTGTAGTAGGATATATTGACTAGGCCAGAGTCTTGATGGACATACATCATGTCAGGGTTGAGTCTCGTCAGATGTAGGACATATTCTGCGAATGACGCCAAAGACAACTGCAGAGTAAACATTTTTCTAAAGGTCCAATAGTCTGTCGCAGCTCTAAAAGTGTGAGCAGCCCAATTCTTCAGGAGCGTGCGAGGCACCATATTCGACTGCACTTCTTTTAAGATATCCCTTAGGACTTGGTGGGAGGCTTGCGATCCTCTCGCTTGCACTGCAGCCAGTCTTTCATAAAATCTGGCCACAGGCGCGTCATGCTCCATATTATGACCATTACAAGCTAAGCGATATATGTCCAATAAGGAAACGGATGCCGGGTTGTCTTCCACGAGTCTCATTTGAGGAGAGACGGCTACAACTCGCGGAACAGTGAAATGCAAAAATCTACGTGACGTTTCTTTCTGTTTCCCCAAATATAAATTGAGCATTCTCAGCAGTTGCAAAACTCTCTCTTCTCGGCGTGCATCCCCGAGACCGGAATCGTTGACTACAAGATAAGGATAGATTTTGCCATTGTGACCCCGTATGTAAAGACGCCTAGCTGCGGTATTGTGCTTCTGAACGACTTCCACTCGTGGCATGAATCTGGCAATACGCACAAAATAATGCGAGTGCTTAGGTAACAGAAATTCTCCCGGAAGTTCGACCTCAGCCGTTTTCAAACTGAAGTTAGATAGGAATCTACATTTCTCTTCAATCAGGAAGGATCTGAAAACAAATATAATATAGCTATGATAGGCATGTGAATTTCATTTAAAAATATCATTTACAACATACTATACTAAAAATTATTCAGAGTCAAAAATAAAATTCTTTTATTTATTTTTACATATCTAATTAAAGTAAGTAGGTATTCTCATAAATAAATTAGATTTTTAGTGCAAGTGAATATTAAAAAATGCATAAACATCATAGAGTTAATTCATTATTTGTTAATTATTTAAAGGCTCGTACTTTGGTAACAGTTTAGTTTTTCCTTCAAGAATTCGGACCCACTGGTTGAGTTTTTGAATGAGGTTTTGCAGTTTCATGGAACCGGGCTGAGTGAAGTCGAAGTCGGTGGTGAACTGCCCTTTCATCTTCTGGAAGACTGGATCTTGGACGATCGCCTGCGCCCGACGCGCCAGGCTCTCCGACGCTGCAGACGAGAAGGTAGCACTTACAGAACTTGATATATTTTCTGAAACGGTAACACACACTCAAAAACGCACCACACCGTAAACGACAAAAGCAGACCGGGCGTGACACCTCATCCATTGATATGCAGTCTCGTTAATCGAGACTGAGAATAGATGGAACAGAGGAGACAGCCCTTTGCTTCGACAATATGAGAATAAAAAAATTAGAAAGTCACATAAATAATCTAATAGGTGTAAGAGAAGTTATCGTTTCAGCTTATGGCCAATATTGAACATTTCGTCCGCTCATACGGCGGACTGTACGCAATGCAAAAACTCTGCCACCTACTCATGCCAATTCCAATACCAAAAGTTGAGACGAGTTTCTTGACAAAGTTCAGGGTGTGGGGGGTGATGGTCGCTTCGCTCACAGAAGCCCTGTTCTCGAAGGCGATGGCGTAGCACTTGGCCAGTCCCTGCCGCAGCTGTCTCAGTACTTCTTCATACCAGTTTTCTCTGAACCAGACCATCTGAAAATGGAAAATTTTATCTTTATGATACAAACGAAAAATACACCAACGGAAAAAAATTAAAAAACTACATCACTTTATAATTCACCTGATCAACAATTCCTTCCAAAGATGAGAGGACGGTGGGATGAATATCTCTCTGCATGTGCATAATTTTAGAGCATCGCCACATGGGTAGAGTCGCTTTGATGGGACCCGTCTCGGCCGATGACGATGATGCCGGCAGTGAAACTGAAATGGATGCGGTGCCTCCGCTGCTTGAATTGTTGGATCCTTGAGAGCTCATGTCGCTTAGGTCACCCTATCATTTAAAAGTATTAATTTATTAGCACTTTATAAATATAAAAATAAATTCATCAAGTATCTGAATAGTGACGAATTTTAATAAGCTCAGTATGAATACTTTAATTGAAATTTTAAATTGTTCTAAAACTTATTATTAAAGAAGATTAAAAAATATATACATTTTTTTATGTTTAAGCAATCACATAATTTAATATATATCTTTAAATAAATGAACGCCGACAAAGCTCAATAGATTAATCAGAAAGATAATATTTCAGGATAAGATTTGTGAGAATGTAAGACATGATGTGCACAGATCATATTTCTGTTTTACCGTGGAAGTTGCTTGCTGAGAATTCTTTCCGGCAGCGAGTGCTGCCAATTCAGCACTCTTGTATCTTTCTCGCTGTTCTATCTTCAAGGTGAGGTACAATGTTCGAATAGGGAAATACACCGCTTGAGGGAATATCCTTCCAACCTGATAACATTTTATATAAAGCGATTACTTAATGTACTTAAAAACATACTCTGTTTCTTCAGATACAAAAAAAAATCATAATTCATTAAGAAATTGAAAGAAACTAGCCTGACTGAGTAAATTTAGTATGACATTTCCATCATACTGGACTAAGCAACAGAGGAGTTGCGGTATCCAAGGGAGCCATTGGATTGGCGGAACACCGACGGAATATTTATCAACCGCTTCCATGAGACTGCCTTTCTCATCATCATAGCTGAGCATCCAAAGGACCTATCGACACAAAGAATTGAAAAATTAATTAATTAATTGACAAAGAACATTTCATTACCAATTTTATGATTTCAAGTGTTTTAAATAATAAAAACACATTTTTTTAGTACTTATTTCCACAATATATTTTTTGATCAGGACCGGTTTCGCTCATAGCGAGCATTATCAACTGATATTATCAGTTGTGTCATATTGTGGAAATAAGTACTAAAAAAATGTGTTTTTATTACTTAAAATATCATGCCTTTCCATCAAGAAGTGACCGTTAACACCTTAAAAAAAAAAAAAAATCAAGTGTTATTGATTGATGTTCAGATGCTGACAGTAAACACTTAATAATTACTGTGATAGATAAATTGAAGAATAACATTTTTGAACAGATTCATAAACAAGTTTCTTACCTTAGTTAAGTGTTTCCTAGATTTAGATTCATTTTGATGGCGGCAGGCGTGCAAATAGCAAGTCATAGCTGAAACTCCGATACTTATTTGTCGAGCGTCTCTAGTGAATATTTGCTCTAGATAATCGCCCCACAGACCCCACGCTTTAACTAAAGTATCATGAAGTTGTACCGCTGCAGAGAACGCTTTGTTAGCTTCCTCCGAGCGCCCTAATTGTGCAAGCAACAATCCTTTGAAAGCGTAGAATTCTGCTGTCATATCTTTGGTGAAATATTTAAAATTGGTTGACTCTATCATGTCAAGACCTTCTTGTAGTTCGTTTTTACCATTCGTCCATGCCATCTGTAGATGACATTTGACTTGCTGCCTGATCTTTTGAAAGCAATCAACTATGGGTACGCTGGGAATTGTGTAGATCCTTTGTAGAGAATCCAGACACACTCCAGAGAGGTTGTGCTTACGAGCAATCTTCGCAAAGTGAATGATGGCCTGCGCGCTGGCGTGCACTCCGAGCATAGAATGATTAGAAGCTTGGTCTTGCTGAGATTCATAGTGATTGGCGATGAACGTATAATGGTGCTGTCTCCAAGTGAAGATAGCTCCCCAATGTGAAAGGTTATCTGCAACTACAGGTAAACGATTTCTCCATGTTTTCACTATGGCTTTCATATCGTGCAGAGATGTTGGACGACCATGGATGAGACCCTGAAAAAACAAGCAAACAAGATATTTTGAATGAAAATAATATCCTGAATGGCACTGTACATCAAATATCATATTTTACAACCATGCATAAGCAATGTGCCGACGCAATTTATCAAGCAAAAATAACTAAATACAAGCGAGCATCGTCTTTAGTTTTTGTTAAATATATGAAAATTGATAACTGACCTGATGAATCTGTGCAGCTTCAGACAATTCCATAATTTGTTGAGCGGCGCGTAAAAGAGGAAGATGCGCATGGGATACCAGAGGAGGAAGACGCCTCCATTCTCTCATGCAAAGAGTTGACGCATTCTCTACGTGCCTTTCTACAGAACCCAAATGCTGCTCTCCCGGCTGGCAAATATTCAAGAATCCTCTGTACAAATTCACTTGCCAGCCTGATCAAAAAAAAAAAACATCAATTTATTACCAAAACATTGACATTTTTTTGTAAATAATGTTGATGAACCGGGACATACTCATTTCTTTTGGGCAACTGTATTCCACTTCAGCAAGAGCCTCTTTCATCTGAGCCCAGTTTGGGTTTCGCCATGAACTTTCCAATATTAAGAATGGATTGCGTTCACTGCGCGTCTGTCCAATTTCCAACAAAAGGTCCCACTGATTCAATTCTTTGGCACATTTAATCCAATGGTTAGTCCAGAGCATGCATTCCTTTTGAATGGAATAAGAAGCTGGTCCAGATGAGCAGTCCTGCTTTAATTTAGACATGGCAACATCGTATGCTCCCTGAAACAAAAGGATATAACGTCATACATTTAGTACTGATTATTATTGCTATATTTAATGCTGAAGTTATCCTTTGACATGCAATTACCTGAGCTTGTTCAAAGAAGCCTTGTTGCTCATAGGCGATAGCCACGTTAGTTTCTTTGTAATAAGCATGTTTTTGCCATAAGCCGGACCACATATCTTCTTCAAATAATAGTTCATACATGTCGCTCAAAGAATCCAAAATGTCCTACAAACAGAGATAAGAAAAAAATGAAAATCTCAAACATCCTTAACAATATTGAAAGGGATGCTGTCAAAAAACACAAAAAATAGATTTATTTATTCTTGGCTTTTTTTGCAAAATTCATTAACAACTGAAACAGGTTTTTTGATATTCATATCATAAATTTCAAATGAAAGTCCTCTTTTTAACTTCATAAAATCGAAATATTTTGCATAAGTTAGAGCTGAACTGATTTTGGAAATCTGAAAACTTCTTTTCATATTCCTTGAGCTAAATTTGATGGCTTTAAAAACTTTCACCCTTTCTAAAGCTCCTACTAGTAAATTGGTCATAGAAAAACACATGATTAACCCACATCCACTAGACAAGTTATGCAGCCATTTACTTAGGCAGTGAGCTTGCATTATAGAAGGCAAATCCAAATCTGTATCTGCGACTAAGACATTGTGCCTGTTGGCTTAGCCGCTCAGCATAAAACACATTTACTAACACAATATAAGAATTGAAATATAATTACTGTCTGTGGAGTGTTTTCTGGTTCGAAGTCATAACAGTCTGTGATTTCCCTTTTTAATTTTGTCGCTAGGGTCGCATCGAAGGCCATCTGTTCCAAATTTAAAGTCATTCTGTGCCAAAGGTTGTGAGATTTACCCAAGTATTTCATTAAAGCTCTAGAAACAAAATAGAATGTCATCAATCTAAGGATGTGCTCATACTAGGTTGTAAAGAATTTTCTGGAAATAGTAAAATATCACTCACGGTTTGATTACAACGGGCGGATTGCAACGAGAAAGAGCTTCTACGAAAGTCGTTATAGCACTCAACTGCGATTGTGGTTCTTTTTGTATGACATGTGTACCGGAAGATATAAAAGGAACCATTTCTGAAATCAGCGTCTGAAAGTAGGAGAATATTATACTGTTTTCCAATTCGAAATATGAAATAGAGATATTATTATTAAAATGAAATTCTCACATTGAGCTGTCTCTCATCTAATATTGCCCACAGCTTAGGGAAGAGGTTTATCCAAACCCAATGTGCTAACTGTTCATCCATGTGACAGAGTTGGGCAGACGCCACCAGTAGTTGTTCAGTTCTAACCTTGCGAGCGGATTCAAGGAATTCGGATTGTTTGGCGACAAGTTGTGTCAATGCCTGTTGCCTATGGAGACAAAATTAAAGTATTCAATAACAACATACAATAATTACATTGGCTATAAAATGATATATTTATTAACTCTTTTAGTCCCACGGGCTGATGATCAACCTCCAACCGGTGTATGCGAAGAATCCCATAGGGCCAAAATTTTAAATCAGGTTTTAAGGCAAAATATTTTATCAACTTCACAATTCGTCACATTTGAAAAAGAACGCAAATACTCCAAATTGAACATCTTGAAGTGATTCGTTTACAGTTTACAAGTGGTCTATTATGCTTCCCAATAAGGCAGATAAAAGCTCTATGAGACGGATCAAAGCCAATCGGCCTAGAATAGTTAGTACAGTTAGAAATGGGATGTATCTTTTTGATGCGTTTGTCAACATTTGTCACATTTTCTTTTTCAATATCCTGTCTTATTATACAAATCATATTCAGTGCTGACCAGGAAAAAATTATTTAGAGATTTTTTACATTAATGAAAATATTTTGAATTCATATTTACCATATAATAAGGTTGCAACCCATGTCTATAAATACTAATCGGATTATTTATGAGATAATGAACGAACATATATGAAGATGACCAATTATTCTTCACACCATAGAAAAATCGCCAAAAAAAAAAAAATTTGAGATAAAAAATAATTAAAAATGATTGTTATTTTGGCAAAATATGCTTGGGACTTTTCACTCACAATAGGTAAAATAGGCTGGGACTAGAAGAGATAATATTGAGAAATATTGACTAAAAAATTATTTTCCACTAAGTTACCTATTTGGAACTTGTTTATCGAGTTCATCCCGTCGATTATTAGAATTAGAATCGACACTAGATAAATCCATGTCAAGAACATCCTCTTTGTCTTGATCTACACTTTCGTAGCTGTCTATTACTTCTTCTTTCATACTTGTGTAGATGACAAAGTTCTTCTTCTCGTCACAATCGGCAAGGTTTATGACCGATCCAATACTAGGCAACAGATTTTGCTCATTCGATAAGTGTATTTGGGTACCTGAAACATGGATTTATATTTGTTAACACAAGCAAAATGCGATACAATGCTAATTTTATCAATCAAAGATGTACTCACTTGAGACAGCGGTGACAATCAAAAGCTCTATACACTGTTTAATCCAATAATGAGGACCAATGGCGTCCCAATTCTGAGAACATATAATATAAAGCAATCTATCGTGCAGGCGCCTTCTCATTGAACCGTCGAAGACTTCAAAAAACTTGGCGCGTATGTGAGGTTGAGTGCATCGCAGACCTGACAGAAAGGCCGGTTCCAATTTGGATGTCAACTCTGAAGCCTTGAGATGCTCATCTCTGAAATCATAAAAATATATATTTTTTTTTTAGTTTATTTTGACATTGGTGCTGAAGAGGACTTGAAATTGAATAAGAATCACTCATTACCTATATACATAATTCACCAATTCAAGGTACTGGGCATTCAATTCTAAATCATCTGGGAATCTTTTCTCTACGTATTGCATCATTTTTACAAGGAGAATGGATTTCTCTCTAATAGATGGCGCTTGGCTCAGCGTGACGGAATTGCGATTTTTCATCCACTCTTCTAACATCTTCGTGATGGCTTTCATCACTTTGACATCTTGAGTCTTCTCTATGAGGCCTACTAATATGGTGCCAATGAAAGTTTTCCTCATATCGACACCCATCACGACCACTCTAGTTTTAATGAGGTCGAGACTGAGAATTAACAGTTCAGATGAAGCGGGACTGATCTCAGGAGAGCTCGGACTCAAATGTTCTTTTGCCATGCGCTGCAAAACTCTCATGAATGGGGTGATGAGTCTGTCGATGTAAGATTCGTTCTTGAGACATGCAGCTTTCAGCATCATCAGAGTGCCGTACAGTGTGCTCGGACTGGCATTGGCGTTCTTTTCATAATTTGCGAGTCCTTCAAAAACCATTTTACTAACACAAGCGTACAGTGTTTCCAATTCTTCATATTTGGAGGCGACGGTGGATCCGGTGGGTTCGGTGGGGAACAGCTCCATGAGCTTGGCGAGCAAGCTGTGAACCAACCGTATCACTTTAGAATTAGTACTGGTGATGCACGCTGCCAGACCTCTCTGCAACGGCTTGAGGGACGCCAGGATCTGTTCCCGTTTCATAACGCCCAAAAGGAAAGTAAGCAGCTCGAGGGCTGTGCAAATATTTCCATAGTTGGGAGATGCGTTTTCCACATTAGTGAACACTTTATCGAACCACGCCAATTTGAGATCACACTGTTGTGGCCACACATCCGGCTTCAGTGCGGTTTTGAGTAAGGTTACGCATCTGCGAGCGAGCTGCTCCGCGGGTGAAGCGCCCATGTTTGTCATTTCACTATTCTGAAATAATAAATAAAATATTTATTGTAGACAGTCTTGTGTCAATATCATTTAAAGTCATGCAGAGATTTATCTCATCAAGAGAAAGGTAAGGTAAGTATCACACTTTTTCCATTCCATGCTGCAAACTTCATAAATAAATATCTTTTTATACAGATTGTTGAAAATATGCACCCGAAAATATTCAAAATAGGATTAGTTATAATGATTCTAGAATTAATCTATGTATACTTCTATGGAACTCGTGTTATAAAGGCATTGTGACTAATTATTATTTCTACCAGACACAAAACTACCTTTTACTTCATACAAATTAATATAGGTTAGTAAAATTGTATAAAAAAATACCTGAACCTGACAGGCCAACCTCAGTAGCAGATTTAAAACGACATCGGCGTGAGCCCTCTCAATAGGTTTAGCGGAATCCGGTTCAGGTTTAGGAAGCGACTGAGGCGTGTTTGAAGAAGTGGACTGCGATGGACTGGTCCAACCGGAGCCCGTATTTAAAACCTTTCTCGGTTCAAATCCTCTACTGGCTGAAGCATCCTCCGTCGATGACCGTTTCATACCGCAAATAATACCGACTGATCCGACACCCTGTAAAATATTTTTTTGTCAAATGTGGTATTCAAACGTATGATTATCATAAGTTTAAATACGTATATAAGAAAATATAATGAACCTCTTGCTCGTCAGCTTCATCTTTAATCCTCTGAAGTTCCCATTTTATGATAACCTCGGCAAGTTCTACGGCAAGCTTTCGATGATCTATTGATGGGTTGGCAGCCACACCCAACTTTTGCATGGCTCCAACCATGTGCCCTACTAGGGCGTGTCTCACTGGATAATAAACCTAAACGCAAAAACAGAAAAATATTCAACTTGCTTGTTTGCATGAAAATATAAAAAAATACAAGAAATCTGATTTTATCACATTGTTAAGATAAATTACCTTATAGTGGCGGACAACTAGTTGCAGTATATGGAAAAGCTGCTGCATAGTGTGCCCATCTTCAACTATTATCTTTTTGGTCCAATGTGTGAGCATCGTATTGCCATCTTCCATTCGATAAGGCATTGCAGGGGTTAAAATTTCAAGTGCCTGTTTCACTACTTGCCGGGCTTCAATAGCGTGGGCTTTTAAAAGACTATGAAAAACTGAAAATGCAATATAAAGGCCACAATAAAATTATGTAATCAACACTTGGCTGTCGGGTGTCTCGAAGAATAGACTCTATAGACTTAAGTCTTTACCAATTAGCGTAAAAATATATTACTTTCTTTAATTCAATGCAACTTTTTAAACCGAACAATATTTTCAGTTGAAATCTTCAAAGAAATCATTACATTCAATCATTAAAAATAAAATAAAAACATTTTGACTACATCATAGTTTCATTATATTTCTAAGGTGAATATAAAAACTCGTCATTAATTTTGTAATTGGCACTGCACATCTTATTGATATAAAGGGTCCAGTTCTGTTGCCACAGCTAATTTGAAGAAGGTATTTCACTTAGGAAACAATCGACACAACATGTATACTGATTATCAATCATGTTCTCTAGGTATATGTTCATCCCAAGTTCTTGTGGTATATGCTTGTATATAGCAACAATATCAATTGCATAAAAAACTTTAGAAACAATAAAAATATATCGAAAAAAAAAGTCGTGAAACAAACGTGTTGTATCTTGTAAACAACCGACCATCTGGAATAAATGGCATTTGCCAGGACCCACTTTCTATCAACACTCTGCAATAAACGTCATTTGAATTTCCTGTTAATGAAGTCTTAAAAGATAAAAAGTTGGATAGCTATATTTTGTTTATATTTTGTTACTAACCTTGTAAAACTATTCTTTTATGAATTGCAAACTTCGCTATAATGTGACTGAGTAAAAGATGACCATGATATCTAAAAAAAATACATTAATAATTATAATCAAATGGGAAGAAAATGGCTGGATTCAGTCCGACACAACATTCGCTTTGAGATGAGAAGTGTGAATATTTTCAATGACTTTAGATTGGAATTGAAGTGACTTTTTTGCATGCTCTTAAATTTACCTCAAGCGATATGAATTTTGGCTAAAGGTATATTGATAATAAATTGTATGCTACTAAATTTTTAGCTAACATTTCATAACTTTCATAGATTAATTTAAGAGAAATAATATTGGTTAACAGTGCATGTAAATAAGTTTTAATGATTCCGTGAATCCTAATCAATATTTGGTCAGTATATCCTTACCTGGTAGCTGGATCAACATAATTTTTACCCAATAAACATGGCCATGCAAAAGTCATGAGCCTTCTGAGTTTATTCCCTTGTTTTTTGTTATTGGCATCATGAATGTGCGCAGAAGCTTGTTCCAATAATAAACAAGCAAATTGAAGGAGTGAAATTCTCACACTATCTGAACATCCAAACGGATTTTCAGGATCAATAACCTGCAAAATGTTTTTTTTTCAATTCAAAGATCTGTATGCTTACTCGGCAACTATTCATATTTATTAATGCTTATCAAATCTATATATAATTTAATATAGATTTTTAAAGTTAAAATGGACACAATGAATGAAAAAAAATAATAGTAAAAATGATTATAGCTAAATAGAAAATTATAATAAAAAAATTGCTTTGTAGAATTGGTGATAGTCAAACAAGTTCAAACAACAAACACGACTTACGTTATTGATGAATACTGAAACGACATTATCAGAATTGTCCTGATAGGGTGAAGGAGGTCCTCCAACGATTTTATGACCCTTTTCAAAGCTAACCGCAAAGCACGGAATCAAGATCATCTGCAAAACCTTGGCTTTCAAATCTTGAGACATGCTATCAGTAGCAAAATGTTCGACAAATCGGAAGAAAGCGCGTCGTTTCCAGTCGACAGTATAATTTTGCGCAACAGTATTTTCCAGAAAGTCGCGGAGAAACTGCAATCAATTTGAATACATTGCTTTACTTCCGTTGCGCTCTAACATAAGCTGTAGCTTTTTGTATAAATATTTACCTGAAAAACTGGTATGAATCTGTCACACAAGGCTCTCAATAATTGAAAAAGAAGGTCAATGTCGTTGGGATGGTGGCAGAAATAATGCAATAAAATTTTCACTATCAACTTCGGCTCTTTCCAATGAGTAGATTCCACAGTATCAACATTCTTGTGAATTTCCTAAAATGTACAACGGAGAAAACTTTAATTAGACGTATAATTTTATTGCTATGTGATGAGTGATCATGAACCTAGAGCATGCACAATAATTCAACTGAGAATTTTTTTGTTCCAATGGATTCAGTTGGGTGTGCGTAAAACTTTTTTATTATCTACCCCATTAAAATTTGCTTTGAAAGATGAATGAAAAAACCTAGTGAACCAACTAAGAAGGTTGAATAAATGAGTAAAAATTAACTATAGCAGAATTGCCGATTGTAGTTATATAAATACATAAATTTTACTTTAAAATAAATAACCACTCAGCAAGTCAGATAAATATATATAAGAAATTTTAAACAAGCCTATGTAAATGGAATCAACATTACTGCTGTCGGACAAAACATCATAGAGAATAATTCTTTCTCCTTCCACAAAATGAATCTTCCATAAAGGCTGAACATTACTTGTTTTTAGTATTGATAGAATTGTTACCTGATATTGATCATTACACCAAATTCTCTTGAGAGCTTCTATTAAGTCGTGTTGCGTAGAAAGCCACTGATCGTCATATTTTATCAGTAAAGATAATATTCTGATAGCTTGATACTGCATTTCATTTTTGTCAGAGTGTGTCAAATTGGCAGATGGATTGGTGTGAGCCAATAGGAGAGCGAGCAGTCTCGGTTTCTTTACAGTTTGAAGAACTTCTCTATAAGGCTTACCGTTTTCATGAACTATCAGATATATTAAAAATCTACTCCACTGTTCATCTTTGATACAGTTGTCCGAGAGGAAAAGTTCTAGTGTCTCTTTTGGTAATCTTAATGGATAAAAAAATAATACTCAATTATTTTTAGAAAGCACACGGTATATTATATTAGCCACGGTTCTTTAAATTATTTCATATGAAGATATGAAAAAAAAAGTGACTTACCGGAGTAAAAATTTAACAAGAGGTTCTCTGAAAGGTGAGCCCGCTTCAACCATGAGGGCTTTTTCTGTCTGCAGAATAAGTCTGCATAGAGATTCAAGAGACTTACTGGATGCGGCAGGTATTTGATGGAATATACCAATTAGCAAAATTATTTTCTGCTCATTCTCTCCAGTCTTAGAATTTCCCAAAAAGTTTGCACCTGAATTCGACAGAAAACATTCATTATACGGTTGAAGTTTGATCTTGTTATATACAATAATGTAACTCATGAGAAAAGAAAAAAAAAGTTGGTAAAAGAATATTACAATTGTATTCACTAGTTTAATAATTTAACAAAACATTGTACCTCTGCTTGATTGAACAGCAAAATCTAGAAGCTTCATCAGTAATTGTAACAGTTGCTCTGCCAGTTTTTCGTTAAACGATGAGGGGAACAATTGGGTCAGATACGATAGTCTTTTGGCACTGTTAACACTGAGACTTCGATAATCACCCAACGTAGAAAGCAAAGGCCTCATTATGGGATGAACTATCTCCATATCAATCAAAAAGCCGCTCAAGAATTTCTGCATACATTCAAAACCAGCCTAAAATTATAAATTGAGCCTATTAAAACCTTCAAAGATTTATTTTTTATTAGATAAAAAACTTTAATTTATAAAATAACTTCTCTGCTCCAATGTCTGTAACTTACCATGAGATAAATAAAAAAGAAAAACAATACTTGCATGCTGTAATTCAGAATCGGATTTTTCCAGAGCTTTGTAGAGCACATTGAATATCTTATCGCGGAAATTGGGAGCTTGAATGTAATGGCACGCTGCCAGTGCCCGCAATGCAGATTTACGGAGCGGAACGAGGTTCACTCCTTTATAACATGCAAATTTTCCGAGTACGGCATCATCCGCCTCACATATAGATATTAATTCATGGAAGAACACTTTGTGTTCCATAATACCCAGGTCTGCAAAAGATGTTCACACAAGTGTTAAATATTTATTTGATTATCATAGATTAAAGAAAATTTTAAGAGAATTTTATAAACTCACATAAAATAAACTAAATATTTTTTTTATTTATTCCTATTTTTACCTATAGTGAAAAGGCGGGGATTCAGGGTGGTACAGAAAGTGGTCCCATCCATAAGCCCCATCTGTGCGTTGGCAGGTTGATGCCTGAGTAAGTGTTTTCTTGGTGGAATGATATCAATGAGAACATCTCTGTGTGGATCCATCACATCGGTTACTGGCTTACTCTGTAGCTCAGCGATCAGTTTCAAGGAGTGCATAGCCTGAAATGATTAAACAGTCATATTTAAGTAATAATGTATCATAATTTTGTAACAATAAACCACATTAAAATAAAATATAGAGGAAAAATAATTTACCTGTTCCCTGACAAGAATGTGAGGGCTGGTAACCTGGCGAACGAGTTCTTGAAGAACATCATGCAATGCTCTATTACGTGACATCATAACATCCGGCTCGAGAGTTTTCAAGCTTCGTTCGCTAGCGCCGCTGGAACTGCCAGTCACACACACTCGTAACATCTTCTCCAAATTAACTGTAGCCATATCGACGGCTCCGCTGGAAACTTCCCCAGTCAAATCCATCATTACAAACATAAAAGCTTTGAGAAAGGTGAACGTATGGCGGTAGACCCACTTCATAGCCATTTTTTCGAACATGAATTTAATGGCGATGCATCCTCCTAGTTTAGCATACCACGCTCGTTCGTAACAGAGGAGCGACATTCTCTCCGCCAAATACTCCATCAGCGGAAGGCGGCAGGCTCTCTCTTTGCTTCCCAAGATGGTGGAGGCAGTCTCGATCATGAGTACGAGAGCCAGGTGTCCCGGCTTACAGAGCTCTTTCTCTTCGTGACCCATGATAACAGCAATGGCATCGATTAAAACAAGAGGGTCGAGACCGGCAGCCGCCGAAGCTTTTCCGGGAGCCAGAGCGAACGGTCCAGCCTGACGGGCAACAGCCACCATAGTGTAATGTCGCACTAGCGACACCATTGTAGGGAGAACTAAATGCCGGAGCTCTTTAATAGCCGCGGCAACAAACATCCCTGTAAGTGCAACTCGGTGAGTGTTTCTGACTGCATCATCGGTACACTTGTAATGCGGGCCTGTCAAAGGGGCAATCTTTCCTTCTAAGAAATCTGGATGAAGGAACAGTTTCTGCAGGGCATGTTTATCATCATCCAAGCATAGAGAGGCTGCCAAGTAGCATCTCAGCACCTCCCAACATTGACGGCGATAAAATGGATCTGTAGCACTTGACTTCAAAGCGGCAAAGGCAGCATCCACAACGCCCGATACAGCAAAGTCTACCGGTCTTCGGTGCTCTTGGAAGTAAGCCACCACCGCTGGCCCGTCTGATTCCGTTTCTCGTCTGTCTAATCTTTGCGGTTCAATCATCATTTTGCGGTTACCGCCTCCAAATTTTCCAAGTACGCGGAAGGCGATGCGAGCCACATCATTGTTCTGAAGAGTACGCCACAGAGCCTGCATTAAATCTGCACGGACAGGCTGGATGTGTTCATACAGGAAGTCGGGCTGCAAGTTGTCGACGCAGAGTTCGAGGGTGCGCAAGCCTTGCGAAATGAGAGTATGAGAACCGTTGAGGGCAGAAACAAGCGGGTCCATCAACATGGGCAAATATGGTAACAAGCTGCTGAGGCGGACCGGTACAGTGAGGCACAACTCCACAAACAAATCTTTCATGTGCTGTTTGTGCAAGCCACTCTGTAGCCGGTTGAGACCCTCAAGAAGGTTGGGCAGTAACGGCAGAAACTCTTGATAGAGCAGATCGTGGCTTCCTCCCCCGATGGATCGGAATAGGGCTCTAAGCAGAAGGAAATAGTTGTAGGGCTCTTTAGCAGTGGTGGCATACTCCATGGCTTTGTTGACTATACCGTGGAGGTGAGGCCGCAGCATGTGCTCATTTTCAGCAGGAAATAGACTTACTGATCCAAACACCAATTTAAAGAGCCTCAAGTAAAGGTTTGATCTTTCTACATTAGAACCCATCTCCTCCATCCGTTCCAGCAGATACTCCACCAGTACTGTTGCAAATATAGGTGAGGTCGACGGATTAGATAGGAATGTGTTGGCAATTATTTGCAAAGTCATATTTTTATTGATTCGCTCAACCATGTGAGAGATTGTAGCAGTGAAGATTTCTTGAAATGTTTGCGGATGCATCATGGAAAACTATAAAAAGATAATTTATACTTCATTAGCAACGATTTTTAATTATTTAACTGATAAATTATTCAGTCACTGTCATAATTTGCTATTTGCAAATGAGACTACATGAAGGTGGTAAAAATCAATAATTCAGGAGTTAGCAGGTAAGTTTGAGTTTCATATTTTGGTGTGAAATAACAGATAAAGTGATGTGAGAAGGATATTTGGGCGCAGCGATGACAATTGAAGTTAAGCTCCATAACCTTAGGCCACATCTTGAGAGGCAAACCCTTTCAATCAAGAAATTGGGTTGATTGATGAGTGAGATCTATATATAGCCGCACTTACAATCAGACAGAGGTGAAAGATTACAAAAAAGGAATTAAAATTTACTGAGGAATAGAAAAGAAATTAAGAAATTTAATAACCACTTGGATCCTGAGTAAATATAGGGTGTCCGTGACGTATGTACGACACTAATCTCAAGCAGACGTATGTGTAGCTCTATTTATAATGAGTCAAGTTTTATTTTTAATATGTAAATGGAGGGTGTATTATGTAAAAATTTTCATTTCTCTCCAATTCTTTATTTCATTAAATATTCAAATGCTGATTCGAAAAACATTCAATGTAAATAAGCCATACACGTTTGAAGATATAAGAAGTTTATGGAAAGATTCATTTTAATTGTATAACAAAAATGGATAATTATATAAAATATATATCTATATATATTTGTGTTATGGCAGCACCAAAATTTTTTTAATAAAATGTTACAATATTTGATTAAAAACTGGAAAAACACAAAACAGTTCATTTATTAGATACACCAAGATCATGGTCAAATCAATCACTTAGTTGCATAGTAGTCAAATGGTTAAAGATGAGTTTTTCTTTTTTTTATATTTGAGACATTGTGTGAAAATATAAAACTACTTTTAGCTTTACCTCAAATATAGCACAAAATAAATGATAGATGTGAATGATTTATTATGATTTACATATTTTGAAAAGGTGCTAGCTTACCACTCCGCTAAAATGTTCGAGCACTTCTTTCTCTTCTTTAGATCTGACCATAGAATTAGGAGTGCGCGGAACAGTAACACCGCTAACATTAGACTGTAAGGTGTAAATATCCAAAGACTGCAGTCCCCATTTGACCAGCCGAATGAACACCAAAGTCTCACGTGGTTGAAATTGTTTCTGCGATTGTGTTCCTTCTGTTCCACCCTGAAAAGAGATTCAGTAATTATTTACTAGCCTTCTGAAAAATATAAAGTGTATTGTGCAATGCCAAAAAAATAAATATTTATAATGTTCAAACATATAGAAACACCAATTCAACTAAACCTAAATATTCTTATCAAATTTGTCCCCAGAACGGATTTTAATTGTATGTTTTTAATCAAATAAATTGAAATTATAATCGAATACCACACACATATTATTATATTTGTCAAAAAATTTAACAATGAGCGAATGCTCGAGCGAGCTAAAAATATGCAAAATCAATGATGTAACCCTGAATATGATGCAAAGAAAGTGCTTTTCTGTTTGACAAATATTATTTTGCAATGTTTCCTGCTTCTAAAAGGAGTTCAAAAATGTCATTGCTAACACTTGGATCGATAAGTCCCGGGACTAACTAAGAAAAACACGTTTTTTTGGCAAAATTCGACTTTATTCATCAACATAGTCTCCTTCAAGAGCAACACAATCAGTCCAGCGCTTCTCTAACATTTCAATACCTTTCTTGTAGAACGATTTATCTTTGGCCTCGAAATAAGCGTTCGTTTCGGCGATGACTTCCTCGTTGGAGTAGAATCTCTTTCCTTGGAGCATTTTTTTGAGGTCTGCAAACAGGTAGTAGTCGCTGGGGGCCAGATCCGGTGAATATGGTGGGTGTGGAAGCAATTCGAAGCCCAATTCATGCAATTTCGCCATTGTAGCGAGCGACTTGTGACACGGCGCATTGTCTTGGTGAAAGAGCACTTTCTTCTTTTTCATTTGGAGCCGTTTCTCACCGATTTCGTTCTTCAAACGCATCAATTGGACAATGTAACGTTCGCTATTGATGGTCTTACCTTTTTCAAGGTAGTCGATGAACAAAACTCCATGAGCATCCCAAAATACTAAGGCCATAACCTTACCGGTCCACATTTGCGTTTTTGGCCGCTTTGGACGCTTCTCACCGACTGCAGTCCACTCGGCTGAAGACCGCTTTGACTCTGGAGTGTAGTGAAGGATCCAGGTTTCGTCCATTGTCACATACCGACGCAAAAAATCCGGTTTGTTTCGGCGGAACAGCTTCAAACAGCCCTCAGAATCAACGACACGTTGTTGTTTTTGATCCACTGTGAGCAAACGCGGCACCCACTTTGACAACAGCTTCCTCATAAACAAATGTTCATGCAAAATAGTGTACACACTGCCGTATGATATCTTTAAGGTGTCAGCTATCTCACACAATTTTAATTTACGGTTTTCGAAAACGATTTGGTGGACTTTTTTGATGATTTCAGGGGTAATTGCCTCATTTGGCCGGCCAGAGCGTTCAGCATCTTCAGGGTCTGTACGACCACGTTTAAACTCAGCATACCACCGACAAATGGTTGTTTTTGATGGAGCAGATTCCCTGTAGCACTTTTCAAGCCATTGCTGAGCTTGCACTGTGTTTTTTTTCATCAAAAAACAATGATAAATCAACACACGAAATTGTTTCGAATCCATTATTCCGAGAATATCAAGACGAGCGTCACTTAAATCACTGTAACTCATGGACCAAACATCAGAATGTCATGAAATTTTGACAGATATCTTTTGAAGGTTGGTACTTATGAAAAATCATACGGAACTTTTGTTGGCAACGCCATCTATGTGTCAGTCCCGGGACTTATTGATCCACGTGTTATATTCATGTTATTCAAAAACAATTGGTTCATTTGATTTGATTAGAAGACGGTGATGCACATGCCATCTGTCACATGTGTTAAACAACGGTTTGGGGATACAATCAAAATAAATATAAAACATACCATAAACGAAACAAAGCATAAATGCTTACCTTGCATGTGGCACAACCCCATGTAATTGTTTTAACTCCGCAAACCAGAGTCTTGACTAGAGTCCTATAGTCGGCAACATTATAATTATTAACCTGAGAGGAGGGGAAACCAAACTTTGATTTTTCTTCTGGCTTCTGAGTACCGAAGTTATCAATGGATTCGGCGGTGGATCTCTCTTCGTCTAATCTGATTTCGGATGCGGCAGGAGTCAATCCAACGGGGGTTTGGGGATTTGTCATAGAATTTTGACTAGCTGTAGTTCCACTGCTCGCCGGGAATGCATTGTTTTGATTTTTACTGAAACAATTGTTCAATAACGTTATATTTTTTTATACAAATATTATTCCATTTATTTTCACTGATTAATATTTCATCTTCTTGCAGGACAAAGTGATCAATTGGTAACATGCTGGGTGCTGAAGACACATCGCGAGACGCTGCATATTTGCCTGATGCATGGGTGTTACACTGAGTTTGCATGGTGGGAGAAGATATTGCCAAGCGCTGCTACAAGCCATCTAATATACGTGTATAATTTACATAATATGATGTGCTACACGCATATATGTATTTCCAAGCTGTATTAATATGCTAGACCAGGAGGCGGCAGTTTGTCAAGTGACAAGAGCCAAATTATCATGGAAACATAAAGTTACCAGAGAGCTGCATACACGTTATATACATATTTATAATGATATAGATTTTTAGGGAAAAAAATTTCAAGATGTTTATTTAAAAATTGAATTAGAACAATGCCCATTGCATAGCTTTTCATAGCTTTACTATTTCTGGCAAATAGATACTATCTTTAGTTGGAGTTTATGTCCAAGAAGCCAAAAACGTCATGCAAAGTGCTGGACGCATCATCAGCAAACAGACAAATACAAAATTCTTAAAACAACTGTTTGTATATTTGTAATCAAATTTCCTGATGTTGTAATCACAATTATGATTAAGTTTATGGAAATTTTATAGATACAATATAGAAAACCATTATTATTAAATATCAAACAGTTTATTTGTCTTCTTTTTTTCTTCTTTTGGTTCTCCAATTTGTTCGCAGTCTGAACTGTTCGTAACAATCACCTACTGCAGTTACATAAATTTGTCAATGTTCACTTTCTACCAGTGCTACTGTTTGCTATTATTTTTTACTGTATTTGCTATACACTTGACAAAGAATAGATGCTTGAGTCATATGGTGAGGTGGTTTGATTTTGTGTTGAATTTAGAGATTAGAGAACATACTGAGCAATGCCCTGTTACATCAGTACCATTATAATAGACAAAAGGTGTTCTAAAATATTTGATGTATACTTTGATTTCAGCAACTACGGGATTAATTAGACAAAATATATAATGAATTTTAAGAAAAACATTTACAAACCATTTGGCAACTAATATCGGCAGCTGCAACTTAGAAATGGTTTTGAACTTCAAAACAAACACTTCCAAGATTCTTAACAAAAGTTGCCTGCCCTTCATATTTCCTCCTGGCGCCGCCAACGTTCCCGGAGTGGATGGCGTAGTGCTTCCAGCTGCAGCTTCTCCTTCGCAACAAAGGCGAATACAATCCACAAGATTTAGCAACAGCTTGCAAGACATTGTTTGGATGCTGAAATTAAACGGTTACTTATTATATAAATTGAACAACAAATAATTAAGAATTACGGTTTAAGCCTCAATTGGTCTTTTTGGAAATAAGACATATTACTTTGGATTCCAATTAATCTAAAAATTAATGAAGATTTCTTCCTTGAGAATTAGGAAGATCTAATTCTTGTTCAATATCAACTAAAATAGCTAAATGTAGATCATAATTTCTTTGGTATTTTTTTACTTATTATATGCATTTTCTAAGAGACTGCAGGAGTTGGTGGTAATTAATTTAATCTATTTCCACTGAAATTCAACAATAACCATTCTGATGTTATAGATATGTATTTGAATCAAAAATTAATGCGAGTTTTCATAGAATAAATAACATCAAAGCATTAAGTAAAAGTAGTGTAAAAAAACAAACAAGCTAAAGACACAAAAAGTAATGCAAATGAATGAAAATTATCTATTCATATTTTAACAGAATTAAATCTTCAATCATTAAAAAAAATTTTGGAGATTGATTTCATTTCAGCCATCATATTTATAATCAATGACTTGCCTTAGTGACGGTTAAAATTATGTTGAGTGATTTATCAAAATAAAATATATTTTACCCAGTCGGCAAGGATTCATCATGCACATTCTTTGAAAAAAGATGAGCTGCTCTGGCCAAATCAGACAGAGGCAAAAGTTGTCTGACATGATGCACGAGATCAGCCAACGTGGAATAAGCAATGGGACGCAGTGATTCATGAACAGTCCATCCTCCGCCCAAAAGAACTTCTTCGTCGAACAGTCTCTCCATATATGGTACGAATTCTGAATAAAAATATGACATATTCAGCTGCAATCGATCAGGTCACAGATATATAATTTGTACAACACCCTGCCTTGCAGTGATGTGTCAATTTAAGAGATTACTACGCTGCACTACACCTGCCTCCCAAACTGAATAAACTTACATTGTTACTGTTCCAACTGACTGAATAAAATAAACTTTTACCGGTTAATGAATGTTAGGAATAAGTTCAGGAGTTAAGGTGTTTTTGTAAAAGTTAGAATACCAAATGACTTATCTTTTTCCCCTATGCAGATTTCTTCAATTATTTAATAAATATAAATTGAAATAATTTGTGGGTGAACTTTCCACATTATAAATAGTAGGGTTCCTATTTTAATATTCTCTGAGCTCTGATCAACGCCAGACTCTTCATCAATAAATTTTCTTCACTAGATAAGAGGGTGGAAGAGTAAGAAAAATTAATAAGTTTAAATATGATGAACATACTTGTCCGTAAATCTGTGGCTAAAATATGCCGGGTCGCAATTATGAGTTCTTTTCGAGAGTGTGCAACTTCAGGTGGACATAAAGTGAGTAGACCAATAATCCCTTTAACCATGAGGACGGCATGGTTTGCAACAACCTCCTGGTAAACACGTATTATATATGCAAGAAATGATAGTGTTTTTATCTGTGCACCAATGAAGTCCACGAACACCTCTTTGTTGAATGTTGCAGATTGTCTAAAAATGTAAAATTACAAATATTACATCCATGATCTTCAAAAATCATTTGAAAAGTACCAGGCAGTACAGACAGGTAAATTACAGCAATATTTCCAAGTTTCATTACAAAATTAACACTATGTTCAAATTATTGGTTGGAATCAAAAATCATGGTGATTTTGAAAAGATTTTACAAATTTGGCCGGGTGCATTAAATTAGAATATGCCATACTCTGTATGCCTTACTGAAGATATGAAGGACTCGTTAATATATTTTGAAAATAAAAATTCAAATGCAGCACCAAATGATTTGGCCACTCCTGGTGGAATTGGAACAAACGAATTATTAATTCATTTTACTTTATGTAACCAAATTCACAATGTTCAACAGTAGATAATATAGCTGGTAATACATACACACAGCTGTAATGCAATAAAACAATAGTAACAAATATTCTTGGAAATTGTTTTAAACATCTTATGACAAGAATCAATGTTAATAAGACTTATTGATAGAAAGCATATAAAAAATCAGTAAATACATTAACAGAACAACTTGAATTATGACTGATTTTGGAAAATGCAACGATTAAAGGCATAAATCTGCCTAAGTGTCGCCTATTCATTACTATATAAACTATTGAAACAAGAAAAGATATTTACTGTCAATTTAAAAATACATTGTTTCCAAATATAATATATATTATTTAAATACAGCAGCAAAATTACCTATGCGAAGCGGCGGGCTGTAGAGTGATAGTTTCCATAATCAGAGGTATAAAATTGCCTACTTCAAGATGAACATTTTGTTTGTACAATTGGTACATTAAAACAACAATGATGGGCAACTCTTGTAAAACTTTCAAGGAAAGTACAGATTTTGGGATGAGATTATACTGAAACAAAGCATACCACAAATTACATTTTAAATAAAAGGAACTTCCGTACCACATCTTTACTTAGATGCAATAAACTCTGTAATGGTGGCTAAATTCATGAAAAAGACTGCGGGTTTCTCCTAAGTATATTTAATTTCCGTAATGACATTCAACAAAGATTTTTTGTTTTCATTGATAGGATAAGGATTTTTTTAAATAAGCGAACAGGGCACAAACTGAAATCAAAGTTGAAAAATTTTCCAAACGTAATTACCATAAGACATATATTGGGAAATATGTCTTATATAGGATTTCCAACTTATTGTACATAAAGGTCAGCAAGCACCACAAGTCAGGTCTGGCCTACCAGATTTTGTGGAGCCGTGAAGTTTCCACAGAGATCTGTTTTATAGCAAAGTATAAAGATCTATCCCATATACTAAACGCTTTTGATTGAATCTAACTTTTATATAATGCTTGAAGCTATCCTACTTTTTATAATTATTAACTCAATAAAAATACTCACTGTTACTACAGTTCCATCAACCAATTTTTTTTCAGTATGTATCGGAGTGACAGTGTATGTTTCCAGTAACAACTGTTCTATGTTGACTTCAGACAAGTCTTTCACCCGCAATGTTGACCGAGGTTCAAAAATTTTCGGCAATTGATTCGGTAAGTCTGAGTAAATACCCTTAACCCATTGCAAAAATTTATGAATCTACACAAAACAAAAAACATAATGTGAAACACAAATATTTGCAAAAATTGCCAAAAAAAATTAGCAAATTTGAAATTATAAAAATACAAATTACTCTTTAACCACTCAACCACTGACTGAACTTTTTTTTTACAACTCAAAATAGATCCCTAAATGAAGAGATAAAATTGCATAATATTACTTTGATTTTGATTGATTTCATAAAATTAATAAAACATAAATCATACTGGTAATAATAAAATGGTTTACTATAAGATTTTTTTCATTCACAAGAGCAAACGTATCTTATATACTTGCAAAAAATCAATTTTCAAGAAGTTAAATTATAGAAATAAAATTTTTGATAGGGGAAAACGTAAAGATTCAATAGGCAATTAATTCATTCCAAATGAGAGTAAAACCATCACGAGGCAAGGAATGAATTCATAGAATAATGTTTACTTACATCAACTTCTGGATTGTATGCCGGCCTATATGTCTTATGCATTTCCATAAAAATCTTCAAGCACACCAGAACATTTTCTTCATTTTCAATTTCCATTAATTTTAACATTAATATTAGAATATTTTTCACATAAGGCCGAAGTATTTCACTAATCGGTAATCTGTGGATGATTTCCAGGATAAGCTTTCGAACTTGCTGTATATTGTATTCAGATATAAAGTGTGGTTCGCCATCTTGAAGAATTTTTAAAAATATTTTGAGGGAGTGATCAAGAAACTGTGGATACTGTGCTGAGTTTATAATCACCTGAAATTAATAAAATAATATAATATTCGGTACTTAAGGACACAACACTGAAACTAAAAATGGCATTTTGGGTTAATCCTACGAGGATTTTATAAATTTATTAGAGTATATTCCAAAATTATCAAATCAATTTTGATAAAAAAAATGGGCTTTAATTGATAGAAAAAGTTTTTAACACAAATTTTAATTGAAATGTACTTACTACATATTCTTAATTTAATTATGATTATTAATTTTACACTATAATATACATTATCTATTGGCTGTGCACCGTCAATCAGCAATCAAATCATTTTATTATTTCCGTATAGTGTCTATTAATCTAAGAAGATGAAACTCAGTTGTACATTGTAATTAGTCACCATACTATTGAATTTTTACAAAATATAATAGATGAGAAAAAAAAGAAAAAATAATAGTAATCTACATTATTCATAACTATATGCTACTTGAAATTTTTTTTTTAATTTAAACACAATTGTCTACCTTCGTTTTTATTTCAATTTTTTTTTCAAAAAAAAAATATCTGACACTAACAATAAACTATGATACAGGTAGTCTACAATCATACCACTCCCGGGTACTTAATATATATATACAACGGATCTATATATGATATTCTTGCATGCATTACAATAAATATATAATCGCACACAAGATATAACAGTAACATAAATGTGTTCACTTATATAGCTCTTCTCGAAATTTAACAAATTGAACAAACCTCAAAATTTTCACTCAACTCCTGCGCTGCCTTAAGTTTTATTTCATCTTTAGCTCCTGGATCAGCTAGCATTGTAACATAGCTGCGATATGTATTCATTTGTGTCAATGGGTCCCCTGGGACACCAGAAACTGGCGGCCCCATCATTTCGTGTTTTTAATTACCTGTGGTTTGAAACAATTATAACTTATTACACTAAAATGAAGCGCAGGAATAGCACTATTTTCTTGCGACATTGTATGTGGAAAAAATCGTTGCTAAACAATTACTTTTATTATGCATTACCGCCAAGGCCTGACAATAAATATTGAGTTAATTTTTAAAAACAAGTCAATTTTTCACGTTTAAAATTGTGAATATTGTACAAGCCCGGTCAAAACAGAAGTCGAAAGAATTAAGAAAGTTGTACAAGGAGAATAGATTACTTACGCACTAATACATAGGGTGCAGGTTATATTTTAATGCAGCCGGTGCACAAAATTTTACACTATTTCAAACATTATTGGATTCATTCCATCGGATACAAATGGATGAAATATGTGGACATTTTATTTGTTGGTAGTGTGAAATTCTTTATTTTTTGTTAAATTTCATGTTCTCTTTTATTTGAATTAAGTAAAAGATTACGGGAAAATGAAATCCTCACTTAGCAGTCATTCGCACTCAATTTTGGAAGCAGCACAACCTGGCCATAAACAATAACACTACGCATTGAAAAATAAACAATATTTCACTAATAGTATAAAAAGTAAAACTGCTAAATTCTTCAAAAAGTGGTTACGGTACGTGTCATTTGTTAAATGGTCATAGCGATTAACTTGTAATTTCTAGATAATATTTATATAAACTTGAAAAACGACACATTTTAAGGCTAGTTTGTCAACAACTAAGTATATAACCGCATGTACTACAAAAAAATAATTAAATGGGCCCTATTTGTGTGATAAAATGTAAAAATAATATTATAGGTTCACAGAGCATTACATTTAAGATACAAAAATTTGATATTTTCACATTTTGCCAGTAAAATATAGCATAGTAGCTGCAACCCATTCAGTATTATTAAGTATTGAAGCGTTGTAATGTATGATTATATTTTACCACATTTTCTGCCACAATTGTATATTTATCACATTTACTGTAAAAATGGATCGTGACAAAAAATTTAATTCATCAAGATAAAAGTGTTCATTTTGAAAAAGTACATGTGATCAAGTAAAAGTTGTCGGTGTCGTCAATAAATTTTTTGACTTTCTTTAGACCAATAGCTGTAAACGATTATTGAATGGATATACCCTATTTTTTATTTTCTTTTTATATATATTATGTGACTATATTTCATTTCATTAAAATATGGCAACATATTAAAGGAATGAGCTTTATGGCTTTTACATAAAAAGCTCACTTCGAATGATGAGTCCTTGGCCTTGCTGGCTGAATGTAATCTGTAAATGCTATGTAGAGTGAGATGGCACTGTTTTAGACAACTCTTACAAAATGTTTAGTTTGTTATTATTTTATAATTTTAGCCTATAAAACAACATATAACCTTTATTTTTAAACTATTATTTAAAAAAATGTAAATTAATTTATTTCATTGAATTCATTTACATGCTTATAAATCATAATCTTTAGCAAGTTTATTGTCTTGGTATACATCTAACGAATAGCATACATCTCTTTCTAACGTGTTTGTCAACCATTTTTAAGGTTTCAAGATGGTTTTGTTGTAGTTGGGTCTAGGGTTGAGTGTCGTACTTATTTACTCTAGATTTTTGTGATTCCCATGTATAGTTTATACATTTTTTCGACACCCGGTGCGATTATGGGTTGAAAATTTACTCTAGCATGTTAAAATAACACAAAATCTTCCATTGAGTGGAAAACAAAGCTTTTAAAAACAAACGATGGCATAATAATCATGGGAAGGGCTAAGGTCGCTGGGGTGCTCTGGCTCCTTCTAGTCGGGGTTTCCGCACAAAATATCGTAGGACGATACCCGCCGACCCCGAATAAGACCATTCGGTTCACGCATTTGGCTCTGGACAAGATCACGGGCCAAGTCTACGCTGGTGCAGCAAATCAGTTGCTTCAGCTATCTCCTGAACTTCACATAGAACATGTAGTCATTACTGGACCGGTGCACGACAACCCGATGTGTCATGCGAGTGGATGCAATCAGCCAGATATTCAGAGAACTCTAACCAACAACATAAATAAAGTCCTAGTGATTAATCAAGAATCAAAAGTGTTAATCGCATGCGGGTCTGTCAAACAGGGCGCTTGCGAGAAGTATAAACTCACCGATATATCAGCCAAACCGGAATTCGTTCCGATCAGTGTCGCCGCGAATAGTGAAGATGCATCTACATATGCATACATCGGGCCTGAAAGATACAATACATGGGACAGGCCAAACGTTTTATACGTCGGAACGACGTTTACCAGCAACGGCGAATATCGCCATGACGTCCCTGCTATCGCAAGTCGCAACTTGTATACCCTGGAAATAGCCGAATTTTCATTTTCGAAGCAGTCGTTAATTCAGATCGACGTTAAGTATAGGGATAATTTTTTAGTGCAATATGTTTACGGTTTCAATGCAAGCGATTATGCTTACTTTGTTATTATACAGAAACAGTCTCATCTACCAGGAAATGAAGAGCAAGGGTACGTGTCCCGACTTGCGAGAACGTGTGTCAACGATGACAATTACAATAGTTACACAGAAGTAACGTTGCAGTGCCTGGTGCCGATTCCAGGGATGAAAGAATTTATCAATTATAATCTCATTCAAGATGCGAAAGTGGCTTTCGCTGGATCAAATTTAGCGGCGGAAATGGGTATCGAAGTGAAAGATCCCGTTCTAGTAACGACATTCAGTCCTTCTCGTGGAATAACAAATGAACCGCTTGCGAATTCTGCCATCTGTATTTTTTCACTTTCTGATATTGAAGCGAAATTTGATGAAAACATTCATATGTGTTTCAACGGAAGCACTAAGTCTAGGAATATGGGATACATATCGGGAATGATCTCTGACGGAATGTGCCCTAATGCAGGCTCTACAGGAAATATATTAAATTTTTGTGAAGTCGGTTTAAAAATAAGTGGCATGTATCCAATATCTTCAACATCTGTTATGCAGTATAATAATACTCATGTCACTTCGATCACAATGGGACTAACCGGAGCTCATACAATTGGTTTTTTGGGCACTAGGAATGGAACATTGAAGAAAATCGTTTTGAGTAACGTAAAAGGTGTGGAATACGGAGAGATCACTCTAAGTTCTGGACATGCCATTTTGCCTGATACCACATTTTCACCAAATAAGAATAATCTTTATGTCCTATCGAAACATACGATTTTCTCACTACCAGTGGAGCACTGTTCTAGCTATACCAACTGTTCTGCCTGTCTAGAATCCAACGATCCCTATTGTGGTTGGTGTTCATTGGAAAAACGATGCACTGTTCAGAGCACTTGTCAAAAAGGAACCCAAAGCGCACCACGGTGGCTCTCACAATACACCGGACAGCAATGCATAGATTTCGAGCAGGTCTTCCCAGACAGGATACCTATTAGTGAAATGGCCACAGTCCAGTTGACAATCCGCACCCTTCCCGAGTTGCCTTCAGGAGCTAAATACAAATGCGTCTTCGGCACGGCACCTCCTATAGAAGCGGCTGTCACCTCAAACGGATTGGCCTGTCCCACTCCGACTGTGTATCATCGCCCCAATATCCCGGGCGCGCAGGATCATATATTCGTCCCTCTGTCGGTGCACTCTTCTGAAACTAATAAAGATTTTGTTTCAAGAAGTTTTTCTTTCTTTGACTGTTCTGTGCATATGACTTGTGCGAAATGCGTCAATAGTCCATGGGCCTGTAATTGGTGTATATACGATAATAAGTGCACACACAATTCTTCAGTTTGTCAACGGACTGTGATAAGTGGGGAAAACAATCCCAACAGACTGTTAAATCATGGTATAGGTCATTGCCCGCGCATTCGCCATTTCTCTCAACAGAAGCTTCTCCCTAATAACGTTCCTAAAGAACTGGTCTTAGAAGTGGAAAACCTGCCTCATCTGCAACCGGGTCACACCGGCTTCCAATGTGTTGTGAGCATTGAAGTCGCTAAAATGATTGTTCCTGCGAGAGTAGATTCAAATCGCTTCATAGTCTGCGATAAGACTACTTATTCGTATGAAGAAAACGTTGGAGAATATAATATCAGTGTAAAAGTGGTGTGGAATCATAAACACTATATTGATACAATCAAAATTACTCTCTACAAATGTGAAATTTTAGGCTCCCATAGAGAACATTCGGATTGTTCTCTGTGCATCACTAGAAATAGCGTGTACCAATGCACTTGGTGCAGTAACTCCTGTTCATACAGTGAGTCATGTCTAGAAACACCGGTCACCGAATGTCCTCGACCTCGAATAGATATGATCAAACCCCTGAGCGGCCCCATCGAAGGCGGCACTCTGGTGACTATCGAAGGAAGCAATCTCGGCCTTAAAGAAGAAGAGGTCATGGGAAAAGTGCGCATTGGAGACGTTCCGTGCGAGATTGTCGACTTTGAAGTTTCCGTTAGCATCACTTGCCGAACCGGCGCCTCCAACGAGTCCATAGTCGCACCAGTCATTGTGGGCAATGATGCAGGATACACTAAGTCATCAGTGCAATATAGCTACAAAGATATTAAACTCCAAGGAATATATCCGTCTATAGGCCCAGTGTCTGGAGGTACACAATTGGCCATCGCTGGACAGTATTTAAATATAGGCTCTCAGATATCGGCTTACCTTGACGAGTTGGTATGTCAAGTGAACAGTACGCAGACATCCAACAGTAGACTCATCTGTGTCACATCCAAATCTAATATTCCTAGGATGATTCAGACCCTAACTATATCTATAGATAATGCCAATCGGACATTATATAGAAACTTGTTCAACTACACCGTTGACCCCACGATAATGGAAATAAAGCCTCTCAAAAGTTTTGTGTCCGGAGGAAGAATGATCACAATACATGGTACTAATTTACATACAATTCAAAAACCGGAAATGAATGTTTTTTATAGCACCGAAGTGACCGCTGTCAATAGAACTATCTGCACTGTTTTAAATCCAAATCAAATGGAGTGCCCGAGTCCGGCGGTGAATCTTAAGTTTAAAGAAATAATGCAATCGTCTGCGGCCAAGCTTCCTTCTGTGAAGCCCCAAGTGACTATGAGGATAGGCTTTGTCATGGATTCCGTTGAATCGATGCAAGATCTGGAAAAATATTTCCACTCTCTCCGAACCCACATGGTTTATGTTGAAGATCCACAAGTCAACACATTCCCAAACAAAATAAAATCGTATAAAGGGGACACTTTAGTGATCGAAGGTGAAAATTTGAATCGTGCCAGCGACGAATCAGATGTGACGGTGACTATCGGTATCAGGTCTTGCAACCTGACTAGCCTGACAAAGTCTCAGCTCGTTTGCACACCACCTGAAATGCAACCTGCCAACACTGATGAGAACGGTATTCAAATAAAAGAAGTCAATCTGCCATTGGTGGTGATCAAAATAGGAAAATCGTTGAAGTTCCCGTTGGGCTATTTACGTTATGAAGTTATGAAAAATTACAATTTTCCTCCTGAAGCTATTGCCGGTATCGCAGCTGGAACGTTTTTCTTAGTTTTCATATTCATGATTGTTTTGGTCGTATATCGCAGAAAAAGTACGAAAGCTGAACGGGAATATAAAAGAATACAAATACAAATGGACACTTTAGAAAGCAACGTGCGACTAGAATGTAAGCAGGCTTTTGCAGAACTTCAAACTGATATGTCTGATTTGGCAGCCGACTTGGAAAATTCAGGAATACCTACTTTAGATCATATAAATTATGTAATGAATGTATTTTTCCCAGGTGTATCCGATCATCCAATACTGAATATTCAAAAATCTCTAATAAATGGACCTCGCACTAATTATGATGCCGCCATGCTGCAGTTTGAACAGCTCATCAATAATAAATACTTCCTATTATCATTTATCGATACGTTAGAAGCACAAAAATCTTTTAACATCAGGGATAAAGTTAATGTTGCGTCTCTATTGATGGTAGTGTTGATGGGTAAGATGGAATACGCCACCGACATTTTGAAATGTTTGCTTTTACGTCTGATTGATAAGTCAGTCTGCACAAAACATCCGCAATTGATGTTGCGCCGCACGGAAAGTGTCGTCGAAAAGATGTTGACCAATTGGATGGCGCTCTGCATGTATTATTACCTGAAAGACTATGCGGGCTCTTCTCTATTTTTATTATTTAAAGCTATCAAGCATCAAGTCGAAAAGGGGTTAGTTGATGCCATCACACACGAAGCCAGATATTGTCTATCTGAAGAGAGGTTGTTAAAAGAACAAATTGATCACCAAACTGTGACTCTGCATATTCTACAAGATGATCTTGATGAAAAAGTCCAATGCAAGGTTTTAGATTGTGATTCTATTTGTCAAGTTAAATCGAAAATTTTAGATGCGCTGTGCAAAAATACTCCATTTTCTATGAGACCGTCCGTTCACGAAGTAGACTTAGAATGGCGTCACGGCAGGGGTGGCCATTTGATTTTGCAAGATGAGGATCTTACTACCAAAACAGTCAACGGATGGAAGAAACTGAATTCATTGTCCCATTATGGTGTTAAAGAGTCCGCGATAATGTCTTTAATTCCAAGACAAAATGACAGTTTCAATGCAGGTTACAAGCAACCATGCAGAAATTGTACCGGAATGTACTGTTCTAATTCCCATTTGCGTATAATTAATGGAGATATGGATTCCGATTCAAATTCTCACATTTATCATTTGGTAAAACCCTTAGATTATCAGCACTACGCTAGCAAAAGCTCTGAACATACACATAAGGCTATACCTGAAATATTTTTGACACGATTGCTTTCAACAAAGGGGACAATAAACAAATTTGTAGATGATTTCTTCAGTACCATATTGACAGTCAATGAAATTTTACCACCGGCTGTCAAGTGGCTGTTCGATTTATTTGATGAAGCGGCTCGAATGCATGGCATCGCAAACCCGGAAGTGGTACACGCATGGAAATCCAATAGCCTTCCCTTACGATTTTGGGTTAATCTTATTAAAAACCCTGATTTCATTTTTGATATTAATAAAACCATGACCGTCGACTCTTGCCTCTCGGTGATAGCGCAAACATTTATGGACGCCTGTTCGATGACAGAACATCGCCTCTGTAAAGACTCACCATCCAATAAGCTTCTTTTCGCTAAAGACATACCAGTTTATAGAGATATGGTTTTCCAGTTTTATCAAGCTGTTTCTAATTTACCGCAAATTACCGACCAAGAAATGAGCACGTCGATGCAGCAATTATCTGTCCAGCAAATTAATGAATTTGATACAGTGTCAGCTTTAAAAGAATTGTATATCTATGTTAATAAGTATAGAGATCAAGTTATTATTGGATTGGAAAAGGACCCTTATCTAAGCAAGATGCATTTAGCTCATAAACTCGATACCGTTGCCTGCACTTTAGAGGGAGAGCCGACATCAGTCTGCTGACGCATCCTTCCCGATACTGATGAAGTGTTAAAATAATAAAATCTCTGTGGTCGTGTTTCGGTATGAAAACGTTTCTGTGAACTCTTTTATAAGCAAGATTCATGATTTTTTTTTACCTCTTTTAAATGACAAATTGTGATTTTTTTTATATATTTGTTTATCAGATCATGTAGTTTTAAGGTTTATAAATTTTATAAATTAATTACTATTTGTCTTAAGAATTTATTTACTGTGGAGAAATATTTTTTTCATACTATTGACTTAAAGTATTATGATTTTTTATTTTTATTATAGTATATTTTGTATACAGATAGTATACAGCAATACATACCTGAACATATACACATACATGATGAAAAATTGCCCACCGAAAATATCTCAATTCACTCTCTCTTAGTACTTATACCATCATTGGAGCAATAGACTTATATATACCTTTACAAGTATATGTTACGGAGGAATTTCAATAGCTAGCTTTAAGTTATGATTTATCGAAATAATCAAAATTGTATCAATCTATATAATCAAATTTTTGCCTTTGTTATTCTATTTTTTTCAATATCATGTTTTAATGGTGAGAAAAATGTTTTTTCTCAAATTTTGCTATAATAATTTTCCTTATTGCATTGATATTAAAAACTCAATATGTGCTGGTTTTGATTTTGAGTTTTAGTTTTAGTTAACAGTAAACTATTACTGCCTCATGCTATGTGTATCTACAGGTATGTTTGTATTATTTGAAAGAATACCTATTCAATTTTTTAATTGTTCACTGACTTAACTAAATAGGGAATAGTAATTGTAAATCTCTGAGCTGATATTATAGGTATAGGATATTTTCAATCACACAATGATTGATATATACTTGTGCATGCGGTGCGTTCCAAATATATACACAGATTGACCAATGTAATTTAGAAGTACTTTTTTTATCACTTAATGCACTCCAGTCATTATTTCCTGTAATTCATCATTTAGATAAAAAAATGTTCTATGGATTTCAAAAATAAATCTGAATTTTTCAAACTTTTCTAGATATTGTAAATATTATAATATCTGGCAAGACGTTTCCTGATTTGATAACTTGAATCTCATTTCTCGCTCAATATAAATATTTTTAAGGGATATTATGTGATGAACTTTTGGAGTGCACTTCATGTACACATATATTATGATATATGTATGATAATTTTTTATAATAATGCTTTAGAAATATAATTATTTATCTGAACAGTTTTTTTTTATTATGTCTGTGATTACTTGTTAGGTGTAAACCGTCAATTCTCGGTGGAAAGGCATCATATTATAATAAATAAATTAAAATTTTAAGTACTCCACAAGTTTACAATCTGATCAGGTCCGGTTTCTATTACCGCTAGCATTATCAAGTGATCATTATAATTTTAAGATTGCAAATAACACTAAGAATGGTAATTCATTTATCGTAAAAAAAAATGCAATGTTAATAATATTATTTTCAGTTTATTTAAATGTTGCTATTTTTGCATCAATCAACCATATTAAAATAGAAGACTTACAATGAAAAATTTCAGTTGGCTATTTTGTATTTTTGAGATTTAAACAAATTCAAATTCTTCATTTAGATATTTTTAAATGTTAATCCATAAAAAGGCTATATTACGATTTAACCCTTTTCCGATTGAATTATTACAGCATATCCCATAATTTTATAATGATTTATGAATTATTACTGGTTTCCTACAGACTGTCATTCAAAAACAATTATGGAGCTAGGCGCCCGAATTACGTAGGTTTCGGCCTCATAACACTAAAGGCTAATTTAATGTCACTAGAAGACTTTAATGCACTATTTATGTTTATATATACACTATATGTTTAATAAGTTGAGTGTTACAAACAAAAGTAAAATTTGAATCTCACGGAAATTTACAATGGTTTGAAAAACATTTCTATATTTTTTTTTATGGAATGGTTGTATCACTAATTCATTTATACCAAACTAATTTATGTGATATTTTCTGCATACCTGAAATTAGTTTAATATAGTGGCTTATTGGCTCTAATGACATTCATAAAATATTTCAATGTATTTTAGAGTGTATTTCTACAAAATTTATAAGATATATGGTTGATGGCTATTTCAATCAAAACTAGTTTAAAATTTATAAGCAGAAGGGAATACGTATTGTATAAATTTTCAACGCAGCTATATATAAGTAAATGTATGCTTAAACACAGTTATGATGAGGGCATAATCCGAAATAATTATCAACTATATATCTTATAAATTTTATAGAACTAAAATACACTACTATTTTTCCACTGTGTTATTTTATGTAATGTCAAATACAGCTGTCTTACCGTGTTGCTTAATACACAAGGAACATAATTTCTACAACCTTTGATATTTGAATCACAATATACTTTTAGATGGTTATGTCATCTTTTCAGGATTTGTTTAATTTTGTTTTAAATAGTTCACAAGCAGTGTGCTGTGTCAAAGGGAGACAAATAAATTCCTTGACATGTAGTAATATTTATTTTAATAAACTGTACTTTTATTGTAGAGCTGGTTTTATGCTGAAATATTAAATCCTGGCAAGGAATTCATACACATTGCAGTGAAACATACCGATACAAAGAGTATAATAACGTACATAATAATGTTCAATTTATTGTCAACAATATCATTGCTGACGCATATTTATCATTTTTCCATATTTAAATTTTACACATTTAGCCTTGTTCAACAAACAATTAAAAACCTGCCGTTATAGTGAAGTAATTAGTCGCTCCACATAAAATGCTTTTAAAAAAAGGCAGAATATCGCAACTATGTCTCGCGTCGTACATTTAAAACTAGCCTTATTGGAAGTGCTGCTCGCTGGTGTTTACAATAATTATGCGTTCAATAAAGGGACCTTGAAAATAAGAATGGATGTAATAATTGACGGGTAGCAGATAGCAAAAACTGTTGTCGGCGTCATTAAAAATCTTAGAATAATTAAATGCTATTTCAGTATGACTGCCACTTTTTTCATTTAGAAAAATTATGCAAAATAATTTTAATCAACACAATATCCACATGTAAAGGGTTTATAATTTCAGTAATTTTGGACACACGATTTGTATAAGCAAACCGAATCAGTAATAAATTACAAAAAAAAAGTTTTTTTGAAAGTGATGGCAACTTTAATTTTGACAGCTACAAAACATCCATAACCTACTACTATTTACAATGCATATATTGTTATAATATATTTTAATATTACTAAATTCATTTTTTTTTATTGAGATATGTCTTGCTTTAAAACTGTATTTCGCTTCTCTAGCATACCGCTATTAAATTGCAATGCTAAAGAAGTAAGAAACAGATTCTATCTTTGTTTCCGACACTATCGAAACCAAGCAGGAATAAAATCAACAATACTAAAAAACAAACCGGATGAAAATATACTTGTGAATTATTTTAATCTGAGTGCTACAAATTATAATTCCATCATAAAATCGAACCCATTTCTGCTTAATTTACATCCCAATCGTATGAAAAACTGTTTGGATACTTGCTTGGATTTTGGTATAATCAACGCCGTTATCTTAGATCATCTTTCGATACTACAGGCTGACCACGGTAAATATAACTCTAAACATTTTTAACCCCCAGAGACGAGTATTTTTTTTTTCAAAAAAATAAAAATTTTAGCTATATTTTATCAACATGTCGTAAAAAAAATGAAATGAAAAAAAAAATAAACAATACTTTCTTGTATTTAGAAAAGATATGTGAACATATGGTTACGATAGTCCTTACAGGGAACCTTACCTTTGTAAAATTTCTTAAATATGTGAAGATCGTGTAAGATTTACTTACATTATAATATATACACCTATATTATAATGTAAGTAATATATACATTATAATATATACTATGTATGACATTGTTCTCACTTTTTTATCTTTAGTTTTTCTACAGAACAAACTAAACATTGTGTCAAAGATGAATTTTACAAATATAAATCATGGTGTTCCTTTTTTACAACACTCATCAAGACAATTAGTTAAATTATGTTCTTCTATAAAAAAGGAAGAAGACCAAATTCCCTTTAAAAATAGACTGTATTATCTTAGTGAAAAATTAGAGGTGCGTATTTTTATTTTTCATTCCAAATAATCATTTACCTGCTGCCTGAAATAATTTTTCAATTAAAATTTTGACAATTTATTTTAGGTGGATCCTCAAATTTTAGGAAAAATCGTTGCAAAAAGATTGTTTATCTATGAAATTTTATTTGAATCTCTGCAAAAAACAATGGATGTTGTGCTCGGTAAGGAAAGTGAATTAAATATATATATGCCTATATGAAGGCAAGAGTAATTTTTATATTTTGAAAATGAACCAATTCCTGTGTCCTTAAATATAGTAACGCAAGTCGTATTGTTATAGTCAGTATTTCCCTTTGTTGTAATCCATTAGAACTGTGGAACGATTCAGATTTTTTAAATATTAATAAGTCGAATCTAATTAAATAAATCAAACTAAATTCTTTTAGTCCCACAGTATACAATCTTTTGGGTACTCTGGTACACTCGACTGCTAAAGAGCCTCACTGAGCAATCTTATGCTTTTAAACTAAATTTTTCATACCATTATGCATAACTAAGGTTATCTGTTAAATATTTACTCCACAGAATTTCTATTATTTCATCATGAATCTATCTAGTTGAATTTTAAATTATAACATAATCAAATTATTACAATTTTATGCAGATGCAGGCATACAATCTGAAAATATTATGAAGGATATATGGATATTGAAATACAACCATGTCACAGTACAAAACCGACTCAAAAAATTTCAGGATATCGGATCTAAAAAGTTAATGCCATGGATGGTACGGTGCACCGAGGGAAATATGAAAAGGTGTGCTAAATATTTTTGAATTACGTTAGAGCCTCGTAGAATAGGATTCCATTTGTTGCGCATAAATGTTGCATAATGTAAATCCGTATTATGTAAGATTCAAAGTTCATACAAAATTATGGTATGTATTTCAATCATGATTTATATATGATATAGCATACATTTCATGGAGCATCAATAGACGACCACATGGGCACCGATGAGCGTTAATATTTGAATGATGTATATATTCTTTATAATAATAAGAGATAAACTCTTTCCAAATTCATACATAACAAAAATGTTTACATGTGCTTGTGTACTAATAGTAAAAATATTCAAAATTGAAATCAAAACTCAATTTCATAATAAAATTACTAACTACTCGAGAGTTTAATAATGTTTAAATATGTTATTATAGCAATACATTAACCAAGTTTTTAACCAGCTTTTTTAGGTTGATATTCTATTACAATCATATATATTGGCCTCAATTCATCCCTAAAACAGATTTGAACAGGATGGAATTTTGTCACTTTTACCTGGTACAAAAAACTTAGATTTAAGTGTCACAAAAGCATTTACTGATACAATCTTATCCTAAGTTTTATTTTCAAATCAATATGCGATAAATTTTTCATTACCATCACAATCTGATTTTCCATTTGTGAAGCTATACATGTCGTTTTATGTAATGTTTTTGTAATTTCACCCAATAGGTATATTGATATCAAATTAAGAACAGATGAGCTTCTAAGAAATGATGATTGTACACAAAGTTATCTTGCAAATAGATTAAAATGCACTGACGAAACAGTATCGAGAATGGTAGAGAAGATACCAAGTATATCTACAATAAATGTAAGAAAGGTAATGTATACCTTTTCAATTGGGTAGCTTATATACACTTCTCATTTAAGATATTTTCTGGGCAACTTGGATATAATGAAAAGTTAATTTTCTGATTTATTCAATAAGATTTTTTCTGATATTGTAAGTCAATTAAAATGTGATATATTTTGTATAATATTTGGTGTTACCAGCATGTAGAAAAGATATTATGTATTACCATCAATTTACCACAATTGGAAGGGATTAATGAGGAATTAAAGTATTAACCCTTTTTGTTGATTTTCTCTTATGAAAACTTTATATTTATCATATGCACCTTCAAGAGATGCCAGACCTACATTCAAAAAAGGGAACTGAAAAATAATATTAATAGATGCTGTAACTACAGGCGCCCATTGGTGGGTTCTTAGTACATTCACGACATATTGGTGAATGGTTAGCTTCTGATAGGTTAAAACCTGCTGTACAATGATTCATTTTATAATGATAATTCAATATTGGAATTAATTTCAAGAATTGACACTACAAATCTTATATATTGCAGAGGCGAGAAAACTTTTCTTTTATATCAGCCTTTTGATACTTAATCCAAAAATCTCTAGCTTACAGCCTCATTCCTTTGACTGCTACACAATGATATATTATTTTTGTGTCAACAGCGAGAATTGCTCACAACAATCGCTGTTGTCTTTATAATTTTTTAAAACTTATTTATATAAACAAGGTAACTTAATATCAAAAGCTCAAGAGATTTTCCATGACACGTTCTCATGTTAGTCGGAACTAGTATGGTCTATATCAGCAGTCGGCAACTGGTGTTCCGCGAGGAAATTTGACATTATTTCAATTTTTAATCCTATTGACAGAAAAAAATCATCTGAATTTCGTAGCACATACATACTTTTCTTGACGCATTGCATGTTCTGTCTCACTCTCTCACCTTGTTTAATATTCTTCTCGGACTCTTTCCACTACATACGAGACGGTTACACAATGTCACACTTGAGTTGTCGCGAAAACAGTGCAGATGCGAATGTGTTGAGTTCAATATAAAATATATATATTCAATATATTAGGTGGATTATAAATGTGGAGTTTAATTTCTTTTTATTTGCTGCATTTTTCATCAGTAGACACTCTCAAAGTTAAATTCCATTCATCTTTATCAAAATCTCAGTTTTGGCATTCTACAAAAAGTGAATACCTTTTACTTAGTGAAGAGGCGATGAAAATTTTAGTCCAATTCTCCACAAGATATTTATGCGAAAAGGCGTTATCTGTCATAGCAATCAAAACACAGCATCGATCTCGGCTTGAGATCCATTCAGTTCTTCATTTTCAGTTACATCATTGGGGCCAAATATAAATTTTATTATTTCAAATAACAACCATCACATTAAAAATTAATAAAGTTTTATAATTAATTGTTTTATTTTATGAACTAGCTGCATTTTTTAATGCTTTTATTTCGTTTTATTCACTTTTATTTAAATATATAATATTTAACACAAAGGTCCATTTGGTGGTCTGCCAGACCAAAATTTTTACATTTTAATCCATCTAGTGGTCCGTGAGTCCAAAAAGTTGCTGACCGCTGGTCTATATAATATGATAATAGATAAGTAGCAACATCATCCAATTAGTTTAAGCTATTGGGCCATTATTGTCATATTCACCCAACCACGATATCTACCCTCTTCAAATAAAAAGAAATAAGTAAAAAAAAAATTTTTTTTTATTCTAGGTCTGTGATATTTTGGATTATCTTTTCTCCGAAGGATTCTCAACAGCAGATATTATAGAAGCTCCAAGAGTGTTTGCACATTCATTAAATACATTGAAAAGAAGACAGCAGATTTTAAAGACATATGATGCAAATTATAGAAATTTATTTTGTTTATGTAAAGACAAGAAAAATTTTCAAGGCTTTGTCCAAAAAATGCAAAAAAAGTGATGGAAATAAATAAATTTCAAAAATATTCAGTTCTATTATGGGTTATCATTTTATTTTCAACATGATAGTTTGTCGAGCTTAGACTGCTGTTGTACTGAAGATGAATTGAAGTGAACAAAAAGTACAGCTGCTGAAACTCTAGTTTGCAATTCTTGTTGGTGTAGGTCGTGTGCCCATTCAACTCTTCCCCAGAAGCCGGACTGAAACCAAGAATTCACATTTGAGGTTGAACATAATTTCCATAACACTTAATAATTCAAATGAAAGATTGCATAAAGAATTTATTTTCATTAAGTCCATGTCTATGTGGACTAATTTCACAAACACAAAATGAACATACTTTTAGTCGTGGAGTAGTGATGCTCTCCTATTTTATAGAACTATTCATTAATTGTATACATTATTCACACAACTAAAAATATATTTTTTTTTTTTTGATATTTATCAAAATTTCATTGTACACTTGGGCCTCGTATAACACGGTTTTACACAACATGGATTTATACAACACGGTGGCAAAAATCGTGGTATATTTTTATACAACACACTTTATATAACACGGTTTCAAAAAAAATTAAATAATTTACATGTTTAATTTGTACGCCAATGTAATGTGCACATGACAAATCTTCCTGAGCGTATCGAGTTAATCGTCAATTTTGTTTGGTTCGATACATTTCAGTTGCACTCTGGCAGTCAATGGTGCAGTGCATATTTCTTTGTAATCCGTGGATTATTCTGGCTTATTTTTTGTATGTATACACTTAACATATTTCATTTTATCATTACGTATGTACATACATGTACATAATAACCCTTGGCAGTAGAAGCATTCATTCCCTACTAGATTCCCACTTGCCTTGCTAAATCCTTAGTTATTTGAAAAATATTTAAAATTGTGTACTCAAAATCAAATTATAAATAAAATATGTAGTGTATATGGGGAAGTAATATACACTCAGACCTCTTTTTGTGCGATTTCGAAGATATGCAGTTTTTTTTAGAGACAATTTTTTTTTAAATATTTCTGGGACTATATAACATATATATGTAATAACATTATTAACAAAGTGTTGTCAACAATGCATTGACCTTGACCCGTGCGTCCTTGTGCTTACATACTATTATGTTCCCTTATTGTATTATTAACTTTGAGAAAAAAATATAAACGAAATGTGATATCTTTGAAAAGAATAATTGAAATTTTTGATTGCTTGAAAATATAGAATTTAATATTTGAGATATGATATGATGAAAATGTCTAAAGAAGTCTTAAATAGTGGGCAAATAAATTCAAATCAAGTTAAGATTGTGTAACATTCACTTTGTAGTAATGCATTGGAAAATTTGATGTTAAAACCCCTCCTAGTAAGTAAATTTTACAGACCACGTGATTTAAAAAGGCAAAGATCTAAAGAATCAGCCGGTACTATTAATTACTTTTTAATTGAAAATGATCCTATAATGGAAAGAAGTTGGAAATTTAAGAGGGAATTGCAACAGATTTTGGAACTTTATAAGGAAATATGTAAGGATTTATACGCTAAAAGCAGACAATCGCTTATTACCGAATTTTTGAATGCTAAAACCACAAGAAATCCAGAGTCCTCCGATGCTGAAAACGTACAACCGATTTCGAAAAAGAGTGAAACATATAGAATTATAAGTGATAGTGATGATGAATGATTACCATTTTATGTTATTAAAGTTTTTTTCACGAATATGTAAATATATATTTGTTTATTTATAAAAATAAAGTATATATTTATATAAATTATCTTTATTTTTTTTTTTGGAACGCATCCCCTAATTTTGTATGAACTTCAAACCTTGCATAACACGGATTTGTATTACACGAGGTTTTTGTGGAACCATATACCCGTGTTATACGAGGCCCAAGTGTATAACAGAAATTTATAGTTTTTTTATTACCTGATACTCTTCTTCCAAGCGTGACAGATAGACAGCCTTTTCAGGGATGAGAATTTTTTCCACGCATGCCAGCATTAATATGACTGATTTCAAGGAATCTATACCGTATGTGTAACCTGAAAATTAAATTTAAATGTTAAAACTGTGTAACTGTAGCAAATCAGACATTAGAATTATTAAAAATGTTACGTAATGACATTTGTGAGTCATTCTTATTTCTACAAGCCAAATTTTACCCCTGGTAATTTGGTGGCACCAATGTTATCACACTCATTTTCACAATATCAGAAATGGCGAAATTAGTCTTTAGTTATGTGAAATGTAGTAATTCTATAAAATTTACTTCAAAAACTCAATATTATGTTGTAGATGGATGAAACAAAAGAATATGAAAATTTGATTCTGTCGAAATTCTACACTCTTGACAGTGTATTGTGCTTTTATTTGACTTCTTCGTATATTGTCGCTGTTTTTGAATGCTGGTGAATTATCCTTAGAATCCATCCATTAATCCTCTAAAATAATTACCATTGATTGCTGAAAAATTATATGAAAGAAAATGTTTTGTTAAAACATTTTTGGTTTCTTGACTAAGGTCCGGGGCTGATATATCCCTAGATTTTTTCATATCCACTCCAAATCTATCGCAGAACCATTGAATAATGGGATCCCATTCCTTTTTCTGAATATCATATAGAGCATCGTCTTCCTAAGAAAATTAAACCAAAGCACAAATTTTATTCAAAGTCGATTTACAAGCAAATAATAACATACTTTTTTGTTTCAATGATGACGACCAAGATATCGCCTTTTGACATCTGATAAGACCAAGATTGTAAGGGTGCATGTGACTCAAGTGATTTAGTAGTGGTAATTTTCTATTTTATTAACTAACTTTAATAGGAATTGGTGTTTCCTCCACATGCATTTTTTTTTACCAATACTAGGTTATATTTAAGCACATTCATATTTTTGAATGCCAATAGGATAAAACTGATTAGTCAGTAACAAAGTAATATATGAAACCATAAAAGTCTCAACAGGTCTTCAATTTTTCAATGATCTGTAATGGTGAAAGTTTTAATTTAGTAGGTTTTTAATGGATGGAAATAATTACTTACATATGATTGGAAGAGAACTGTGTCTGTTGAAAGATAGTTTACCATGTAATCAACCATATCATATTTGGTGAGTTTGTTGGGATTGTCCAAAACAGTACTGCAAAGGGAGCTCTAAAATAAAATTCATCAAGTAATTTGTCATCACTTACAAATAGAGATTAACTTTTCGAGGAGGGAATAGGCACTATACTGGCCTTACTGTGAGACATGTGTTTTTGTAACACAATAGTTGTGTGACTATTTTCCAATGAATATACGTTTTATCATAGTTGGAATGATTTAGAAAATACATACGATCACAGACCACACGACCGGACTATTTGCCGCAGACTATTTACATCAATACTCATTCATGCATAAATCCCATGGACGTAAATGTACCTTCATACTCCCGGTATTAAGTTTAAAATGTTTTCATAAAGCTGGAGAAATAAAATCACTAACAACGTAAATTATATTGTTATATTATTTTCAATAAGTTACATTATTTTGCAATTACCTAATTTGTCAAATGAATTTCTTATTACAAACCATAATGTGAAATTGAAATATGTCCTCAATGTTTCATAATAATATTATGTATCTAGCATAATTAATCCATCAAATTAAATTCAATATTCGATTTTTTCCAATTTCTTATTTGAAATAGAATTTCTTTGAGCGTTGCTTTATGACACTGAGTAATTTTCATGCAGATAAAGAGAAGCATCAGAGAAGAATAAGAACCCAGTTATGAATTTCACATAATTATTGTTAATATAAAATATTTATACCAGATGCATTGACGTCTGTAGTATATTTTTCGTTTGAGAATCCCATTCCGCAGCAACTGCAAGTGCTAAAGGCTGACTCTCAACTTGAAATTGTAATCCTAGAGGTGTTTTTAGCTTCCGCTGGTCTAAAGTGATTTCATACATACCATCGTTGAATAATACTCCAGTTTTTTTGTAGAACTTTTTGATGGTGGCTAAAATTTGATATAATAAATTCTTCAATTATTAATGAAATATTAATAAAAGTAGGTAAAATAATATAAATGAATTTTACCATACTGTCGACATGTTTCTACAATTTTGGTTGAGGCCGTATTTTTGGTGATAAAATTCTTCGCTAAAATAACACTGACTATTTTCGAGGATAACATGCTTTTTCCGCCCAGGATTTAAAAAAATGTGTTATGAAATATCGAAACGTCAAATTTGGTGAACACTCTCTGGTATATAATATTGCCATAATACTTTTTTATTCTAATACTCTGACTATTTTCGCATATTTTTTTTCTGAAAGGACCTATGCATGAAAAAAATCACGTTAAGTTAATTAACATCTAGAAATGATTGAAATAGTGTGAAAGTGACTCACCGGTGAGTCGTTAGCTTTTGACAAACTAATCTTGAATCAGAATCGTCTTAATAAAGACTGATTTTGGTAATCATCAGAAATGGAAAATGAATCAAAAACCAAATCGATTGCTTTCTATAATTTTTATTCAAATATAACTAATAACTAGCAGCAAAAGGTTTATAACCTACAACCTTATATATTGTATATTGATTATATAATATTTATAGTTTTTGCTTAAGCTAAACGTAACTTTGTATTTGATGAGATTATTGCTATTCTGTGAATCTTTCAGTAGAAGCATTAGTCAATTTTTATTGACGCCATGTTATCATGCACTTGTTATCATAAATGACACACATATGTGAAAACATATTTCTGCTGCTGTTAAAATTGTCAAACGTCGTCAACAGATACAACATATTGTTATCAATCTTATGTGTTTAGAAAAAAGACTATAGTATCAGAAGTTGCGGAGGGGACCAATTTATTTTTTCTATAAAGTAGATGGAATGTTACTATCTCAAAAGTGTTGCGTTAAGTAGCCTATCAATATATTAGTTTATGCATATAAATATATGTATGACGATAATTATCGATTTGTTAGGTAAATCTTTAGCCTTAATTTCAGCATATACACACAACATGAGAAGAAGATTAAAAATGATTCTGTAAGGCGACATAAATTGATGACCTTATAATTGACTAAAGTTGGTTTATGTGCAAAACTCACAGGATTGCAGACACTTCTAGTCAAGGATCAGGTCCACAAATTATAAATTAGATGTCACGGAGGCGTCAGAGTGGTATAGCCACAAATAATACACGAGCGTCTGGGTAATTTTGATAGCTATAAACATAAACTAATATCCTTTAGACATATTTGCGATGTATCAAAAGTAACGAGCATAAAATATATTATATCGTATGGCTTTCTACTTGTAACAGGTACATAAATAACGAGTATAAATAACAACAGCTGGGCAACACTATATCTATAAACAATGTTAGAGTGTCATCGAACGGTGAATTCACGCGATGTGATGGAATTTTGCATCAACGCACCGTCATTGAACTTAATTTAGAAATGTACTAATATAAACTATCATTTCTTTTTTATTTTCTAAATACTATTTTATTCGATACAAGAAAAGATGATTTTTATTTTCGTAGATGTTGACTTTAGAAATATCGCGAATTGGTTGGTGCGAGTTAGTTTATCAGAAACTTAATTTGTTACTTTTAACGTTTTAACTTTCACTCCTTGATGGAAAGGCGAGATGCGCAAAATAATAAAACATGTTTTTAGTACAATTTCCACAATGCATTTTATGATAAGGACAAATTTCACTCATCGTGAGCACGTGAGCATTACCTGATGTGATACAAATTATAAACAAGCCTCTTTTTTGCGACATGTAAAGCTAATATTCAGCAGATATACAATTAAAGGTTCAAAAACTAAGAAAACATTTTACAGGCAATCATACAGTATATATATATATATATTCAAATGAAATTAATTTAGTTAAAAATTAAATATTGACAAACAAATCAATAATCAAGTAAGAATCTAGAAACAATCATTAAAAACTTATCAAAATCAACAAGAATAACGAACGTAAAAAGTTTATAAACTAAAAAACCTGCAATTTAATATTTTGTGGAATATGATTTATTAGTAATTGAAATTTTAAAACTAGTGAAAAAGACGAGAAGAATCGATTAGTTAGAGACGTCACATTCATTTCTGGAACACATTTACAAAATTATCATTTTCTACATTTGGAAACAATCTGTCAAAACAAAAAAAAAATATTACGACACAAAACTTTAAAATCCTTCATTTTAAAAACAAGCCTTTGAAGTCAGATACAGACGAAATTTTAATAAAATTTGATGAAATGTATTTGCCTGCCTTGTGACACATGTGTTCGGTCTGTCTTAATTTTGTGAAATACATCCCTTTGAATATAACCGTATATTGTGTTGCAAGAAAAAACATTTAAAATATTACAGTTCGAGATGGTTTGAGACTTGCAACATCTCAAGTGCAAAAGTTTGTTTTATGTCCTAAGCAATGTTTTGATCTGGAATCTCATACTAAATATCAGTTATTTGATAGCTGTAATGATTCTGCAAAGTGCTAAAAGTGTATCAAATATTCAATAATATATTTTTCAATTGGAAAATCACAATGTGATTAATATGACCAAAGTTCGTAGTGTCATTTTTCATCAATGAAGGTATATAAGTCTGATTTTAACATTTATATTCCTAATAATTCTTAACGTATTTCAAATAGTGAGAAATCCAATGAATATTTTGAATCATCGTGTCATTCTCAATATACTCATAATATTTGCTGATATTGAATGATACTCAATAGTATGTATGGTTTATTGTTGTAATATTATTTGATATCAGCAAAAGTGTCAGAATTCAAAACTTTCCGATGCACTTGAATTATTATTACAAGATATCAACAGTATCCATGGGTGATCGAAATGAACACGAAATATTCATTTGTAATCATAATATGGCTAAAAATTTGGTCAGTTAATATGTAATGTTTTTTAATGAAAGCCCTTAAGAGAGATCTGCTAATCATAGAAAAAAATCTGGTTCATCGCACACCAGGTTTATGTTATCTGAAAATTCAAACAACTTTCTTGGAAAAAAATCACAGCGTTATATTTATTGTAAAACAATGAGTTTCTAGTCTACGGATGAAAATTATGAATTCAGAAGTCGAAAAATTAATGATTTCGAAAACAGTTTATCACATTGATGACTATTTCTGGCATATATATAAAAACCAGATATCATTTGATTTCTTACTCTCAATAGTGTATTTTTTTTTTGTTCATTCATAGAAGATGGAACCAGGAATAGTTTGCTTCCAACATTGTGGACCAAAAGTATTTTGTAAAAAATTACCTGATACATGTCCTGTGTGCCAAAATAATCTATCTGCGGCAGATTTTGGACTCCTTCCTTTCAGGTAAGAACTTTATTGGGTGTTCTTGATCCATTGCCATAAAATATATGTGGCGAACCTTTTTTTAGCCTTATTGGTATTTTTTTTTCGACCCTAAAAAAATAAACGAAAAATGCGGAAAACGAGGAATGCGGGAAAGATTAAAATATTTTTGAAAAAAGTCAAATTTAAGAAACGTCCCGCCTTCCTTTAATTTTCAAAGATGGGTTACACAAAAATTGGTAAATATGAGAGGGTTTTGTGAAAGTTATATTAACCAAATCTTATTTATTGAAATATTCGAGTAGTGTTTTAAACTTGAATTGTAAACGTGAAATTCTTTATTACAGAAAATCTCAAGACATTTGGGCGAACATGATTTCTTTGTTAATATCTAAGATTTAATGTGTTCAAACCCACAGATTGTATTGAATAGAAAGATTTATCTACCAAAGCCGGTCAATTAGAATAATATTTGAGACGGGACTATAATCTTTAGACGTTAGATCGAGGAAATCGATAAACTGAGAACAGTTAATGCGGGATTACAAAACATTGTTCTTATGGGTGTTTGACGGGACTGTAAAAAATTAACGAACCGTACGGGAAAACGTATTATGCGAGAATGGTTGATCGGGGTTCCACTGTATATATATAATAAATATATAAATAAATAAGATAAAATTCAACATTTTCAAATATAATTACACTGACTTACTTTCTAACAAACTCTATTGAATTACTTTTAAAATTTTCAGAGTGCCGTTTCCCTTTGTGAAAGCATCACAATATTCCTGCGCCGTTTTGATAAAACCAACTACTGGAGATTTTTTGAAGTAATTCTTTTCTCAAGAAAATTATTCAATGGTTAAGATAACAAAACTTTAACTTCTAAGATAAAAGATTTTTGAAATGGTCCTGTTTTTATGATGTATGTAGTTTTTATATACCAGTTTCAACATTTACTTCTTGGTTATGGAGGAGGAGATGGATTCTGAGATCGTTTCATTTCAATATAAGGGTTAACATTTTTGTTTTCCATCTGATTATATATTTATTTTAATTGTTACAATAATCTAAATTAATAAAACAATGATTAGTGCTCTATTCACGATTCAATTATATTATGTAACACCATAACTTATATTTTACATCCATAGTGAATACTTCAATTCCAAAGATCTTCACATTGGTGTTACGAACTCCAAATGCATAATTTATGAGTTTGACAAGAAGGGGCTACAGACAAGTGGAGCTAATTGGGATGAATGTCTTTTAATAGGGCAGTTATCACAATCATGGGCAGATCACTGGGATAAGACACTGCTTTTGGTACTTATTTTATTAATTTACTCAACCTTTGACCCTTTTCCTACCTAACATATTGTATTCCTGGGTAGATCGATTTTTTCAGCTTCAATGGAAATCTGTGAGATAGAAAGTATCATTGGGAATAATTTTGCTTATTTTTAGTTTTTTTTAGGAACTACAAAACTGAATTTTGAAAAATTATTTGAATTGACAATACTATTAATGTAATGGCACATCAAATTCCAAGCTTAGGCTTAAAAATATAAATTGTCCACTTTTTATTATGAAACTTACTCAAATGAGTTGAAATGACTTTGCTGGAGCCAATAAAAAAATAATGATGATCACTGTACCTATATATATTTACTTTGCAAATGATGATCAACTCTCCCTACAATCAATCGCCAGATGATTTAACAGGTATTAATATCCTTTCCGTTTCGGATATATTCATTGTTTATGTTAAGTTAAATAGACCCAGTTAAACACCAATAAGAATGATGGTAAATAATCCTGTATTCGTTGTTTCCCGGTCCATTGCTTTCCTCTTATTATTCCCTATTTTTTATAGTCTTAACACGATGAAAAAATAGCAATGTATTTTGGTTCTTCAAGACACATTGCTATTTCACCGTTTGCTGAAAGAATTCTTCCAAGTAAATACCAATTCAATCAGTATATTGTGGTCTAATTATAAATATTACTCCTGTTTTTGTGGAACATTTGTCATCCCTCATATTTTACTTATTCCTTGGATTGGCAAAGGCAAAATTAACGAAGTATTTAGATTAAAATTTATATGGTTATTACGGCTTCCACCATCGTCTGTATTTGATCTAACTTAAGTTACTTTCAGAACTAAAATTATGCCTAGATTGTTGAAGAAGTGCTATTTAGTGTGATTTAAATATTTTTTACACTTAAAGGACTTATTTTTAAAACTTACAGTGCTGCAAAATATTCTTATGACAATTTGAAATTTAAATTAGTAAAAAAGCAATCGGATATGACTCAAATGTGGTTTATTATATCAATTCCATATTGCCAACGACCATACCACGTTGAAAGCACCGGTTCTCGTCCGATCACCGAAGTTAAGCAGCATTGGACGTGGATAGTGCTTGGATGGGTGACCGCTTGGGAACACTGCGTGCCATATTCTCTTGGCTATGGGAAGGAAAATCCAGACAGAAAACCGCACACCAACCCGCCTGGGCAGCGTGGTGTGCTATGTCCAAACAACCCCCCTGAAAGAGAAAGCAGGGGGAGGCCTTCATCCAACAGTGGATCGACCCCGGCTGATGATGATGATGTAGAAAGTATATTTCCTGGCACTGTTATTTTATATAAAACTTTTATATTTTATTTAAATTTGCTCACAAGCATTTTGATAGTTTATTATTTATGCTCTTTTTAAAATATGTAATTGATGCTGTTAATTACTTTGTATAGATTTCCCAACAACCTAAATGGACATCCGAAGATTATAATGAGGAGTCATATAATTGTTACACTTTTATCTTGGCATTCCTGAAACAAGTTAACTGTGGCTCGATGTCAGCAGCTGCTGGAAGTCGAACCGCTTTCTGTGAAAAGTTCATTGTACCCCGCACGAGTGCTGCGGGAAAATACATATCTTTGTACAGAAGACTAAGGGATAATGACTTTTTCGTCCATTGGCAAGATAATAGAAATACATAGATTGATAATTATAAATTAAAAATTTTTTTCACTGACATAGTTAATAAAAATCATTACTGTTACAATGTCATTACATTCAATGTTTATTTATATGTGAATTTTAGCCAAATTCATTTCACAACACACGCATGTAGTTTATCAGGGTGTAGAAATGGTTTCGAAAATGAAATATTTAAACAATTTTGGATACATTCATACTAATGAAAAACAGTTTTACAAATTTTATTTTAATTAAAAATAGTGATTTTATTTTTTTGAATAAAATAAGGCCAACATTAACAATGTTTGAAATTCTACTATGGTGCTGTTTTTAATTTAAGTTATTTATTTCCTGAGAGGAATAGAAAATAATTAATATAAAATTCTATTATGTCTATTGTGATTGTTTACAAATTATTTATATAGATTAGAACATATTATGCAGAAATTTATACAGTAAAACCTCGCACAACACAAAGCATTTACATGTGAATGTGTAAAGATGTTGAAAATATCTTGTTTTTCTTGTATTTTATGTTTTATCACTTCATTCTGGAAGTATTTTTTAAATTGTTTTGCAACTATAAGAATATATGAGGGTGATAGAAATCCACACATATCACCTCATATTCGTAAACAAATATAAAACCCAATAAATATAACCACACATATATGAAAATGCTTGGTGTAACATAATGTTTAACCTTACACATGCACAGGCTCCGGTTTAACACTAAGATCTCACGTCATTGTGTAAATGGCCTTATGTGATTAAGCATAGATTTGGCCGAGTGCTCAGACAGCCCAAATGTGTTTCCCTAAATTTATATACCTATTGCTGTAATTATTCCTTCACAGTATAGATGAACAGAAAATAATTTATATAATTTTAAGAGATTGGGCATCATAAAAAAGATGAAATTTCCTGTTCAGCAATGTGTAGAAAGACTTAATTATTATATAACAGGATAAAATGTTTAATAAACACTAAATAGCTTACATTGGTTTTATATATCGAGGTTTTACTGTGATATGTCTATGTTGATAATTAATCATCAAACAGTATTAAAAAGTTGCCATGGTATTTTGATTATGTTAATTAGTTGATTGAAGCATTTATTTTATTAATTGTCAATACTTTCATTTTATTTGACATAACCGCAAATGTACTTTTCACCTTTTCAGTTTTTTGTTTAGGGTCATCTTCGATTCCATACTTTGTGTTTTTATTATCGTAATAAACAGTATTAATAAAATTATACAAATTTTTCTCTTCTTTACTTTTTTTGAATTTTATTTAGAGTTCACTGATCCTGTATATACCTCACTACACATATAGTAAGTACAGGGTTAATGCTTTATCACTATTCCTTCATTATAGTTTTTTGTATCACATCGCTGAATATTTTTATTAATAACACAATCCTTTTTTGTATGGTGGCTTGTTTTCATGCAAAAAGATCATGTAAAAAAGGAGTAGTCAGATTTATACTGAACATAAAATAACTGTAGGTATTAAGCAATAGACATTTTGATTTCTTTCCAACATGATAGCGATGGCGATGCTCAATGAAGTGAATGTGACAAATGAACTAATATCATTTTTTTTTTTGATCAGTTGATAATGCTCGCGATGAGCGAAACCGGTCCTGATCAAAAAATATATTGTGGAAATAAGTACTAAAAAAAATGTGTTTTTATTATTTAAAATATCATGCCTTTCCATCAAGAAGTGATAGATAACACCCTAAAAGTGATTAATATCAACTTATTCATTTGAAGAACTAACAGACAAATTATGAACAGCTATATGCACAACAGAAACAAAGATTAGCTTTATGAGTATTAGTTTATTTCATATTCACATTAAAAATCACATTTTTTTTTATGGAAACATTAAAGATTATACAAATATCGGGAGCCATATAAAACAATAAAAATGATTCTGCCAACTAGTAAAACTATTTAAAATATTCAAGTAAAGGTTACTCCTTTAAATTGTTATTCTTCAATAGTAAAACTCATTCAATTGATTTTAAATAAAAAGTTAACGGCAGTTGCTTCAAATATTTTTATACTAAGTGTTATTGTATTATATAGTATATACAGTAGAATTTCAAAAATCTAGACTAATTGGAGATGAAGATAGTCAGGATAAGGACAAATTCGGATAATTGAAAAAATCACAATTGACTGGAAAAGATAAGTATAATATATTCAGAGTGAATCATTTTTATTTCTTTGGATTAATAAATAGTTTTAACTGAAAATCTGGGAAGTCGAGGTTGTACTGTACATTTTCCGTAGGCTGGATATGTTTAATTTTCTATTGTCTGGTCCAGTAGACATTTGAAGCAAGTTTCATTATGTTTTGAAGTTTGATTTGTTAAAAAGACCTACCAAAATCAAAAAATGTTAGTGCAGTACAACATGGTGTCGACATATTTGCTATTTATTGATCACATTCAACACAATCCGATTTATTCAGTCTAAAATTTTACACCAAAGGTTACTGAGAATCACTGCTGGAGCTAGAACTGGAATCAGTAGACATGACCTCAACATCTTCTTGTGGAGTGTCCTTTGGACCGCGTGTTCCTGCAGATCCTTCCAAAGGAACAGATGCACCCCCTACCACGTGGTGAAGTTCTCCTGATGGATGCCATGCAAACTGATTGGCTGCTGATGTTGGCACTAACAAAACAAACATTCGATAAGTGAGACGGTTGTTTTAGAATTTTGCTTTCAATATATATCAGTAATGGTCTCTATCAAGTTACTTGTTATAGTTAAAAAAAATAGCAGCGTGATACAGATTACTAATCTAGATAGAAAAATTATTTGACTGAGAAATTTCATGAATTACACAGTGGAATGTAAACATTTTTATTACCTAGTATGGTTATTTAAGAGTACCTTTTATTTCTATTTGCTTTGGTCTACATATATTCAATACACCATGCCTTGTATTTTCGAAAAAGGATGCAATACGAAATACGAATTGGTATAGTTAAATAATTACCACCACCCGTTGTGATACGGTGTAAATCACTAAGTGAAGGAGCATGTCCATTAACAGGAAGGTCGCAGAGTCTTCCTAACAATCCAAGTCTCATCTCAATATCAGTTGGATAAGGACGTCTCGGGTCACCAGGCTGCCATGACAAGGGAGCACATATTGCATTGGATGCACTTATCCTGTTGAAAAAATCTTTTTATTAATATTTTTTACTTAAAAGTTTTGTGAATTGTTTTGGTGCATATGTGTATATAACTTCATAATATTGTCATAATACAGCCATTTTACCATTAACTTAGGTATAGTTTTTAAAATTTGACTAAGCAAATGGGGTTGATTGATCACAAATGGTATGAAACTTCTGTCCTAATTCTGTTGTATTAACATGCCTTGAAAATCCAAAATTGATAATTCACACATTGATTTGAATTCAATTCAGTTATCACCTAATTCCATAGAAAATTAAAAAAATAACATATATGTAAATCATAGTGATAAGCTTAAGCTGAACGGAAAGCGATAAGCTTAAGAGTTTGTTCCTTTCAATACTTACAATACAATACTTTCTCAGAAAGGTGGTTGAATAAAATAAATTATTTCTTTGAAATTCTCTATTGGAATAAGCATCGACTTTACAACAGCATATAGGTATAACCTACACAAAATAGTTGTAAGGAAACACAAAATTATTTTTACTTATTATTTGTATGCTGTGAACTGTTACTAATGATGTCTTATTAATATGACAATTTCTTTTAATACGGAACATTTTTCATACATATCTCTTTTTACTAATTTAAAAGCTATATTTATAACACGGTGAAAAAATAGCAATGTATTTTAGTTCTACAAAATTATTTTTAACAAATATAGTTGATAGCTATTTCCGCTCACGCCATCGTCAGAACTAATTAAGTAAGTAGTTCTGACGATGGCGTGAGCGGAAATAGCTATCAACTATATTTGTTAAAAATAATTTTGTAGAACTAAAATACATTGCTATTTTTTCACCGTGTTATAATGGAGTTCTACCAAGTGAATGCCAATTCAATCAATAAGCTATATTTATGTTAATATTTCAACATTTACTCCACACACGCTTTTGACACAATGCACAGACCGTATGATATTAATACATTAAAACAATATTATTAATTAATGGATACGTTCGTATTACCTGTGAGCAAATTTTATGAGTTCTTCTGATGGAACTGGCCGTTTGGTTGATTTGAATATGGAAGCTAATTTCTGCCTCGCTTGATAAAGGGATGTTGCTAATACTTGCTCTGCGTCTTTTAACTGTCTTTGTAATTGACAAATATCATCATCCTGAAAATTGTGCACAAAATAAACACATTATACCAAGAAGCTTATTATTAATAATTGATTTTAAAATATCGGAGACACCCATTCTGATTTTGTTAAAAAGTTTATGACCGTCACAAAACAGTCCTTTACACTGACAAAAATAAATCGTGGGTTTTCAATCACTCAATATTCATTCACAGGCAACATTAAGAGGAAAAAATATGCCGAAGAATAGTAATTGTATTTTATAACAGCGAACAAATCTCAATAATTTTATGCTTTAAAATATTTTTTTATCAACCAATTGCTGTTATGATAAAAAAAAAATAACCTGTGGTAAATTGTTCAAAACTACTTAAATTAATAAATGTATTGATATATAGATATGTGATAATTTCTTACCTGGTTGTCTACTTCCATTTTTAATCTATTCATCTTTTCATGTAAATTGCCTTGTTCACTCGCCAATTCCAGGGTATCCTTTAATTCCTTATCCTTGGCTAATAGAAGTTCTGTTATCTGAGCATGTTCTGCAGCTGACATTTTTTGCGGCTTAGGTGCTATACTATTTTCTATTATTTCCCTGGAATAATGAAAGACAAATAGTATGAACCATCAAAGAATTGACCTAGTCTAATTAGTTTAGAAATTGATAGTTTTATTAAAAATGTGGGCTTGGAAGAAATTCAATATCGAATATGAAAATCCTGGATTGACATTCAAATCATTCTGATCATTTATGTGACAAAATTTTTTCATCGAGATGAAAATACCGCTGTTATATCAAAAAAAAATTCTCAGAACAAACCACCCGGCAACTTACAATTACAAGTTAGATCATTGTCAATATCTTATTGGTATTAAAATTTTCTAGAGAATGGCATTGCCTTAGCAGAATGGTATTTTTAATCAGAGAAGAATAGATGCATGCCGTCAAGCATTTCTATTTGTATTTATGAAATAATATGAAAGTTAAAGATATCAAATTTTAAAATAGTAAAAGTACTGTCAAATTTGACGTTATTACAACTTCGATAAAATAAGTAATTTCATTCTCACTTGGCAATCAATTCAATGTCGTCTATTAAACACAGAAGTTGTTCTTTTGTGCTAAAATGTGAAGCCATTTTACAATGTACTAGTTATACTATAATGAAGATAAATGCAGAATATAATGAAATTTCAAAAACTCTGGATGCGACAAACACAACTGCAGGTGCTTCATAGGTATAGTCTATGATAACCATAGACAATGCACAATAGACAAGAATACTATATGTATATAAATACATATATATAAATACAGTGGGATCCGATGTACTGTTCTCGCCTAATACGTTTTCTGGAATAGATTGTTCATTTTTTATAGTTCCATCAAACACTCTTAAGAACATTGTTAAATTTTCAGTATTGACCGTTCCCTGATTTATCGATTTCCTCGATTTATCTTCTAAATATTATGGCCCCGTCTCATATATTATCCCAATTGACCAATTTTATCGATAAATCTTTGTATTGTATACAGTTTGTGAGTTTGATCATATTAAATCTTATAGATTAATCAAAGAAATTAATGATGATATATATTCTTTAGTTCGTTCAAATGGCTTGAGATTTTCTTTAACAAATAATTTCACAAGAAGAAGCTTAAAACACTGTTCGATTATTGAAATAATTAAACAGTGTATAGTGTAGGATTTTGTAAAAAGTAATTAAATATCCTGTCATATTTATCAATTTTTGTAAAACCCAAGTTTGGAAGTAAAGGGGGGACATAATATTTTTTTAAGATTGAAATTTTTTATTATTGATTTAATCTTTCCCATTTTTGTAATTTTTTGGGGTTTCTTAAAGAACGTGGAATCAAGGTTTCACCGTAACTGCTATATAGAATAAGAATATAGACAATATACAACTAATTTTCTTCATCGATGGTTAGTAGAATGGATACCAATTCAACAAATTACACACAAAAAAACTGTTTCTAAAACTCAACAAAACAAAAATTTATTTTTTGTAAAAATCAATAAATTTCACAGCTCGTAGGATTTTGCAGATTTCAGTAATAGTAGGTCTTAATAAAAATGTCCCCTTTATTCATCGTCTTCGTTTGTAAGTCTACAGCCGTTTAATTTATAATGAAGCTTGAAAATGGCATTTTTTCAATTCTTTTTATGAAACGATTTGGTTGATGTTGTATATAATTGCATAAATATATTTTTGGTATATCATCAGGTACATACATGTCCATGAATCAGAATGAATTCCGTAAGTATGTGTAAATCCACAACTTTTAGGCTTCTCCTGCTCTCTTCATATTAAGTATCGTCGTCCCCGTCCCTCTGAGAAAAACGGATTTGAAGTACTTTTATGGTGAAATAAAGCACGCGGAGGATATTTCTTATTGCTTTGGAATGAAAATCGGAATACATGTGACTGAAATGCAATATGCTATCTTAATCTTGATTTTAAGAGTTTTTAAGTATATACTCAGATACTTTTGATCTCTATGCATTTTGATACAGTTGAATAGCTCTAAATAAATATACTCATCTATGTTTATTCATTTTCAGAGAAAAAGGATAACATTAAATTATATCTTGACAAGTTTCTTAAGAAAACACTTTAATGGAAGCACATCCCATTTATTTAATAATATTTATTGATAAATAATTATTTGATAAAACAAACTTATAGATGGTTAAAATTATATTGCTCTACTTTCCAATTTTTAACGATAGAGCACATTTTAGGAAGTAATTACATACGAAAGTCGAAGGCCATTTGAGCTTAAAATTAACGGGAAAATTTATACAATTACTTTCAAAATTTCGATAAATTTATTGGGGTTTGTACTAATAAGATGGCATCATATAGTTACTTCCATATATTTTAAGTTGTCGCGTGAGATGTTAATTTGTTCTTTGATTTCTTCACCATTATAAAATTAATTTTATTTGTTCAATTAATTTGTGCATTGTATTTACCTATTTTGGAGATTTTTATATACGTTTATGTAATGCAGGTATCACCCTCATAACTAGATATATTTCCATTTCATTACCCACCCCTTTTGATATTTCAAACAATTCGATAGTTTTACCATATGTATAACATAATGATAATAAACAAATGCTCCACTCGCACACATAATTTACCACATAATGTCAATATTTTCCATATTCATGATTCATTTTCCATCTCATTAAAAAAATATTAGGTTGATGAATTCATTTAACCGGTGTGCGTAAATAATTGCAAAAACACGTTTTGTGTGTAGTAAATAAATTTGATTGAGTAAATTCCTAGGTATTGGTTAATATTTACTATTAAGTAAATTGATATTATACCACACTAAATCTATAATGCTAATATTGTTTTCATAAAAATATATGCATTATCAAATTTTCTTTTAAACGTCACGCCACTGGTTTCCATAACCGCACTAAAATTGTTCAAATGTGTATGTTAGTAGGTAAATTTAAAAAATATTAATATATATACATATCCAACAATATGAATAAGTCATCGTATTTTTTTATTCGTATTACAATATCGATACTTTAATGTAGGAATCGAATTTAATTTGCTTAGAATACGTGCCTATTATAATGTATGTATATCGGTGGGCTTATTAAAATAAAACACAAAATCATTACAATATTCCTTTATTTGGTTTTCGGTAAAAAATAATCTATTAAAATATTATAGGTATGAAATATTGCAGCATATTTGTGATATTGATTATATGTTTAGATTTATTTGCATTCATGATTTTATCATTCGATTAGAATTATTTGTAATGCATTAAAACAAAACTGTTCAAATTTGTCATAATAATGTTTTACTAATGCTATGTTATACATTTTTTTTAAATTTAGTGAATCTTCACAGTATTGGACAGGTGACCAACCCAGAAGACTCCTCCATTAAGAGCGATGGTGGCGCTGAAAATAATAGATTTATTTATTAGTGAAACGTACACAAATAAACGATTTTTCTGAATTGTTATCATATTTTTGGGGTTTAAATATTATTAGAAGTGTAGTGTCAATATGAACTTAAGTATCTTCTAATGAACCATTTCTTATATAATGTTTCAAATGAAGATTACACTGACTGAGTGAAAAATTCATTATTTGAATTGTTTCTTTATAGCGTTTGTGATTCAACATTTTATAATATGTTCAATTCTTGCAAGACAGTAGAGAAACACAAGCTTATATTAATCGGTGTATTCGGAATACGTATTTTCACGTATCTGATTTCGAGTCGGTAATGTTGGTATTATAATTGTACAATGAATGGTTGCCTTATTGCTATGTACGAAAATTATCTGGATGCTGCTTGATCATTGTTGATACTTAAAAATAATTGCTGGAAGCAAATTATCAATGTTGTGAATAATATTACGAATTACTACGTCAATGTAATAAATGCTGAAATATTAAATTAGTTTTTCCTCATACGTACCACAAAACTTTTTGATTTAATACACTTTTCTTGAGATATAAAGTAAAAAAAAATACTTAAAACTTCTGTTTCTTCAGTTCATAATGTCTTATAAGTAAATTAGTTGATTTCCAATAAATATGAAGAATTAGCGATGATCAGGATTAGACATGATGAAAAAGTAAGGTGCAAAATTTTAAACAATTAATTTGTAAAACACCCACCGGAATTGAATTTCTTCTTTGAAATTTTCAGGTGCTTTCCATTTCAAAGTGATGCTTTTAGGGTCAGGGATTCCCTCGTGTTTGCGGTGAGTAACGGTATTCTATAAAAGAAAGATAATAAAACATAGATTATTCAATAATATTTTAAAGAAAAAGTATACACTATTACCATATGAATTTTTGTGTAATTTAACAATATTGCTCAGGATCAGCTGTCATTGAATACAATGTTAACAAATTATGAATGCGATTGATGATTATGAGAATTAATGCATCGAATGTAGCATTATTACTCTTTAACGTCCACTGAACATGATACTCAATTGTTACCTTTTTTAAGCACTTAAGTCAATGTTGATATCTCTTTCAATGATAGTTTCATATAAAATTTTCATTTTTTAAGGTTATTTTATTAAATAAATAATTCAACCGCTAAAATAAAATATGGACTAATTTATAATGAGTAGTTTTTGCATAGTATGTACGAATTTTTGTCTCTCTTTATTGGACAATATTTGAAGGTTTGCGACGCCGACCAATGTACAGCCTTGTGCTTGTCAAAGTCTCAATGCCACTTAACTGTTTTTTGTTGTCGTATTGTGTTAGATTACCAAGATCACTTTTTAAGAAAACAATCAAGAAAATATGGTAACACAAAAAACTAATGCTGCAAGAAAAAAGAGAAAAAAAGACCTTTTTTATAAATGACAAATTTTCTTGAAACAGATCGTCAATTGGAGCTATTATTAAAAAATTCAAGGATATATTTAACTTCATAATATGGATATGATGAATCTTATTTGGTTGAAATTGCGGTGAAGATTTCCAATATCCATAAAATCACTGATGGATGAAATATATAATTTTTTTTTTTATTAAATATACCGCCATTTAACGTTATACAATACATATTTTATTGTGTAACGTGTATGTAGTATGGTTATAAATATTATCATGACCAACTTTTTTATGTAGAAAATAAATAGCCCGTAATATTTATTGCTGTATTTTTTCAAAACGTAAGGATTCTGAAGTCAATGCTTTGTACCTTAGTATTTTGTCTATTATTATATTATTAATATTCGGAATGAAGTGATTGTAATACTAATTCGTATTGTTTCGAAGTATGTGTGTAATAAGAGGGCCACGGTCAGTCATGAATTATTGAATCAATAATTTTGTATATTTTTATTTTCAATCAATATGTTTTATCGAAATTATCTTTATTCTTTCAATAAAGTCTTCGTGTCTCAACGAAGTCTTTCAATTATGTAGCATTTAGTTTATTGTGGGTAGAGTGTAGTATTTATACCAATATTTATTTTATATGTTTTGTGTATCTTCTGGTTAATTGCTCGGTATCCGGAATCTCAATTTCAAATAATTATTTTCGAATAATTGTTTTAATTTATATATTGCTTAGAATACTCGTATACGGACATGTGACATCAAAGTCACATTCGGGCCGAAATCTTTGAGAAATAGGAGTTGGCGGGAAACAATACTGACGCAACGGATGAGACGTGTGTTAGACGTTACGTGTCAGTTAATGTAAATCTTCCCTCTCTTTAAATAACTTTTTTTTTAAAACTTTTTTTTATAACTTACGTTATTTCTATGTTCATGGAAGGTTAATATAAAATCAAACAGTTCTATTTTCACAAAGAAAGTCAATAGCTTCAGTAATACAAAAAGCAAATATTACGAAATAAAAGATTTCCAATGATTTGATAACCACTCAATCAATACAAGATGTTAATTTATAAAGTTCGTTGCCTCGTGGTCGTTAACAGACGACCAGAAAAATAAAAATGACGTGCAATGAAAAATGCCATGTACATAAAATTGACGACCAACGTCGTCTAGTTGTTGAGTGATTAACTCTTAGTAGCTCCATGGGCTTGAGATAGAATCCCTGTATACATATTCAGTTGGGCATTATGCATTTGGGAGCACCCAAGCGTAATTTGGAATTCCTGTTTTTCAGAAAGCAAACAATCTTGAAAATCATGTCAAGGGTCAATATTATATTATAAACACGTACAAAACATTATTAATGACGAAGAAGTTTTATTTTTTTAGTTTTAGTGGAAGCATAATTGAAAAATATGGCATTATTTGTCAAAAAAAAAACTATCCCACCCATTGCAAGCTAAAACATTTATTTTTAAATTTAGTCCCTAAAATTCAAAAGCCACAGGTTTGTGTTCCCTACGCTTATGTGCTAACCCCGCAACCGTACTCAAATATTTGATATCCGAAGCCAGAAAAAAGTAAAGTAGATAGGTGAATAATGTTTTTTGAAGTCGTATTGTCTAAATTATATGCATACAAATTGAAAAAAAATTGAAAGCTTTTTGTTATAACATATAAAAGCTGCAGAATATTTTCATTTGGGTATTGTGTTGGACAAAGCCGTTCTAATGTGACTATGAAATGCAATAAACTGAATAACGAGAATAAAAGTTTATCAAATCATGATAAATAACAAATGGCTGATTAATTCTTGAATAAAATGTTAAAGAATTTACCCTAGTAATCATTTGCCTTCGATTGTGATAATTATACACTAATGATACTCGACGAAATGTATATTGCAGTATTTGCTTGCATAATAATTATTTCCTATTCGATGTTCCGATAAGTTGTTGCTTTCCGGAAAGTGAGCGACTTCATTCATTATTATTTTCTGTTAGACAATTTCTCGTGTACATTTATAACTTAATGTTTGACAAAATCAGATATTATAATAAATATTTCACAGCTTCTCTAAAGACCACCCGTCATATTTTTTAAGAAAGGTGTCAATATATGTTGACATATTATATGTAAATGTATAATAGTGCGTACATTAGTACAGTGTTGACTTATGTCTAATAAATTGTGATTATAAAGCCAGCCATTTTTTACGACTTTACATACTTAATACATAATTAATCGATATAAATTTTTGCCTAATTCTAACCTACTGTACTATTCTAATACTGTTTTGTATAAATAGACTTGTTTGTAAATTGTATTCTATCAGTTGATAATGCTCGCGATGAGCGAAACCGGTCCTGATCAAAAAACATATTGTGGAAATAAGTACTAAAAAAAATGTGTTTTTATTATTTAAAATATCATGCCTTTCCATCAAGAAGTGACAGTTAACACCTTAAAAGTAAAACATATATTTTGAGAAGAAGCAATGCTGAATGTTTCAATGTAAAAGAATGGTAAATTATGTGACTAGAAATCTTTATCTAATCTAATCTAAAACCTGCATTGTTTTGTCAAAATTCTTCGTTATTATCATCAGTAGCACTACATTCAAGCCAAAATTTTCATTTAAAAAATACGAAAATTCCAAGCATTAACGCTCAAAGTGTAAAAAATTACATCTTAAGAGTGTGACAAAATATGATATTTATTGTCCAATTTCTTTTTTTTTAAACACTTTCATTCAACAATCGTATTTTATTGTGTAATATTGCAGTTAATTAATTACCATTGTGTATATTTTTTTAAATAAAGTTAGAGTTGTATTGATATCGTAGTACTTTATATTAACTTATTAAATTTGTTGGCAATAATTATTAGCCACTTTTTTATAATATTTATAGTAAACGCATACACCAACTATTATAAATGGTACTTTATCTTTTGAGCAACCTTCGTGATTCCTTAAACCCCATCGCATTGTAATTATTTGTTTGTACACTACGCAAAATGGCAGTGTACCGTATGGGCATTTATGGGTAAAAAGTGAAAGGTAAATATGGTAAAGAACATTAATCATTTATTGGGTGAATATTTTATCAATCGTTTAGCAGGTGTCTCTTGTGTGTGTTATTACATTGGTAATGCAATTTTTTTACGTACAGGTGATTTTTCTTTGCAAAATGTATTTAACTGACGGACTGCAGAAGTAGAAGGGGGAGCCTAAAGGCATTTGAAGAGTTGTTTTAGGGCATAGGCTCTCATGTTTTCCCACATTGTAAAACCATCTTACGCCACTGTTCACACTGATAAATAATACGTTACCGAATGTTTGAGTACCCAATGACTAAATCTTTCACGTCAAGTTTGCGAAAAGAAAAAAAAACCTGTTTCTATAGTTGTTCTCGACTTGAACTATTATACTGGCCAATTTCTTGACTAAACAAATGATACATAACCAATTTCTTAACCTATTGAGATCGCGAGAGTAAAATCCCAGGAATACTTTATCATATCTCTAAGTTTTTGCGTAAAAAAATGGTTGTTTTGTGTACAAATAACATATTATGATGTTGAATCGAACTATTGTTTATTTTCTATTGCCACTCATCTGTGACAAGTAATTTTTGTTCCTTTTCGGGAAATATTTATTGCGTTCGAATGAATACTATTTTATGAGAATTTTTATCGATGAATATGAGAGTTCGTGTGATGCTGCAGAATAGGTATATTCACTGAGTTATCAAGAGAATGAGTCATATCCAATCTTCGTATTGTAATGCTTGGTTCGGAAATATTTTCGTCAATTTTGAATTTTATATTAATATAATTCAAAACTAAGAGTTAAAATTGAGTATTCATATCCATTGTTTTTAGATGTGCATATTTGATTTAAAAACTAAATTCTAAAAGAAAAATTAACGATTGTTTTCGAAAGAGAGAGCTGACTTAGTTTTGGCACGTTCTTTTACTCTGATAATTTGAATGATTAGATAAGAATGATTTAATAATGTTTAAGGCAATACGGTACAGTTATATATGTATATATATATATATATATATATATATATAATACTCACGTTTCCATAAAATGGCTTAGTCATTTTTGGAGATGAGTTCTTAATATCAATATGAATACTGTCATGTGTCTTATATCTAAGTATATATAATACTAAAGAACTTTACTATGCTGACTGCGAATGAAACGCGTTACGCGTAAACACACAAACAGTCAATATTCGGAGCTGTATAAATTCAAAGCACATCAGCCTCTTGTTTTTCTATATATGTGTATACGTACTCCGCACCTGGCATGATACAATGGTTGACCATAAAGTGTTGTTAAGTCTACTCAAATACACAGTGGACACGTCGAGTGTTGCCACATGTAAAAAAAAAATTAACATATTTTATCAAACAGACATAAAATCATCTTTCATTGCCCAACAAGAAAACGATGAATGGCATTGGAAACCAAAATAACGATTAAATTAAAACTCATTGCCAACTTGTAAGATATTTCGTATGTTGAACTCACTTTTTTTTCTCTGATAGTTATAACCTACGTCCTAAATTATTGAGATATTAATATTTGCAATCGGTTTTTTTTAAATTTCAAGGGCGACAACTTTTTTGAAATTATTCTACGAATCTATAAAAATATTCCATTGGTCTTTTTTTAATACGTCGTTAATTATTCATAGCACTTTTACTAACAACTACTAATACGAACAACAAACTACCTATAATTTACTAAGTCGAACGTAACGTTTTATGATGACCAATGCATCCACTAATATTAGAATTTCGTATAGTCGAGATTACGAATTATACTCATTTGGATTGGATTGGGAGAAAAATAGTTTTTCTAGCTTTGCCAGTGAGAATATTTCAAGTTACATTAATTTTATTCATTTAAATTCTTTAATTTTTCTTTATTTACTAAGGTTGTATTTTAGGATCAATAAACGTGATTTATTATAGAAACAGTGCCGTAGCTATCCATCTATATTAGTGTTCATATGTGGAAGGCATCTGAAGAAAATAATTTCAATGTTTTATAAAAATTTAAATTTTTACGAAAAAGGATATCAAGAACCTACTATTATTTGAGATTTTTGAAAACTGCTGACGGCAAGGGCAAGAGAAAATCAAGTCGGACTTCGCATTTTTTAAAAGTATCTTATCTCAGTTAGTGTATTAGTGTATTCTTGCTTAAATATGCCTTGCGGCGAAAAAATGACGTTAAATAATAAGGTGTATAATCGACCCCCATTAAGATAAAACTTACTTTGTTTCCTGGTTCGCAGTTGATTGTCTGGACAATTTTGTCATCTGCGGCAACAATGAATTCACCGACGGGTTTGTCTCCTTGGCGAGCCTGAACCATGAAACCCTTGATGGTATCGGTTGAGGTCTTTCCGCTGATGGTCAACGTGACTTCGTCTCCGGATCGGATGGCGTTGCGGCTGACGGCAAGGTTGTAAGGAGCTGCAGTCTTTTGCGGGTCGGTGTGATGCTGAGGAATCATGTCAACGCAGGCTGCCGTCGGTGCTCCGGTGGAGTTTCCAGTCGCCTGGGAAACAAACCCGACGAGAGCTACAACGAAGAAGAATTTGAACGCCATCCTGGAAAAGAGCCAACATTTTTTTAATAAGCATAACTTGTCGGAATAAAAGTATTAATCAGGATAGAAAGTGGTAAGGGTAAATTTTTTTTTAGATTCTTTCTTTTTTAATTACTTCTCTTATGTTTCACGGAAAATATTCCGCGATACTTAATCTGTCGCTTTCTAACCATTCAAAAAGATCAAATATATAATAATCAGGAGTAACAAATGATGATTATGATTATAAAAGTTTATTAAGATTGTATGACAGTACACTAGACTAGCGACTAGAAAAAAGAATGAATTTTCCGGGACGTATTTATAGGGTTGCCTCAACACAGAGTCCTAGGCGAGTTGGTATTAAAATATCATAAGAACAAAAGAAAATATACAATATTTGCTTATTTTATCTACGCGACCTTGTAATCTGGATGTAATTTTCTTAATCCATATCAGCTTCTATTTATTACATTTTGTCAGTAACTAATTAAATAAATGTCCACTGATTTGTGTGTTTAAAAATATGAATGTTGACACACAGTGGGAACTTAAGCGAAACGGGCTGCATAAAAATTAGAGCAGTCTTTTTTTATCGGTTTTTTGCATTATATTTCTTTTTTCATGAATACTTTTGTGAAAAGCATCTGACCATCTGAATCGTTTTCTCATAAATTTTGAATGGAAGAAAATTTCATTTATAATAATAAAACCTAATGTTATACCAATCCTACGTAATACATAATATGAGTACATTGTAATATCATATATCTTAGTGAAGTGTTTACATACATAAATCAATTAAAATAGTGTAATATACAATGTATCAAATAATTGTTAGATTTTGACCATTACGCGTTTATCAATTGGTCGAAAAACGATTCACGCCATGTGGTTAAGAAATATGACGCTAAAAAAATCAAGCATTATACGAAACCTGTTTCTACTCATTAATACCAAGTAAAGTGAATGTCCCACTTACATATTATTAGTTATAATTGTAATGAACTGAAAATATATTTTTTTGTCATATCGTTTGGTAATCGAGTTTTTTGCCTTTGTATTTGTAACGAGATGAAATCAATGGAAAAAGCTGTAGATCTTGCTAAGATAAATATGCATAGTAAAATATCGATCCATATGACTCGGTCAATAAACTTATATAAATAATAAAAACGGGAAAGTATTCTTAATAATTAAAGTAGCTGTTAATAAATAAGACATAGATAATTGTAGTAGAGAAAGAAAAATCCGGATTTAAATAATTGAATAATCTCTAAAATCAAAAAAAATATTTAAATCATTCATTCAGGGACGTAATAGCTCATGAATAATTAGAATAGTTCGTAATTACTCCACACTGAAATTAGACGCTATTTTATAAAAAATAATTTATACAAAATTCATTGCAACCTTTTCATAATCGTAGGTGGCAACTAGAATTTCAGGCTCGCCTACAAATGAGGCCTCTAATTGGTGTAAAATATTAATACATTTATACACGCCATTTAAATTTTAATGAATTGATTGTCTAATTTAATTAGGTCAGAAAATATATTCATTAATTAAAAATCGCATGAATTAATGTGTAAATATGATAACTTTCAATCAGTTGTGGTATTAGATCTATCCATTATGACAGGTTCTACATTATGTAGATATATATAATTTATGATAAAGACTGAAGGTATTTGATGAAATTTCAATATCAATTCATTTGAATTATTGAAACTTTGTACGATTCCCACTATTTCGTCACTTACTAACCGTTTCAGTCGACATAGTTTTAACAGTTCAAATTTTGTATAAATGTAGTTAAATTTTATAGTCAAGAACATTATTACCAACAAAAAAGTATATATCGTAGCAAAAGTTACACAATTATCAGTGTAATCGATAGGAATATATTAATTAATGTTTATGAATTAATACAAACTGCCATTAGAAAAAAAAATGTTTTCAATACGAGGGATATTTATTTCATAAAATTAATGAAGACGTACTGTATCTGTAATATTTCTATTCTCTTTCTACCCAACATTATCCTCTTGGTGTTAAAATATATTTAAAGGTAAACAAAAGAGCTAGATAATAATTATTATATAAACTAAAATGAAACCAAATGCTATTGTAATCAATGCTGGTATGAATATATGCGTACCTCTAGTTACGATATTACAAGTTGACAAATCTTTTTTTTAGTGTGATTATTTTTAGATTAAGAAAATATGGTGAGACGAAAAGTTGTGCTATAAAGTTGTAAGCCAATACTACAAGCTAGTTTATATAATATATTTCATAGAATATCGAGGTCTTTATTCAATAAGCATAATAAAGCACTGTAAAATATTACATGGGTTACGCTTATCTAAAGGTTGTTGTATGTGATATATTTCTCAACAAGGCAAGAGCCAACATGACCTATTGCGAACACAAAAAAAAAACTAATCTCATAGCGTTTACCTTGGTTCAAACTAAACTTAGATTTGTAATCGAAAAAGAGTATAGAATTTGATAAATAAATAAAATTTTATATTATTTTTTATGAACGTGCTATGATTTAACTAAGATCATTTTTTATATTTCGCATTAGTGTAGCGATTTGTGGTCGATTGCGCCGGTATTCCCAATTCACGACTTAAAAAAATGCAGAACATGGTAAAATACCTTTGTGAAAACACAACACGTACTGTTTTTTAGAAAACGTGAAAAAAATTATATGCGACTCATTCTAAAATAACGTTTTTAACATCTCATGTTATATACGTAAATATAATTTTAACTGTCTGTGAGATGGCAAAAAAAAAAATCATTGCTAGTACATAATTAGTTTTCTATAATACGTTGAAGAAATCATCCAGAACAAAGAATTTTATAGCGGAATAAATTCTCAATAATTGTCAAATATTTTCTTTTTGCTACTAATGAAAAAAATATATCGAAAAATTAAATTACATTTAATTTTATCTTAAGTATTATTGAACCAATACAACTCAGAATAATATAAATAACTCAATTACATACACTATACCTTGTTTTTTACTACACTGACGTTAAATAAGTCATTGAAACCATGTGCTTGATTTATTGACGATTTGATGAGATATATATCATTATTAAATTTATTTGGTAAATAATTAGTTATTTAATCATTGATGAAGGTTATAACTGGTTTTGCTTAGCACACAGAAATTCTTTGCTATTTGTAATCATTCATATGCGGTACAGTAATACACAGGTAGAATAAATATTGTATTTATGTCATATTAAAAACATCATTATGAAGAATAATGTTTTTTATTTTAATGTATCATCCTTTTTTCGAACAATTATATAAAAAAATTAAAACATCGCAATATTATAGCGTGATATTTAATGAGAAAATGTGTTTTAAAATCTCAAAGAATTACAGTATACTTCATTAAATAAAGAGTAATAGGTTTCAAGATGTATTTAATAAAATATTTTTAAATTAAAATTCTTTGGTCATCGTATAATGTAATTGTAATTAAGCTATTAAGGTCACGTCAAATTTGAAACTTAAGTAATAAAGATTTCGCTAGCGGATTTATTTTACTGTTTAATAATGGAATATGAGATTAATTTGAACCTCATCATAATTTGAGCTTTATACATAATATGATGGCGGTTAGTTTCTAAGACAGTAATGTAGTCAAGTTGAATCAGTTGTGATGCAACATTTTTGTAATGATAAAATGTAAATATAGAATAGATGTTGTGCGGGATAATATCGAATGCAATTAAATTTAGCGCAATGCTGGATTCGATTACCGCCAATCATAATTGCAATAATGTCATGCAAAACAATTGAAATCAATCTCACGCTTATTATGAGTATGAATAAAAATTTAGCAATCAAAAGTTCATATCAATGTAAATAAGTTATCGTTATTGAATCAACACGAAAGAAAACAAATAAAACTATTTTTAGAAATTTTCAACGGGATACTAAAAAACAATAAATAAATAATCAGTTATTCTTATGTATATAACACCCAATTGTTGCAACAAAAAAATGTTACAAAAACAATCACTCAGAAACACTATTAAGTAATTTATTTTATACTGAAAAAAACCAACATTGTACACGATATAATATTTAATGATGATTTATTTAAAGTATTTGAAGTATTATATAAAACAAATTCACATTTCTTAGTATTGTGTCGTAAAAATGGATTTATATATGTAAACTATGAGCTTTTATAATGTTATAATTGGAAGAAAGAATGTTCAATAATTGTAGTAAAAATAACAAAACAATTTCTTTCATTGAGTAAAATAAGAATTTTCCTGCCTCAACATAAAATCAGACAAAAATTCTCATTGGTTTTTATGGAAAAAATAAGCCATAGCAAATTGTTTTTTCACGACATGTCTATCACGATTATTACATTAAATCAAATTATAAACATGTAGTAATAATATTTAAAATTATATATTGTTGATAACTAACTCACTTGATTGGTTGATCTTTCTCAATCGAAGTCAAAGAAGACAGTGTACTTAATCTTTTGAACGCGACGCCTTTTTATGCATCCCACCACAATTTATTATAACATAATATGCTACTTTATGGACAAATACGTTGAAGCTACGTCTTCGTAGTAGCGAACTTATTAGCGATTACTATCGGCGTTAGTAAATTTTGTTTGAAATATTAATCATAAGTAGAATTTAAAAAACGAAGTGTTGAAATAATCATGTTTTTAAACTATGTATTAATTTAATAAATGAAGTCATTTAGTCGTAGTGGCCGTGATATTAGAACAATTGGGTGTAAGGCCAATCTCATACCGGCATTTTGTATTTTTAACATTTTAAGATATTAAAAGCCCGTTTATTTATTTAAGGTTTCAAACCTATTTAAAAATTTTATTCATTGATTGTTCAATCGATTTTTAAAAGTATATCCAGAGATTTTGAACACTATAGAATTATATGGCTATATTCATAATTTTTATTATGTCTAAAGATTTCTAATGTTATGAAAATGGACCACAGAGAAAATGGCCAACTCGCAAATAGTCATAGTATAACCTTAACTCTATTAAATGGTTACACGTCAGAAATCAAACTGTCATGGATATCTTCTGTTGAAAGATCTACGAAATTCGCATTGGGAGGTGATCAATTGAAATGTAATAATAAAATAATATTTGTTTAGACACACATTTCTTATTGTATGATAAAATGATAAAAAAATAATTGGATTAGCCTCCTAAATTCAAAAAAATTCTCACTGTTATTACCTATTCTTTTTTTTTGAAAATCAATACGCTTAATGTATATTTAATATTAAGGGACACTCATTTTATTCTATATTTTTTTTTAATAATGTTCTTTTTTTTTAACAATTATGATGTATAAGTAATATTTGGTTGAGGAAACACCTCGAGAAAAAAATGAAATACGTTCGCCATAATTTGTTTATTCAGAAAAAAAATATTAAATTAGTGAAATTTTATTCGCTCAATGATTAAACAAAAATTGATATACCTTTGAATTATTCAATAAAAGCTCATAAGTAAATAAAAACGCATTTAACAATTAAATATTTTATTTCATTCATATAAAATTAAATACAAAAGTTTCTTTATGCGACGGAGCCCTATGTATTGAATTGTATGAATTGAATAGAATTAAAAATGAAAATATGATTTCAAGAATCAAAGTTTTCTAAGATAATTGAGTAGATGTCGTTATATTATTTTAATTGTGTGTGTAGAAGTGTAGAGTATTGCTTACTAGCTGATCAGTAACGGCATCTATTTCCAGTTATAAATAATAAAAATGTAGTGCCATCTATGAAAATCACTCAGAATGTTTTTGTTTTTGTGAATGAAAATAGAAAGAGTGACAGCTCGATTTAAAAACAATTGAAGCATCTAGCAAATTGTCTGTGGTCTAGCGGCCAGGCATGTGGGATTGCTAGTTTCGAGAAATGGTTACATAGTTTGTTTGTGTCCGGAAGCGATAAACGGGAGATGTGTTTTGACATTAAACTCTACTGTTCGTCATAATTCATCGTACGACATTAAGTGTTCCACGTTCTCTTATGGGAATATTAAATAATAATAATTGTGATGTTATCGAATGTTGAGGCGGGCGTTTCTTTCTTGGTAGATTTTGTTATCTAATGTGAAGTATTAAAATTTGAAATATTTCGTTCGCCGTCATGTCTACAGTTCTACTAGCTGTCGTTGCAGTAATCTTGTGTATTCTTTTCCGAATTCTTAATGTCAATACTCAAGCGCAAACCCCTGTTATTTGGTGCAAAGATGGAGGATTTTTGGATACCATCCTGAATATCGCTCCCGTACTAAGAGAACAGTATGTATACAAAACAAACTATTTTTTTTATGATTTTTCCTAATGATAGCTCGAAAGAATCATAGTTTCACAAATAACTATTGTTATTGTGATTACTTACCTGTTGAAATTACCATGTTTCATTTACCAACACTTATGTATTTTACTCTAAAGATTAATATATGCCGAATTTGAAATCTTATTAGAATCATCTAATGTCATTTTAAAAATGAATAAAATCATGAATGATGTCAAACCTTAGAAGCCTTGATGTACATGCTCTGGTCAATATAACATACATGCAATGATGTTTCGGATTTTTTTAAATAAAATAAAGTTGAGTGAGGAATGAAAAAATGAGAAATTACACGAAAGTAATAAATAGTTCGTGATAAGTTAATTTAATTCTATTAATATTGTATGTGTTTTTTTCTATATAATTTTCGAAATAATTTTTAGGTTATATATTATACTCTCAATAATTTGATTATATTTTTATATTTTGTGTCATATCTCCAAATGACGGTCCATGTCAATTGATTGAATTACAAGATATATCAGAAAAATTTAATAAAACACATTAAACATATTAAGTCAGTACTTGCGATGTTTGTTACCATTTTGTTTGACTCTGATACAATCGTATTATTTTTTCATTCTAGAATTTTCGGAATAGCGTTTATTTTATTGCATAGTTCCTCCCAACGCGAACTCCGCTCGTTTTTAAGTAATTTTAATACAATTAACAATGGGCTATTTTGCACGTGAATTTAAGACAGTGCATAATTTAAATTCAGAGCCCGTTTTCAAGCTTTTCTATGGGCCGATAATTTGATATAAAATGTTATGTCAATGATAAATATACTTAATAATCAATGTATTTAGCAAACTCGTTCATAGTAATTTGATTTAATATGCATTCATAACTTTTTTTATGAAACAAATTTTACAAATAACACGTGAAGAGCAGTCGATTTCACCTTTCTATAAAATTAATCTTTCATTTGGGTTATACTTTTAAGTATCTGTATTATTCATTTAAAATGCAACACACATACTTAGAATGCTTAAGTGCTTTGGTTTTTGGCAATTAATTTATGGCTATGGGTTGAAAAGTTCGATGACACTGATCCGGTTCTAAAAGGAGCAAAAAATGAGCAATTAATACGTTTATGCAGTTTGTTTATTCATGAGTTAATTGCTTTTCAAAATTTCTCATTCTGTAATAAGAAAATCTTTTTCTTTGAACTTTTTGGGTGAATTAAATGCAACTTGCGCTTTCGCCACTTCTTAGTATCTGCCTAGATTTTGGCATAATTTTTCAAATCGCTAAACTTTTCTTACACATTTGATTCATTTCTGCTTTGAATAGTTATGTGATTTATCTCGAAAGAGTATTTCTTTTCACAACAATGAATTATTTCTCCTATTTTAAAATAATTCCTTGATTTTTTAAAGAATGAAACACATTTTTACTACCTATTTCCACAATATGTTTTATGATCAGGACCGGTTTCGCTATATATATATATATTGCGGAAATAAGAACTAAAAAAAATGTTTTTATTATTTAAAGTAGGGCTTTCGGCAAAGAAGTGACAGTTAGCACCTTTAAAGTGAATAATTCCTTGATATTATCAAACGTGATTGACCAGAAAGTATGCAAGCGTGTATGGCGTGATCAAAACACATAGGTTTTTAATGTGATTCCAAGTTGGGAATGGATGGGCGTCGCCGGTAAATTTTTGATACACATAAATTGTTCGGCAATTTCGCTCAGAAAACCATATCCAATCACTGATTATATCTGAAATAGCACAAAATCAACACACTATAGGTTAATAGCCAAGTCTTTTTTTAAATACCAATTGCTCAGTTATCGTAAAGTGCATTAATTAGCGGCTTACATATATAATGGGGAACCTCTTTATAATTAGAAAGTATCTGTATTTTTGAGTTATCGCAGAAAATAGTTGTTATGGCTAAATAAAGAAATTCTTTCTTTCCGCTTCACAATATGAAGGGTGTTATGCAGATCTTAGTACAGTGCATGCTTAAGATATAATATATACACTTATCTTAACTTTGACTACTGAATGAGATATAGTTTTTTTTACGAATCTAGTTTATTTATACTATTTTTTTTTATATCTGCCACGGGCAGATTTCTCTCTATCATTGTCGTGTTTTTTTGAGGGTGTGGCGTGTTCTGAATCAGATTATTTGACTAAGATATTTGATTTATAATAATATATTGCATAGCTATCAACGTTTTCCTGTTTACTTTCATCTCGAAATTGTGTTTTGGTGGATGGAGGTAGATAGAAAATACCGCCGGTTAATTTGTGTGGTACAGTGAAACCTCGATTTTACGTTTTCCAAGGGACCCTGACGGATAACGGTAATTGCGGGAAACGGTGAATGCGGGAAAGCTTCAAATAATAATAAACAAGTAAAATCGTAAAAAACATTTATTTATTAGTTACTTGTACATAGTACTGTATGTTCTTTTTTTTTTAAAAAAAGTCCTTTATATTTGTTTGCTTCTTTATTATTTGGCACTTCAATCGGAACAAAGACTTGTTACTAAACTTGTGACTAAAAGTTTGTATGTACAGGAATCATTATTACCATGAATTTTAAACAACTTCACATTTGTATCATAAACAATAATACGCGTATGGTGGATTTCAACCCAAAAAATAGCACATGCGTCCAATGCGTTACGTCTAACATGTACAGCGGATTCCAACGTGTCTAGTCATAACACCTACACTCCGCTGTGTCAAACTTGCTTGCCGAGATACGGAGAAATATGCAATAAAAACGGTCAATCGGGATAATATTTGTGACGGGACCAAAATATTTAGACTGTTTATCGAGGAAATCGGGAAAACGGTCAATGCGGGATTATTTAACATTGTTCTTATGGAGTTTGGCGGGACTATAAAAAATATGCGTTCCAGCCGGGAAAACGTATTATGCGAGAACAGTTGATCGAGGTTCCACTGTAGTTGTAAAAGAGCTGCGGTTTCACAATTATGTATATGGAGAATGTAAACTAGGTGGAGAATTTTTAAAACAATATTGCAGATCACTCTGATTGTCGCAGATGTGGGTAATGTCGGCAGGTCTTCCGCAACCTATTGTATATAACGTATTCTAAAAAGTGATCAGGCCCAATGTTATCTTTACTAATTCGCTGGGGTGAATCATAAAGTTTATATCATCCTTATCTACCAATTTAGAATACAATAAGTCAGCTTCATAATCGCAAATTTATTACTCAACTTAAAATTTTTATGGCAAGCCGATTCCTATCTTAATAATGAATGTTTGTTTGTTCTTTCCGTATGCGTTCCTATACCGTTAATCCGATTTCGATGAAACTTTGGTGAATTATTGTGCAGATGTCCGCAAAGGTTACTGAATTGGTACAACCATTAGATCAATACCGGTTTCACTTATCGCGAGCACTATCAACACAGGTTTATGTGGATATGCTTCTTACACGGACAGCTTTAGGTGGTCTGCTTTTTTGTCGTAAGACCTTCCGAATTAATCCAATATGGTAAATATAACACAAACGCTTTTTCTGTTTGAGTGGGATTGCAATGCATGCAGGGTATACTCGCTAGGTAGTAATATTTTAACGGCGTCTTCCCTTTGCTTATTTATTTAGAACTAGCTATTACCCGGCATGCAGTTGTTGCAATTGGCTTAGTGTTCAATTTTTTCATAGTTATTAAACTATGAAAAAAATTCACAACACAATGAAATGGTTTTTACTTATGATCGGTATTGCTTTCGCTTAAAAAAATCCCGATAAATTGTCATATACAAAATTTTATACTTTTCACGATTACGAAATCGCCAAATCTCCAACAGTCAGTAGGTATTCATTTAAGATTTCTTGCGGTGATTTGACATGAAATGAATTTTGGTTTTTGGAACTAGTTACATTAAAATCTCAAACATTTTTGATTTTCGAATTGTGACAATTTTCTCGCAGCGTTGTGACACGCTGAAATGACCTAGCGAGAATTGAGAGTTTTGTATCGCTATAGGAAAAATGTTTCGCTAGAACGAAAATTACAGATTCATTCTTATTCTTGTTGCAGTTCAAACGACACGCACTTTCATAATGAAATCGCGTTCATTTATAAATTATCCGATAATTGTAATCAGTTTAATTTTTACGTCTATTAACTCCTGTAAAAAGAACGTGGCAATAAAACAAAAATAATTTCGTATATGTATATATGATAAAATCTTTCGCTATTTGTTTTCAATTTTGATTTTATACTGGCTATTAATGGCATCAACGACCACTAGATGTGATAACGAATTCGAGTGTATTTATTGTTCGTAATAAATTGAGCGTGGTAAAAAAAGAAAGTTTTATGTTTTGTAACAAAGTTTTTGCTGCCTTGCAGTCAAACTAGATTATAACTATATTTTCTTTGCTTGAAATGTTATGCCAGAATGATCGAATTATTTTAAAAGCTATAAAGGGTATGATTCATAACTATAAAAATAAAAGACTGAAACATGCATTTGCATCTTTGCATTCTGTCCCGCGAATGTAAAAATATTCGCGTTGATAAATTTTAAATGCAAACGCTTGCATTTGTGCAGTTCTAAGTTTTTTTTTTGCTCTGGCAGCGAAGTCCACTTGTGAATTGATGACTCGAGACTCAACCGTTTCTGCTGGCAAATAATTGATACTGAAGTTTTCTCAAGGACTTTTCAAAATATGGTTAGCTTCCGACGGTCGAATTTTCATAAACACATAGTTTTTGCGTATATTAATCAGCCAAAGGATGTGACGAGCTAAATTAATCGCTTAGCTATAAGCATTTGCCAATATAATAGACGCTTTTGTGTAACGAAAATTTTAGTAATTTGGGGACACCATGCAGATTATTTAATTATTTTCATTAACACAATTCATATATTATATTGATTCTTCATGAATTACTAAATTTGTGAACTCAAATTTTACTACAAAAAACAAACAAAACGAAAAAAAATGACAATTTTCCTCTTACAGCTAAATTCCTACGCTGTTTTCCGATTATAAGGTCGTCGCTATTGATCTACCAATTTCGATGGCAAGAGTAAATTATATTATATTAATAGTCAATGTATATTATTAATAAAATTTTGTGTTTGAGGCGAGCAAGATGTTTGTATTCAATGTATGTAAATTTCGAAGCGCCCCTACAATTTTCTAAAAAAATGGCTCACATAACTCTTTTAACGCGAATTTATTCTTATTTAATACGCCACTTCGATATTCGGTCGCAGATGTATAATTAAAAAAAAACATGAACATTCTTGTCCCGTAGTGCGATTTAATGCCTCGAAACGTCATTCAATTGTGATTATTGCATCGTTTGTATAAACTTTTTTTTATAAGCATTGAATCATTTCTAAATAGTGACGAAAGTGTATAATTATGTACATTTTTTAAAAATAATTTATTCTTTATTATGGTGATTTATCCACATAACTGACAGTAAATAAAACATTGACCCACTTATACATCGCGACCAATAACACCTATTTTGCTGATTCAATCGCAGATCACCGTTCATCATGTCACATTGTCATTGAAAATGTCGTAATTATAACATTTATAATTTCACCCGTGTTCGAAGTGTTTTGAAATAAAAATATAATGTGATTAAGGCAATGACGGATTTTGGTTACACAAATTCAGTTTTTCTTTATTTAATTACATTCAAATTAATTACTAGAGGAGGCGTTTCTTCACTGATTCCGTATTGTTTGTCATATTTCGTCGCCCCAAAAGTCACAAAGTTATTACAATGTCGAATATTTCAAAACATAATTCGGTAGCATTGATGTTAAACAACTTAATGTAGATTATCAGGGCAAATGAGGCTATTATTTTCTAAAAAAATTAGCTCGCAAAGTAATGCTTTAACTTATTTACACATTTTTGTGTATCTCATCCACTATCAATATTTTTTTTATAAAAATAATACGTTTTATAAAATTATTATTATATTTTTATCTATATAAAATAAATAGAATCCTATCGTATCGTTTCATTAGCAAACTTAAGAAAAATGGTTTACTATCGAAAAAAGATTAAAGTAATATCATCTGTAATTTTCGGAAGTATTTTTTTGAATTTCGATTAATATTCTATTCTTATGCAGTATTCAAAAATAGTGGATTGCCATAAAACACGTTATGATAAATTCTTTTTTCCATGTTCATCTTTGTAGAACAAAAAACTGAACTAATACATACATGTATTTTATTATGTGCGTACTCGTAACACAAAGACATTTTCGTGATATATGTAAACACGTGGTACATTAAATGATTTGTGTTGATTATTAATTTTATAATTAATATCTCTCAATTTCCTACGGAAAATGATTTGAATTCGAATTTTCCAAATCTTTTCACCAGATTCACGACGCACTATAGTTTTTAATGAATGCTCAAAATATAGTTTTAATTTAAATAAATATGAATGAAAACTAAATGGCTAATGATTATCGTAGATAGAAAATTCACAAATATAAAATATTTTCTCATATTCATTGCTATTGTAGGTTTATTAATCCGACATGAAGTTACCGTGATTTGGAGGAATTATAAATTGGGGGTATTAATCTTATAAAATGGTTTTGTATATAATTTCCGGGCATAATAAATTTACTGCTATTCGTAAATTACATCTTCGTAATACATGACATTAATATCATATGGCATTCAGAAACGGCAATGAGATGTCTAATGACTTAAGAGAATCATCATTATATTATAAAATTCTCAAATCATCTTATTGTTTCTGTACAAAAAGTCTTACTTTGTATATAATATCCACAAAAATTACCAATGCTCAAACACACAAATGAAATATTACTCATAATATTTTATACATTGAGGTTTTATCATAAAAATAATTTATCACTGTCGTGCGAAACAATTTTTGAACCATTTCTTTTGTTTTTAAAAATCGCTTATAAATGATACGATATAACAACAAAAAAGTATGAATACCTTATATAAATAATGCGACTCCGAAATTCCAACAAAATACTCAACCTATGTTGTATTGTATTACTCCTAAAATATACCACAGATTTGCTATGACCGAAATGATTTAATATGGAATTGACTACTTTTAATTATAATTTATATATAGATATTATATACATCACCATAAAGGCGTTATATGCCATCAGCACCTTGATAACTGGTAGCCTAGCTGTGGGTCATTGAATTATTCACATTTTATGTAAATTTACAATTGATTTACTAAGAGATTCACTTTTAAATTATCTGCGTGTTCATTTTTTTAAGGTCTTATTTCTCAATTTTTTTTTGATTCGCGATGCATTTTAGGTATTCATCTGTCGCATTACAATCCACTACCTAATTGCTGATCGTGAGTCTTTCATCGTACATTCTATCTAACTGATCTGATGTGTTTTTTTACTATTCGATATCTTAATTGTACTGCCTTCGTTATACATTATAAATCATATGAACCACGACAACATTGTTTTTCATAATCTGTAATACCATACCCTCTAAAAAGAATAGCGTTCGTTTTCGCGTTGCGTGCGCAGTTTTATGGCGATTATCGTTGTCAGTATTTTATTACCTACTTGTAGAAATATCGTTGTTTAAATCTTTGATTTATTGTGACGATTCATCTACATAATAATGACATAAATAAATACTTTAAATAGTTTCCAACGCGATACACATAAGTAAAAGAATAATATTACTAAGATAACGAAAAACACATATAAATCGACAGCAATTTAGAAAGCGAAACTCAGACGGCAGAACTCTTAATTCTAAGTGAACCCCAAATATCGCTCACCACGCGGTTACGGGCCGACTAATTAAAATAATAACTTTATCCATTGCGAGTTTTTTATTTATGAATTATGGACACTGTATTTTCAATCTGTGGCTGACTTATAAGTATTTACAATCAATTTCTTCTAAACTCTAAATTAATTTTCCCCATTAAACCTTTATCACCTAAACGACGATGATATAAAGTTTCTTTAAAAATACCAAGCATCTTCTGACAATTAACATTGAATTATGGAAAGAATGATGTCACGTGCATGGTTCATCATGCTGGTCGATTACGTAATCATTAGAATATATTTAAAAAAAATCGAAGTGAATTCACGGACACAAAACATAGTAAATTACTGTGGCTTGTGGACGTTATTGATCATCTCTTTTTCTCACACATCACACTGTTCTACGCGTGATCATTATCCAAAAATTAAAATACAACAATTATTGAAAGAAATGTGTAACACTTACGACTTCTCTTATAAATTTAATGAAACAATATTCGATGATGATATATTATTTAACTAAGAAGAGTTTATTTAAAGCTTCAATATTAGCCACCGAAAATAGCCTAGAAAACAACAAGCCTTAGGGCAACCAACCCTTTCAAAAATTCAGGAGTTATCCAATGCTTGAGAAACCTATTCAAAAACAATGTGTTTTTATTATATAATCCTGTTTGGGAGCTACCGTGACAATTTTCACAATACAATTGTACCTTAGCATTATTCATTTATATCGCAATCTTTTACTGTATCAAAAGACGCTTTAAATAGTAAATGTATCATTTTGAGATCTGATAACTGCAGAGTAATGTTTATTTATATATAATTTTATATAATTTGTAAATTAATAATAATTGTGTCATAAATGAATGGTTTTACAGCTTTAAATTACAGATATCAAGAGATTTTTCACAAATTTTGACGACTTTTTATGGCTTCTTTTCAATGTTGCGCAATGCCGTTCGTAGACTTACATGACAATATTGATACGCAGTGTAATCGAATTCCATTCTCGTAAAACTCCATTTTACGTTTTACTATAAATAATATGTACGATATCGGTAAATAAAATATTTAACTGCAGTTAATAAGATACGATACACTGATTTTTTTATTTCAATTTCGCAAACCAGAAATTGTGCACTGACAAGACCAGAATTGAGTAAATGGTAGTAAGGAAATGGACTATTTTGCATTCTGAGATAAATGTTGATTGCTGCGTTTTCTTACGTCAACTCGTGCACAAAATGGAACTACTATGGGAAAATCGTCAGTACCAATAGTATAACGTGGTGTACAATTATTGCCAGCATCAGATTTTTTCCACACTGTTAGCACGCGTGTTCTGTCACTTCAGAAGGGACTCTAAAACAGTTCTCCGTCGTCATCTGTATTTTAAAGACCAGCTTTCTTGCTATACTTCGACTATATTTTATGTTAGTAATTCCTTAATTCGGGAAAGTAAGGACGTAGCGAGTTAAAAATAACCGACACGCAATTGATAAACAACACATATAAATTTGATTTGTTTAAACTTAGGAATTACTTTATTTTTTAAATACTATTATTGAACCATAAACTTTGACTAACAATACGACAAATTTAACATTAATTTATTGTAAAGTTCACTCAATCTAGCCGTACTAGCATTATTGATATAATTTATGATATCGACTGAAGAAATTGAAATTCCATCAAGCACCTTCAGTCGATATCATAAATTATGACAACACATACCTTTTTAATTTTAAATTATTCAAGAAACAACATACTAGATGGTTTATGATTTAAACTAATATTTCGTTCCTATATATTATGTATATTTATATATTGCTGTTCACGATGTTTTCAATTAGCGCTTAGAAGGTTTAAAATGAAGACATCTAAAGACATAGATTCATATTACTATATCAACTAGAAGATCAATTAACACTCAAAATATACAAAAAAGCATTTGATTCTAGCCATACGTAAATGGACTTCTCGTTATTTTAATCTATACACATTAGAATCATTAAAAATTAATCGTCTATTAATGGTCATCTATCGTACCTAATAACATATTTGTATGATAGCACTTCAAGCGTTTTCAGATGAATCCAATCGTTTAATAAATTAAATGCGTCGATGGAGAATCTTTTGGAAACAACTTCATACATGCATACACCGCCATCACCTTTAAAGGACCTTGGCAGTGAGCTGCTGACGAATCGATATAGAATTACGTTTTTCAATCATTTTGTTGATGTAGTGTCCATTCTGACTAATAAACAATCTGTCGAGCAATATGGTACTCGGTATATTGATTTTTAAGTTAAATACCATCTGATGGAAACCAGATCGGCAGGATTAAAAATTTTCATTTGGCTATAATGTTTTATTTAATTGTCCATTTTTCTTAATTACAAAAATAATAAATAATATGGGACTGGGGAACTCCCTTCAAATTATAAAGTATTCATTTAGAAGTACATACTGCTCTTTGGACCTCAATACAATCAGATTTTGTAGTTTTTAAACTACTTCACAGCTCATGATGAATGTGGAATAGCTGGTACTAATAGTCCTTCTAAGCTTCTTCGGATGAGCAGCAATCTCACCGGCATGGCGCGTACTCCAAGAAAACTATACAATTTTCCTTCAAGAATTTTACATTCTATTTTCCATATATACCGTATGCAATGCTTGTATCCTGAAAATAGTGAAATGATTGAGTTTTTTTTAATAAAATGTTTTTTTATAAGTAGATGTAAATAAATATCATTTTTTTTTATATTATGTAACGCTGACACTAATTTGTATGAAAAATAATAAAATGCTTGCTCTGCTCGGCTTTTATATTTGCCCCACAGTCTTTTATCTTGAAAGAACAGAGCTTGAAACTAAGAAAATTTTCATTAAAATAGTAGGACTACTTCTACAATTTAAGTTTATGGGGACCGGTTTCCATATTTTTTTGCAGAAGTAATTACTCGTTTATATTCTTATCATTTCGTTAGTTTCTTCGCTAAGAAATAGTAAAACGGTTAGATGATATGTATGTAAAAACATTGAATAGTGAATATTTGGCAGTTAAAAATATCTGTTCGCAATATTAGTGTTCGATTAAATATTGAATATTCATGTCGAGTTGTACCTCAGTAGGACAACTGACATTTCAGCAAGTTTCAATACTGTAAGTATGAAGATTGTTGGTTTGCTATTTTCGGTATTCTGTGTAAATAACGAATTTAAGAGGCCAGCGATCGATGACCTTAGTGGTGAAGGCCACATTTTGGGAATGTTTATAGATGCACATGTAGATATAACTGATATTATTTTATTTAATTACTGTGACTTTGTTTAAGTAGCTTCTAATATTCTTTTTCAATCGAAGCAAACAGATTTACTATGTTTTCCAAATAATTTTAATTTCTTTCTTGTGTGACTCATCCACTCCTAATGTGGACATTGAAGACACCTAATAAAGCATTTCAATGAAATGCGTTTATCGATATTTATAGGTTTTTAGTCAATCGTTATATTTATATCATTAAAATTGTTTTTCGTATAACACGGTTTCGATATACATAAAAATAAAAAAAATATATATAATTTCAATATCCTTGTTGATCATATGCCATCATGAAATATATTCTTCCTATGAGGGAAAGAAGTTAAAAATTTGAGAATAAATTATATCAGCGCTTAGCCTGGCCACGTTTAATATGATTATATTTATATGCATACATAAACACTTGCGCGATAAAAATAAGTAGTCGCTTATAGCATATTTTTTAAAGGTATGGGGCCTTTAAAAAGTGTGCTATAAGCAATATTGAGAAATTTTTCGGCGATATCGACATAAGACCAATCTTAAAATACAGTTGAATACAGTAATATTTGCTTAATGTAATGCATTTTTCAGTTCATGGGTTGGTATTATCTGTATGATTTATTGAAAAAACATGGGATTTGTTATTAAATTTATTGCTAAGCTTCGATATATTTTTTGAAAACGCAATACATATCTTTTATGAACTTCGAACCTTATACTATACCGATTTGTATTACACGACGTTTCTGTTGAGCTACATGCCTTGTGATATACGAGGTTAAAGTGACTTGTTTTCTTACGTTTTTAAATTGAAAATTGTTTTTGTAAGCGTAAACATTTTACACCTCTTTAATCCTACATGAACAGATGGTGTCTATGTTGCTTTTACATATTTAAGCGTTTTTTAATGATATTTTTATTGATACAGTGTGAAATTTCCCATATGGGACGGTAAATAAAAATTCAGCTATAAAGCGTATCGACATGAATTTAATGCAGCTGAAAGCTATTGGGAAAAGTGCCATAAATTTCAATAAAAATAATGATTCCTATTTATCGTTCATGCATATTTTATTTTATCGACCTTTTCCAAGAGTTTCATTTTGGCTTGTAAAATTTGTAGCAACGATAATGGATCATGCTCTTTGTTTACACACGAAACGGATGTAAACAAATATTATTTACCTTGCAAAGTTAAAATTACATTACTTAACGAAATTGTTTACATTATTCATCATTATACCATAGCAAAAAGGCTATGTTTACATTTAAATTTATCAAACAATTAATTAACATGCATGTTAATTTGTCTTATAAAAATATCATTTTATATACATTTTATTGTAAACAATATCACTAACACGAATGCCGAATTAAAATTTACACCTGAATCACTGTATTAAAAAGAAACGGTTTTCTATATGTTGCTAACTAATGATAGAATTACAAGCTTCCAGATATTGCTCCCTGCGGGATTACTAGGCGCCATCTAAAGTTGATTCATTTAAAATATTCAGGCATGATTATTGTCTGTAATACCCGTAACCGTAATTAAGTACAAATGCCCTAAAGTTATCAAACATGACACAGGGCGTCGTCATGACAACTCAAACTATATTTGTGCCCCCTATTAGTCTGTGGTACATATTTGGAGACGACTGTTGGATGATTGGAAGTTGATTTATATAATATAACGGATACCAGGACTGGTACGGGATACGTGCGGATTGGTATTGAGGATAAAGTACCCTCAGTCCAATTCTTCTAGATGAAATTATCTAACATCAGTGTTATTATCGTAAAATTATTTTCAAATCGATTCGCTATCGGAGTTATAGCGATCCGCAATAAACACTTATAAAGATAATATATGATATCGACTGAAGGTACATGATGGTGTTTCAATATCAAATTTGAATTGTTAAAAATTAATGATGATAATTAAGATGTCACTCTCGACCTGGGTTTTGCCTTTCGGCACCGTTAGGAGTTATATCACATAGATGCAACAGAACTGATAATAGGTCATCAATCGTCAGTTCTGTTGCATTCCAAAGCCGAAATTCTAGCCATTAATTGCAAAATATGTTGAATCGCAGACATTTTTAACAATACAAATTTAATCATAAATTTGTATAAAAGTAAAAACAATCTTAGGAATAATACTCATTATGTCTTATGTTATGTTGGACTAAAATACATTGATATTTTTTCACCGTTTTGTAATAGTTTTCTACCTAGTAAATGTCAATTCAATCAATAAAAGCGTTCATTTATCATTTACAAACAATATACTTGCGATGGTTTCTGTTTTATAAAACTTTCGTCATTATAAATGATTTTCCGGTTGAAATTATTCAATGACAAATCATTTAAATATATCAATAAACATCAACTTACTCTAATCCACTTTATATTCTGTTTTTTTTCTAACCGGTGTGTTACATGAGCAAATAAATTATTATCTAAACATTCTATAAATTTGTAGAATTTATATTTATTAAAAGCGAAAAGCGTTGTTGATTTATTTTTCCTCTTTATGAAGGTTGTTTATTCTTTACCTCATTATCCTCACTTCAACCCGCTATCGTTTTATGATATTTATCCCTACATAAAACTCCAAGGACGTTCCGTTTCTTTTCTGCCTCTTCATCGGGTCAATGAAAGCTGTCGACCAAAAAATAGGGCGCATAACCATCGATGGAAATTATAATATAAATTAAAGGAACTCTATCCATTAACTTGACACGTTTGAAAAATACGGTGTAATATGTTTGTTCACGGAATAACAAAGAAAACTCATCAAATTCGTAAGTATCTTCACCACTCGCGAACAGCAATTTATTAATTTATTTAAACGGAGCTCATATGAAAATAATATTTGGATACACGCATACTGTCATAAACGATAAGAAATCAATAAATTATGTCTTTTTGTAGTTTAGTAAAAGGAATATTGATTATATTGTAACACAGTATATATATTCTGTATAAACATTAACTCTAACCGCTACTTTAATTTGTCATACTTGACATATTAAGTTTTTTGGATGAAAAAGTCTTACCGAGAAAAAGAATTATACGTTTCCACATAAATTTTGAGCGTATTATTTCCAATTGATTGCATTACAATATTACACTTATACATATATGCGTGTAAGATAGAAAAAATTAACTATTCACTAAATAATTTCCACAAGTAGACAGCGGATAGTTTTATGTTGTTTTATATGAAACCATTACAATGTCTGATTTGTTTGTATTTTTTGAAAAACTGGAAATAATAAAGTTGACCAATGGATGCCGTGCTGGTGTTCTCTCGACTTAATTAGAAATGTTGTGGATATACGTTCACTTATACTAGGGCCAAAGTAATACACATTTAAACTATGTTTACCCTCAATCGAACTGGTCAAAGTAGAGGTGTTATTTTACTTTAGACGACATTGAATACCTGCATATAAAAACCGCCAGTACATAAGTATCGAGAGATAACTTTATCGCCTTATATATGATACATACTTTATTATGGTTGTGCGATCGCATTTTCTCATACGCATTTCTGAGTCGCGAGTTGTCAGAAAAGCAATTCCGCCATTAAAGAAAAACTCGTTCTTTCGACTTTAGTTCAGGGCTTTTTTCCTCGGTTTGCTTACTGCGTTATATTTAACCGTTCCGACAGCTGCGCATTTTCCCCTGTAGAACCATTTGCTGTAAACTTAGTGGATCACGTCACATGTATTTCAATTAAAGCTGCCTAAAAGTATATAGTATATTATCTCACGAGATATCTTATCTAATCATAAAACATTTCAATTTTGTGATAACTTCTTCCAATGTCGTATATATTAAATAATATATTCTTTAATATATAATATTTATTAGTGCTCTGAATGTTTTTTTCGGCTCAGAAAAGTTCTCTTCGTACTATATTTTGCCGGCTTACTTGAATATATCTCCGACTATGGAAATATCTCCGCAAAGTGATCATTTGAAGATTTCTGGTGCAAGCTATTAGCGTTGATTTAAATATTTTATTGAGATGTTTATTATTTGAGTATGCGTATTTGTGATCTCTAATCTTCCACAGATGAGCGCAAATAATTCTAAGAAATTTATATGTCATATGCTTTTGAAATAAAAAAGAAAATATTCTTTACACATTGCTATTGCAAAACGCAATGGCTTCATAATCCAAATTATGATATGCTGAATTCGAAAAAAAATGGCTATTTAAAGTATTATAATTTTAGTTATTCGTTGTTACTTTTGTATTTAAATTGCTTAGTTATAGATGGAATATATATAATATATATATATATATAATAGAATGGATTTTCAATTATATGCAGCATATAATTGAAAATCCACACATACCTGTTGCCCTTTTATTTGAGTTGATATTATTCGTTGATGAATAAAACAATTTTTATAAGTTAGAATCTTAAATAAACTAAATAATGAAATAATTCGTGTTCAGGGTGCAGCGCAAATTATAATTTTCAAACTGCAAAATAATTGCGATAAGTCAGATGTGAGAATCTCTGAATTTAAAATTAAATTATAGGTTTGTAGCTTTAATGCGTTTGTGCGTTTCCTTTTTTGCGAAATCCTCGCGTAGTGTAATTTCGTAACCTTAGTATTTTGTCCGCCTTTTGCGTAAACAGGCGATGAAAAATAGGTGACCCGATTCCGCTTTTATCGGGTGGGTGTATCTAATTGAGCAATGCGTCTTCCTTTATAAAATATCTTCACCGACAAAACTAACCGAGGAGTCAGATTTTTAGGGGAGAATTGAGATACTCTGAAGCCGTTGGCCTAAATTAGAAAATATACTCTCAATCTTTTAAAATTGGTACCTTGTTTTACTCTAAAGCCTTTTACGTTTTATACACACCATAAAACATGTCAATTTAATTAAGCGGTGAGATAATGTCTCAAATACCAGTTGTGTTTATACTGTAAACATTGACCGAAATACAAAGTCTTGCGTGCATATACACATAATTATATGCCAATATACTTTTCAAGGTACCTTATACGAATCTGTATTAAATTTTGCTAAAATCTCTGTCCAGTTATTTGCTTGTTACTAAGGAAGGCTGAAACAATCGTATCCTTGAAAAAGTAAGTTGAAGTAATTTGAATGCCTTTTGTATAATGCAACATTATACAATTTTCGTTCTCCTTTCAAATTTAGTTTTCAACTATGATTAAATGTTTTGTGTTAGTGTTTTTTTGTTGTTGTAAAAAATAGAATATTTTGAAAACGTCGTCGCAGTCTCTTCTATCCTATAATATTATGTGCAGTTAGCAAAAGATAGGAGTTAAAATTAAACACGGTCCCGGTCGGTGACCCTCTTATTTAAATACTAAAATACCATCATTCTAGGAAATACCGACCTAGCTTTGCAAGAGCACCAAACTAATGTTCAGGAGAGATTGTAGACGTTTTGAATTCGTTCTCATCCTTGAATATATATACGTTATTTATCATAAGAAAACGTCAGCCTCTGCTGCGTTTTACCCTAGTGATCAATTTATTTTGGTCTTAAGTCCTGATAATGCAAATCTTTTTGCTGTATTTTTCAACCATCCCGCGTACTTGCCAGAAATCACAAGATAGTAATTATTTTACTCATAATTCGTATAAAGTGTATGCAAAAACAGTAAACAAAATGTAAATCAAGAAAAACTTGTAATTTACATAACTTAGTATATTATGTACAATAAAACGTTACCTAATAATTGTTCCAAATAAAACTTGCTCAAGGAAGTCAACCGATTGAGTTCTACGTAAACATTACAAACCAACTATTAACTAATATATTATATTAGATTTCTGAAGTACTTAATGCAGTCGTTGTTAACAGGGGGTGCGGGAGAAGCCTTTAACAATATAAATTATCTTTGCGATATTTGAATTTTCATCAGCCAATTGTTTCTTTGTTTGAGCCTCGCTTCACATGTATTATAATGAACAAGCAATAACAGCCAAACCATTAATAAAAATAGTATTGTTTTACAATTAATATATTAAATGTACATTTTTTAACGATATATTTTGCAAAATATGTATTTTTTAAATTTTTTAAATCGAAAAACATTTTTGATGAGGTGCGGAGACCTATTTTCAGATTTAAAGGAGTGTGGCTCACTTAAAAGATTAAGAAACACTGACTTAATATGACTGAAGAATAGTTAATGATTTATCTCAATGTGAGGTATTTATACAAAAAAAACAGTAATTTTTGACGTATTTCAGCTTTTTAAATTACGCGCTTGTTGAACAGTGTATTTATGTTTATAATATAATTCTTCGTCACATTGTTTCATTAAAATTCAAATGTATAAAACACTCATTTTGGCTCAATTATAATACTTCAAAATGGTATTATATATATTATTATTATATACCCCATAGTATATGAATTTTACAATAATTAGATTGATATGAATCACCATCTTTGAAGTTTCTCACAATTGAATAATCAAACTTATTCAGTATCTTTAATAGTGTATGAATAAATATTTGATCAATGATTCAACTGAATTCATGCGTAATCCTGATCTTCAATATGACGTCTGTTGATAATAGAAAGGAAGCAAAATTAACGATATTTGATTTACTATGCGCTTAGTCACTTTACCTCGAATAGGCTGTCAATGACATAATCGAAAAATATGGACACCACCTATCTAATTTGCAGTGAGCGTCAAACATATTTTTAGAAATATTTTTTTTTTATTGAATATGCTAAAATTTTCTTAGAAACCTGTAATCTAATAATATATTTTATAAGTAGGTCGTTCTCTTCGATATTTATTTTTTAATTCCCGGTTTACAACTGTTTAAATAAACATAAAAAGTGTATGTGTAGCTCGACACAGCATTATTTGTTTCATATAACAAATTTTTTAATCAAGTCTTCTATTTGACCCGCAACATTTTTTTTCTGTGGAAATTTGTAACATTTGTTGCCCTCGTGTTTTTGCCTCAATTTTATTTTATTTCATATACTTGTGTAATTAATTTCATTCGTTATTTTACTTCAATAGCTCTAGTGTTATCACGAAATTTTTAATTTTGAGTAGATTCAAATTTTTTTAATTTTAAGATTTTTCTACACGATAATTTTATAGATATCTAAATTCGGTTGATAAATTACATTATAGTGTATCTACATATTGTCCATACTTATAGGTAATTTATTATGACTAGTTTTGTTTAATTTCGAGAATTTCCTTTGGCATCGTTTATTTAGAATATATTATACATTCTTGAATATAAATTAATGGACACATTTTTGATCATCGCTTTATTGCGTACCAAGTAAGCACTAAACTGATAAAATATGTTATTGTGTTGTACCGCTTGCTCTAAATCTGATTAGATACAACTTGTTTGATATTTTTTTCCTATATTTTGAGTTTCGTTAAATAAAATTTTGTGCTTTTTGAAATGCTGAAATAGGATGTTGTAACAAAATATATACTATATGATTTGATTGCCTCCGAAATGGTTCACAGTTCTGACTTACGTAGTGGAATAATTAACCATAGCTATGCAGAAACATGCATTCCACATTTTGTTTTTAGCAAAGATATGCTTGGAACAATCGTACATATTGATTCTACCTACTCGATAAATCAATCAGGCTACTTTGATACATTTTTTATGTGTAATGTAAATTTTAAAGAGCGTCAATTAGCCTTTCTGTAATTTGCTGAATGGAGTAGGAACATAGCTTTTGGTTAATCTTTGTTCTAAACTCGTACTATACAAAAAAGCCTCAGACACATGAACTGTTCGTTACTTACAAACATATTGAATTTATCCACAAAAAGTGAATACGTTTGTACAAATGATAACTCTATTGAATACATGTATAGAATAAAATAAACATTTCATATAACTAGGTAATACGACGAACCTTGCAGGATTTGATCCATCAAATCCAACTCAATCACATTTTGCATATTAGCATGAGCGTCATTCGTCAATTTACATTCATTTTCGAGTATACGTTACTTATTATGATTGGCAAATGAATAGAGTTTTTATATGTCAATGTTAACTACCCCATCTATCGATGAAATTGTCACCTTTCGGAGGCCCAATTTTGTATCGTTAATTATGTTTTTCCCAAATTTTCTCATTGGGATAGGGTCTGATTATTGTGCGACACAGCCGCAAGGTCGAGTAGTTTAAAAGTGGGCTTAAAATAGTATCATTTCTGAACGTTAACAACGAATCGGATAAAAATCTCGGGTAAGAATATAACCGGTTGCTGTTACATAAAGTGTTACGTAACCAAGCGGTCGTATCACGTTTGGTTGGTCAGTGTTCCTTAACCTTTTACGGAGCGGTGAAAATACGAGAAACTAAATAAAAAAAAATAGGTACCTTAATTATTTTGTTACAAAAGAATATATCTCTATTATTTTCGTGTAAATAACATTGTTTTATCAGGGAAAAAGACAAATTAAAGATTACTTTGCATCATTTATAAGAATATACACATATCTGCTTTTGTTGTGTTACTGAATATAATCTAATAAAATTACGTGTTTTCCGGTTTCAATTAATTTCAATGTAAAAATATATTTACTGTATATTTTTTTACGCCTTAAGGATATAGTAATTAAATTCGCTATGTTTTCTAAGACCTTTTTATTTAAATATATTGCAGACATTCAACGAAATTATTTTGTATTAGTTTTAGAAAGTTAAATGGAATGAAAACTTCTACAGTCTATTAAACAGTTTATGATATCCAATAAAACTAACACAAAAAATATTGCCCTTGAAAAGACTACGTAATTTAACATTTACCCCAGACTTAATTAATTAGATGAATGTAATTATTTTTTACAAACAATATGCAACGGTAGCAAATTAAAAAAATTTGGGGTCGGAAAAATGCAACTCGAAGTCATTGATCCGCATTGCCAATATGTGGACACAATACTGGCGAAACAATATTTTATGTAACATAATTTTGTACGCTATTCATAATGTGTATCGTTTCCCGTATGTGTTGAAATTTAGTAAGTTTTCTACGGCCCAAAAGTTGAAGAACACTAGCGTAGCATTCGTAGCCATTCATTCTGAACTTCTACACAAAGGGACGGCTTGGATAAATCATTTTGACATTTGAAAAGAAAGTGCTGTGAATCTGTAATATTATGGTTTATGACAGCTACACTGAAAATTGATAATGTATTAGAAAACTGCCGGTCATATGAACTTTTTCAGATTTTGAGTATTGCATTCTCGATCTACCAAAATAACATTGGTCCACGCTTATTAAATATATTTCAAGCGTTAATGTATATTATTTAAATAATATTTAATAAAAATACGTGGGATCACTCTGCGGCCATTTCAATATGAATCATTTTTTTTAATCTACATACCATCAAATTAAATTTGAAAGTGCAAAACAGCACAGCTTTAGTACGACATGTAACGAAAATATGTGAAGCCGTAATTTTTTTTTTTGTTATGTTAACGAATAATCAATTTTCACGTCGATTGTCTCATTGGCCGATTTCGTAGCAGAATCTCGATCAAAATATATGTTTTTAGTCTAACTTTTTTTGAACAACCTCAGTATTTATATGGCAGCCTTCATCACCTTTTTCTTTTATACTTCTTCATGACAGAAATGGGTGATGGAAAGCTTAAAGAACGGCGAACAAACAACTAACGCATCTGTGATGATTCAATTTAAACACCGCACAATTAAAATGGTTTGGATGATACTGCACTCAAAAATATTACACCTATGTAAGTTGTTGGAAAGTCATTTCGCGAAAGCCGTTTCAGTATGATTAATTATCTCGGATGATTCTCTATTTAATTAAAGCCCTGGGTTTTCTTTTTGAATGTTATAAGGTAGAAAGTAATCTCAGCGTCCATTCTAAACTACGAAGCATCCCACCAATGTTTAATAACTCTTACGTTCATCGTGCGTTACCGCGTAGAATGTGAATTTAGGCATTGATTTAATGAAAAAAAAATCAGCCATAATAGTTGATAGGAAAAGAGAAATTTCCTGTGATGGGAACTCGGTTGAACTTTACTTGTGGCGTAATCGTCAATGTGAGACTTATTTATATATTTACCACAAGCAACACAGATAAAAATATAAATAATTTAATAAAGTTACTATATTATGTGTTTCCATATCAATCTAGGTACAACTCTTCCAATTTATAATACATATTTAAAAGGTTACGTCGGTTGTGATGCTATGTCTTGTGTCATGCCTTTTTTTGACCGAGAGAAAAATTTTCGTGAAAATTATAGACAAAATTAAAATTTGTTTTATGTTCTCACTTGTCTAAATATAACAAAATTTCAAATGTTAATTCAGATTGATTTTGCGCAGATTTTTAACACAAAGTAAATTACTGTGTTGATAGTTTTTCTGCCTCATAATTATTAGTGTGTTAGGTATTTGAAAGTGTATTTAGATAGTAAGATGATTAAATTAATGTGAAATGAATACCAAATTCGTATTTTTATGATTTTCTATTTTGAGCTATCAATTACTGTAGTTTTATGATTTTCAATATAAACATTTTTTTACATTGTTTATTATCGTTGCCGAATTTAATAATACTCGGCCAAAAATACGTATGTTTATTCAACTTTTACTTTACTGATCGCAATTTGAATTATTCTTAGTATTTGGTGATTTTGTTTGTAGAAGTGTATTTTTAATATGTGAAATAAAAAATAATAATTCAACGAAATAGAAATTCACCTGTACTGGTATGATATAAACTTTACGAGAATAAAAATTTTGAGAGTTTATTATAATGTTTTTCTTTATTTCGATGTTTTCGGTAAGATTTATGTCATTAAAATCGTGTGAAATAATAAATAATGATCGTTTACTTCTTTTGTGTTATTGGGAGAAGATACTGCTGCACTTACTTTTGGCATACCGTCGTAGTTAGTAGATTATAGAAATATTTTAATGACAAAATAATTGCTTCGTAATTATTTCGAAATATCTATCGAAATGATTACAAAATTAATTCTAAAATCTCGGTATCTTACGAATTGACCGTTCATGCTAAACGTGGGGTAAAACGTAATAATGCCAAATTCACTAGAAATCTCTTTCACGGCGGTTTGATTTCGTAAAGTTTTGCTTGCATTTACCTGGAGTTAGTTTTAAATAGACAATTTACTACAAAAAATAGTCATCTTTCGAACCACAGTTTGTATGCGGTGGCGGGTATGATATCAGTAAATTATTAATTTATGTCATGTCCGATTGGCAGACTTCGTACGTCGTACGTACACAAAGGAATTGTGATTTTTAACAAGTGAAAGTAAAATAATAATACTCGATATTATAATTCGGTCGATCGTGCCTCTCATCGAAATAAACTATTGGCTGCGCCGAGGCTGCGATATGGTAACTGAGAGCCGATTTAAGACAGGCTCAATTTTATTGCGACGAATTTAACGAGCACTTACCGAATCGGTGCTACTTCCCATTTCATTCATACCATGTTCTCACATATTACGTATTAGTAATTACCCATTATCTAGAGTTGTGGGAGAATAGCATGATACGGGTATTTATAAAAATGTTGGAAAATGATTTTTCAAACGTTTCCACCTCCAATGGTCCGGTTTCTCTATTATAAAACACAAATGATTATGATTTATATATTTATTGATACAATTGGATACGTATATTTTAAAGTTAAGAAATGATCACATTGCATGATCGATTATTAGATACTAATGTGCATTTGATGTGTGTATCGATTTTCTTTGCACGATGTCAGTATAATATGATTAAAAATATAGTCATTCTAATACGTTCGCAATAGATCTATTTGCAAGTCTATATAAAAAATTTTGAGCGGTTAGAACGTGATTCTACAATATTGTTTTTCACAAGCTTGGAGCTTATTTAAGAAATCAAAAGTGTAATTAATTAGTTTACATAAAGCTGTTAATTTAATGAAACGAATGTTCTTTAACTGACATAGTCCTTATTGAGATCTATAATATTATAAATAATATATCGTTTTACAGCACTGCTATAGCAAAGGAAACGTGCTATCATACATGGTACCTTGCATATTACAATAAATTGTAAGTGCCAATTTAATAATCTGTATGATCCTTTCTATGAAATCTAGTGTCATTACGGTAGCCTACTTGCAGCTTTGGCACATCGTCATTACTGCCATAACTCACTGTCGGCAGTCGCAGTTTTGAATCGTGCAATAAATCAAGACTTATTCGTGATCTAAAAAGACACTTAAACACTCGCTGGAGAGAAATATATTTTAACGGTTTATAAATTGACTTTTCGTCGAAGTCTTGCTCAATAACTTCTTTCACCATCTCTTGGCGTAGGTCAATTGGAAAAATCACTTCGCAAATTGACAACAATTGGTTAACAACAGTTGAATGAGTTATGTAATCGCGTGTTGTTATTATCAATTGAAATATAAGCCACTGACCTTTCTCTGATAGGAGTTTTAAATAAAATAAAATTAGACGGTAGTGTAAACTGACGATTCCCTAATAGCAGAGAACACTTAGGTCTAAGGATTTATAGTATCCAGCTTCAAAATTCATTTTTTACAAAATGGCGACCATGCTAAGTAGTAAACCTTCCCGGTGAACACTCTGTATTGATTGTGATGATTTAAATTGATAATTTTGGTATTTTACATCGTCTTGCTAAATATTACTGAAATCAAATGGAAATGAAAATTTACGAAAAGTAATTTTATGTTGAAAATGAATTTTCACAAAGTTACCATCGAATCAATCTAAACCCTGTTATAGAGATTCATTTTTTTTTAATCAATACCTATATGAAGTGTATTGAGCAAAAACAAGCATGTAATTGGATTATTCATTTACTACTGCCTCTAAGCATCCGATCTACTCTTAATTTTTTGTTTTACTCAGTTTCCCATTCATTTATTGCAGTATGATTTCATATGCTTGTACAATATATAATTATTGTAAAACATGTTCGCGAATTTCTCCGAAGAATCGCATCTGTCCACAGCCGTACTCGAATATCGTACGGTAGTTATTTGCATTTTCTTTCTGATTAATATCATCGACTTTCTATATCCGTCAATTGGGCGTATGTTGCAATCCATTCGAGCTGTATCGAAATTTTTAGACAAATGTTTACGCCCACTAAATCATTGTTCCGAAACATAAAAAATTGTATTTCAATTCTTGTACAGAATGATTCATGATTTCCTACTAATAAAAACATCACTTTTCATAGCAAATATTACGTATACGTCACAACATGTGAGTATGTGTGTATTATGTATTTAGCACTGATAAGATGATCACATTGTAGTTTTTAACCTGTTGCTAGGTAGTTATTATCACGTAAAAAATGTATTACTGTTGTGTTCATATAAATGTGATTTACTATTATTTTAGTTGAGTTTAATTTTTGTACCGCTTTTCGTCATTTGGTTGTAAGCATTGTGACAATGGCCTTGATGAAAAATAAAAATCTTGAAAATGGTTTGATGTTGTGTTTCCGCATCGGCAACCGGCCGCGTTTCTTAGCTTATTGTCATTCTTCTACTTTTGTTACCCGTGACCGATCATCGTGGCCTCTATTAATATTTTTCTCATTTTTATAACTGAGGAAACAATAGATTCTCATATAAGCTGTCTAGATTTTTTTTTATTATTTAATCATATTTTGAGATAATATCAGTAAATATGCACGTTATTTTTTTGGTTTTTAATGTGATGATTGTTCCCAATCTCTTATATCCTCCTGCAACTAGAGCAACTATATTTATATGCTATGTATGAATTTCATTTTTCCGAAAGAAGTCTGGCTAAGTACTCTTTGTCTTACTAGCAAGCCATGACAGATGAAGACTTTATTTGGCTATAATAAATAAGATTTCCTTTGAATTAGCAAACAAAAACTATTTAATATACTCAAAATAAGTATGATTAATTTCAACGTATTTTTTCAATTACCGGTCTCGTTAAATATCACGCGACCGACTTCGCTCGTTTTGGAGAAATTTAGCACGTCGTGTAAATATAATATTATACTTGCAGTTATTATCAGGGTATTTCGTTTTTCGATTACTTCTACATTTACGAGTGGCGTGTTTTCGCATCTGAATATATTTTCCTACTAATTGCATTAATCTATTTACAATTTTTGTTGTGGTCTACATTCGGCTTTGGCATGCGAACATACTTACATATTACTTATATTGTCTTTTTTAATTTGGCCGTAAAACATTTTTATAGTTGATAATACGTGAAAGTTTTCAGATTGCAAGTACGATGATTTGACACACAAAAGTTTTTTTTTTTTGATCAATAAAAAAATAATAATTTTGTAACCAATATTTAGCTTATATCCATCCACTTTTAAAAAATCGAAAATTTATATCATATAAATGTCTTATATTTATTTCACACCAGAAATAACCCATTGCCAGTTCCAATACTTAATACGCATGATGAGCAGACATAGTGTGTGTGATGCACAGTACACATCTTTTGCGTCACACACAGATAAATTGAGATAAATATATTGTCATGATTTTTTAGTAAACACTTGCTTAAACTAGCAATAATACCTACTATTATTACGCGTGTTAGATCTAATTATTTTTTTGTATTGTTTTCAGATACATTCCCACTCGATTATGGGGATTCAGCGGGCACGTTCAAACCATCATCCACACGGTCATCGGACGGGTGAGATGCCCTTGGCCCATCGGCGGAAGGGTCTATCTCACCCTGACGGATAAGTCGACACTCACATACGATCTATACGAGCCATTGGGAGGTTCTTATGAAGGTAATACATAATTATAAAAAAATCCTTTCATCACTCCCATTCCCATTTGCAAGTGACTAATCACAATATGTGAATCACTCAGGAAAATGAGTTAGTGGTTAGGGTTAATCAGACAAAACTCTTAAAAAAAATATATAATCATGGTAATAATTTACCTAACCCCATTGATTACTGATACAGATGAAGTTTGACTACTTAAACATTATAGTAAGACAGCCTATACCATCAATTTTACTCATGGAATATTATTATTGATTTAAATATAATAATGAGCATTCAGCAAGATTTCATGTCTTAAATGATAAAAATATATTTTTTAATACTATTTCCACAATATGATCAAGACCGGTTTCACTCGCATTCAGTCAAAATATATCACATAGTTAATGAGAATTTGGAATTTAAGAAATTTTTTGAAATTATATTACTCAGTAAAATATCAAATCATTTACCAAATTAATTATCTAAGACTTGTTTTTTATTTCCCTTTTTCAAAACATGTGGCCTTGATGACTTATACTATTATAGATTATGAGCATGTCTGTAATATCTGTTGGGATATGCGACCCATGTCGAACGCATTGAACATGTTACCTGAATACTTTTTTAGCTGTTTGCTTTTACTAAACACGTATCAACAGTATGACTGTTATGCATGCATGCGTAAGTGTATCAAGTCCATGAACATATATTTCTGATCTCATTCTTTAACAATTTTCTTATCAAATTGTTTATCTTGTTTGCAGATGACATAACAGTCGCAATTTGCCCAGGCATTGGCAACACATCTGAGAGTGTTTACATTAGAACTTTCGTCCATTACTCCCAGTATCACGGTTACAGATGCGCTGTCCTTAACCATATAGGGGCACTGAATAGCGTGCAGGTCACCGCTAATAGAATCTTTTCATATGGTAATGATCATTCGATTTTATTGTTTATTTAATTGACTGTAGAAATGTTTGTATAATTGAAGGTTTCCCTTTGCCAACTGATTCATAGCATTCATTTATAAGCCAGTTTACGCCTGTTGGGTCCAACTCTCCCCATTAATGAATCGACACATCAACTGCATCGCAAACGGCCATATTATTAGTGCTTTTAAAACCATGGTACATTTTTTTGATCTCTTCAATGAAATCATTTTATACAGTAGTAAGGTATTGTATTAAAGAAAAAATATTGAGTTTACTGGTTTTGCACTCTGGATAGATGATCTTATTTATAGAAAAAGATAGATTAAATGTTAATTAAATGGAGGTTACACAAAAACATATCCAAGTTCTTAATGCTGTGATGATGTATAATGATGAATGCTGAATAATAATCAATACAACAATGAACTTGTATAAAATATGTCATCACATTGAATGCTAAAAAAAAATCTAAAGCTGGTTAAGACAGGATTGTTATATACCTTAGTTTTTCAATCAGGACTGTTCTTACAATGTTGACACAATAAACATTATATTGATTTCTAAAGTGAAATAATAAACTTATAAGTAAACCACAAAAGTTAAATGGTGCATAAATCCTTATGTATCTTTTAAATTTACTATGTTTGATTCAACTTTAAAGTAAAAATGTTTGTTTTCAGGACATACTGACGACTATAGTTCTATGATTGAAAACCTTCTTGATAAGTATCCTCACACTCGCTTGGTCCTGGTTGGATTCAGTCTCGGTGGCAATCTGATAACTAAATACCTGGGAGAGAAAAACAGAAATCATTCGCCAAGAATTATCGGTGGCATATCAATATGTCAGGGCTACAATGCCATGGAGTGAGTTTTAAAAGCACTTCTCTTTACACTTTCCTTCGATTTTCAAATAATAGTTTATATTGTTTGTGTGCTGCAAGTTTCACGTAAACAGGACACGTGTCAAGTATTTTTAATCATTTGATAACTGAATATTTTAGAAATTGACATAATATTTAAATCAAAGTCACCCCAGAAAAAATTACGTACACTCATGCTTTTGGGTCCGCCTTAAATGAAATGCTGGAATAAAAAATCCCTTCAAGGATCAAATTTAGAATTCAATACTATTATATGCTGCCAATATTGTATTCCTTCATGGCTCTAGTGTTTGAAAATTATTCCATTGTAATTTGTAGGAAAAATCTTATTGTGTACCTACTACATATATAATTGCTATCATAAAATTACTGCTGTGAAACATTTTTTACATTAAGCTATCTGTTGTTAAACAAAAAATGCAATAACAACTAAATACAACACTTAAAGAAATTATCACGCCACTTTTTTTACATATTGAGCTGTTTATCACTTAGCCTTGACATAGCCATTAGCTTTTTAGATAACGTTGAGAGTCGCATATTTTTATTATTATTCACAAAAACAATATAGGAGAACCTCAAGCTGCCAGATTTATTTTAAGTATTTATGTAAAATTTTATAATATTATTGTTATCTTTTAAATTATTTAAATTTATGTATTTATGAAAGGTAAATTTTAAATACATGGTGTGCAATTATCAATGGGAATAATGTGATTTTTATTTTATGTACGTTTGATCTTTGAACCACGATAATAGTGTCTCCGATAAAAACAATGGTTATTAATTAATTTTAAAATGAGAATATTAACCGTTGTTCATCATTAATGAGAAACATCTTTTTTTTCACTTTAGAAATATGGATTCCCAAAAAATTCTTCAATGTTTTTTGTGTAACTGATTTCCAGGACTGTAAAGTACCTTCTTCACTGGCAAAACTTCCGACGCGTTTATTTGTATGTGATGACAGACAACTATAGGAATATTATTACTCGTCACAAGCACGTGCTGCTGTCTGAAGATCTGAGAAAACGATTTCAACTCAGCGAGCACAGCATCGTTTCTGCTGCCACCTTACCGGACATCGATGAAGCTTACACCAGGTAAATAAAACTTCTGACATATATTGTGAAAACCATTGTGTGTTAAGGGTATTTATTACATACAAACGATTCAGTATGGTAAGGTATTAAGATCTGTTGTATTTTTACTATTTTTTTGCAGTATACCTATTATTATGAAAAAAAAACTAACAATACCCGTTATGTTCACAAAATGGCCAAGGAAAAGGTTACTTAGGCAAAAGCGTATTGCCACTTATACTGTTTACAAATAAAGTTAAAATAGCTAAAATTTATGCATTGTGAAATAATTGGATAATATCCAAAACCTAAAAGATAGTTCTATCACTAAGTGTAACATACTTATATCAATCATTATTAAAAATATATTTGGATGGACTGATTGTACCTGAGTAAATTATTAATTTCCCAGTATATTTTGTAAATAACTGTTTGTTTCGACTCATGTTCTAATTTCAAATATATTTTATCAGTGACGCAAGTAATTATTTCTTTTTTGTAATAATTGTTAGTCAGAAGAAGCTTTATACGTATTATGTTTATACTTTTTAATTCTGTACTTTATATGTACATATATATTATCTGAGAATCAAAGTGTTTGATCCACAAAGTAAATAATATGCCAAAGTTATTATTAACATTAGAAAGATAGTTATAGTGGTTATTCTCCCATGAGCGATTTCATTGATTAACCCAAGATTTTGTTTTGTATGCACAGGAAAGTTTTCAATTTCAATTCGGTCGCCGATTTCTACCACTGGAGTTCGAGTAGCAATTATTTGGAAAACATTAAGAAACCGATGGTCTTCATCAATGCGAGGGATGATCCGCTTGTCCCCGAACAGCTTCTCGAACCAATTAGAGATTTTGCAAGTATGTGTTATTTTAATCCTTGACATGTTTTATTTAATATATAAATAACAATTTACGATATTTACTGAAGGTGCTTGATGAAATTTCAATAACAAATTTGAATTGTTAAATCTTTAAGTTCTGTTGCATTCGTTTGATGGAATGCCTGAAAATGTGAATAGGCCAAACCCGGGTTGTTAGTGACAAAACATGAAAAAGTAAAAAGTTTGAACAATTCCAATTTGATTTGAACAGTTTTTCAAATAAATTATGTTAACCATTTGCACTTCACAAATGATGGCGTGCAATTAAAGTTGTCAGTTCAATAATGGATGAAGCATTAAAAAGTGTTACCATCAAATGCAAAGCTAACAATGCAAAAAGGCTAAATTTTCTAGTCCAATTATGCTATTGAAAAAAAATACATCACAAATTACATTTCAATGACTGACCAGTGTTTGCATTACAGATTTTATGGTAACATTCAAGTGCATTACATTAAGTAATTTAAAAATTAAGATTTTTATTTATCATGATAAAAGTATTATTAAGATTCATTTCAAGGTTTAGTAGTTCAAGTAGAATGGAATCTTTATCCCATTAAACCCTAACCTTGACATTGATAGTGGTGTTAATTGATCAATTGTATATTGATTTATTGATTGAGTCCATATTGAGTTGTTGAATTTTAGCCTAACTATTTTTATGTTGAAACATGTCTTGAAATTTGCAGGCACCCATGACAAAGTAGTTTACATAGAACTGGCTCACGGTGGGCATTTGGGATTCTACGAAGGCGGATCGCTGTATCCTAACCCTGTTACATGGTTGGATAAAGCTGTTGCCGCCATCACCGGTGGCTTGGTTCTATACCACCACAAACATGAGCATCCGCAAAACAAATCAAAACCGGTTGACGAAGAATACATGGACGCCAGTGATCAAAAATTGGTCACAGTTAACTATCCTGAAACTGTCTCCACTTGAAATTATACGTTTGGGAACAATATGAGTATATTTCAGCTTGTAAATCAGGCGTAGGATTGCATCTTTGATGAAAATTTAGCTATGTTTTACCTAGGAATGGTGTTTCATTCGAGGTTTTATGGCTAACAAAATCGTCAAAGATGAATGTGATTTTTTTTGTATAATCTTAAAATATTTTCATATTATATATTAATTATTGTGTAGTTTAACATCAATATAATTTTGTTAGAGGTTCTCTATTCCTAAATATTCAGTTTGCAATTCTTAGTACATATACAAAAGAAGCAGTATTATTTTTATATTCAGTGAAGTATTGGTTTTAAATTTAGTAGTGGATAAAGATGTAGCATGCAGTCTTTTATAAATATGATAATTAAATTATCATCAAAAACTAACATGGTTTTTGAAATATTCGAAAACAACAGTGTTAATAATTGTATTTTTGTCTATTTAAGAATTTCAAAATTTAAAAATCTGTAACTAAGCATTATTTATAGGAATCAAAATTTAGAATTTTTATTTCTTATGTCACTGCTAAAAGCAAAGCTACATACTTCAGGAGTCATAGAGCATAAATTACATTAATGTTGATGTTTTATCATAAATAAAAGGTGTTAAAACTGTAATGCTAAATAGAATATACGATCTTCGCTATTTAATGACCGTAAACTGAATATGCTATACCATTACGATTATATTTTATTAATTAATATAGATATACATATATGTGTCCACACATAACGATAGTTATGTTGAGTAAACCACGCTCAAAGTTATTACATTCATGTAATGTTTAACCTTTTTGTTGAGAATTCATTTTGAGGAAATGCATATTATATATTAGTGTTAGTACCTCTACGAAATGATTCTCAGATCTTTTAAATTTCTTTTCATTTTTAAAATCGTACTATTGTACAATTTGATAATCCAGGAGGCTATTCGATAATTTGTTATGTACAATTTGACACAAAGCATTGACTTCATCAAATATAATTTTTAAAACATTTTCTTACACTCTAATCTAAAGTATAGTATTTTTTTTTTATATTACTAATATTATTATATCAGTTTGTTTCAATGCTATTTATGGAAATAATTTTATGTTTCTAAAACGCAGAGTTATTCTATCAGCTTAGCTTTGGTTAACATATCTCTATTGATTGGGTTACAATTTAGGAAAATACTTTGAGTCTCTGTTAAGTCCTTAATTTTTCTATCATTCCTGTTCAGTAAAAACAAACAATTCTTTTGGTTTCATATATAATCAAAGAAATGAAGATTTATAATTGAGAGAAACCAAGTATAAGATGTTTAATTATGTTTTAATGACATGATATACTGAAAAGTTAAATCCTAATCTACAATTGATCATTCCAATATATTGCATTTTCTCACTGTCATAATTTGATCACAATGCTTAAGTAAATTCATCAGAATCATATGACATTGAATAATATTTTTTTTTTATTAACTAAATTTAAGGGGGGAATAAATATTGTGATGGATGAGAAATATGAAAAAATTATCACACCATTTGTCTTTATATGTATTAATCAATAATCACTTATGTCTGTGTGAAAAAATTATGTTTGACTATTTAGTTATAATTTCTAACTTTGAACCCAAAAACATCAGTCCAATGTATATTGCAGAAATTATGATTCTAGAAAAATTGGCAGGAATTCAAAATCCAGCGTGCTGTCAAAGCGGGTTACGTAGACTATATATTTTACCAGTGGAAAGTTTTAAACAACTCGTCTCCTCTTTTTATATTTATCAAGGTAACAATTTTTGCACAAGATGGAAGTCTACATTATGAGAAATTAAGTAGAATATTTAAGTCTTATTTCTCAGTGGAGTATAACATGCCAAAGAGACTTTTCAATCCAGTCACATTTAATTATTCGAATAGATTATTTCGTATTTACAAATAGCATAATCTTCCGATAATTGGTGTTATGAAAAACATGACAATGCGTATCATTGAATGAATGGCTGAAAAATATTTTTTTGAAATTATACATGTAATGGGTATTGACTTGTACATATTATTATGACAATACTAAATTTTTTCGGGTGTTTAGGTTTTTTTTTTACGCTGACTTAAAAATTCCTAGTGGGAAAATATCCAATACATTCATTGGAGTTAAGAGTGTAGGGCATAATGTTCATAACGATAGAATTAATTTCGCTAAACAAAATGCCATCTATCTTTTTTTATTTTTATCTTTCAGTTGAAATAGAAACATAACAATGTATTTATTGTATTATTAATTGTAAGCTGTTTTTCTTTATTGCTGATTAGATTTCAAGTATCCCTTTATCCCAGTTACTTTTATTACTATAAAACAATTGTTGGAATTTAAAAATAATCCAATATTTTTTTTCTATTTAAATATATGAATTGTTCTAATTGTTTTCATTTCATTCAGATTCTTCAAATATAAAAAGGATTGCTTCTGTTTTTTTTTATAAATTATTTTTTTGTATACATATTCTATGTGATAAAGATATGAATATGTTTCACATGCACAAATGAAAGCTTTTGCGCTAGTTAAGCCAAAGTTAAATATAATATCACACCTTCCATATTATTTTGTATTTTCTTGCATATAACAGTTGACACATTTTTCACTTCTATTAGAAAATTCATCATTTATTTTACTTAAGCTTATGTTTTTCAGTTGGAAAATTATTTTTTACTCTATGATCATATTATTTCTATATAATGGAATATTTCAATACATCCAGATTTTTTTTTTTTTATTGTATTTAATAATTGTACTTTGTAGAAGTTATGTCTGTTACTATTTATTATATAAATTTTCCTGGGGTATCTATTTTTTAAATTTTACACTGTCATTGAAGTTAACAAATTTTGTTGAATTTATGATAGTAGCACGCATTTATAATTTATGCAATGTAAAAAACTATAATTTTTAAGAAATTGTTTTATTTTGAATACTTTGCGAAATACACAGCTAACATAAAATAACATAACAATTAGGACAAGAATGATGCCAACTCAAATTAAAAGAATTTGATGTTCTTCAGTGAATTGTTTTGTGGTGGGCTGCGAATTTCTACATAAAATCAAAGCCTTATAAATGTATATTTTTTTGCTATATATAGTAAGAATTATATATTATAGAGACTATCCAAATAAATATACAGTGAGCTGTTTTTAAATTTGACAGATTCTCAAGAAACATCAGGGTTGGCACATTGTTTATTGTCAAACATAGTTATTTATTTAACGTAATTGTGTATGCGATTTTAATATCAAAAGTCTTCTAACAAGTATATTTGAAAAAAAAATGTTCCTACAGAGTGACACATTTCAATTTATAAACAAACTATTAAATTATAAAAACATTTTAGTACTATTCCCACAACATATTTTTTGATCAGAACTGGCGTGTGTTGTCTTGTAAATAGTGTTAAAAAAATCTCTGTATTGTTTAAAATATGCCTTTCCACCAAAAAGTACCAGTAAACTCCTCAAAAGTGAAGTCAATAATTTTAAAAATCTTAAGTTTTTGCTATGATTTCAAGAGATGTCACCGTGCATACATAATATTGCATGATTTAAACAGATCTACATATTTTAAATAATCAAAACACATTTTTAGTACTTATTTCCACAATATATTTTTTGATCAGGACCGGTTTCGCTCATCGCGAGCATAATCAAGTGATGAACAGTATCAACAGATGATCAGTTGATAATGCTCATGATGAGCGAAACCGGTCCTGATCAAAAAATGTATTGTGGAAATAAGTACTAAAAAATGTGTTTTTATTATTTAAAATATCATGCCTTTCCATCAAGAAGTGATAGTTAACACCTTAAAAGTGAGATCTACATATAGGCAGGATATTACACATTTGTGGATGACATATTAATACATCAAAGCTCTATGGCCGGACTTGTGAGCACAGAATTTTGAAACGTGTTAACATTCTTGTGGCAATCACCCAGTTAAAAGAAAATATCTTTGTTACTTTTATTTTATGGTTTCTAAAGATTACATTCAAAGACTTAAAATTCTAAATTAATGTTGTGGGAGATGCAAGGGACATCGGACTAAATAGGGAATCCAAGTCTTGACTTTGTTTGAACCGAAGCTTTGTCAAAAGAAATGCAATCACTTTGATAATATGAAAAATTTAACAAAAGAATGGTGCACAGAGATGTATGACCAAGAGTCTAAAAGAAAGACATATATACTTATTGCGAATGATGATTGTACGAAATCAGTAAATATTTGGGCTATTGCACGGAAATAGGATTGCTTTAGGAAGGTTCAGTCATAAGCCAAAACAGGATCATTGCTTATGGACATAAATAGTCCAAATATTCTTCCTAAATACAGTGTAAATATTTTTTATTGTTTTTTTACTGTGAAATCTTTAAACGAATTAAGTCTGTAGGATATTTTTTTTCTAATTGCTCTTGCGTTTTATGAAGTCTTCAAATGTACTTATTCTGAAAAATAATTATCATTTTGTTATTGTTAAACAATTTCATACTTATGGTTTTTTATGCTTTATATTTTACAGTTTTTGTTGCAAATACTGATGTATTATTTAAATATATAATATTAACTGTTAATGTGTTGATTGTTTCTTTTTTAACATTTTCAAAAGATACTGTGAATGTTACAAAAATATTTTTAACTGGGCATAGCCTCAATAAAAAGAAAAATTTTCAGTGAAAAGTTGTTTTATTTATTAATAGTAAAAAGCTGAATTAGTCTATTTATGACAATTAGATGTAGGAGAAGATCACTGAATCAATGTGGATTTTTGTTAGAGCCTGGTGAGAGGTCAAGGGTTTTTGAAATCTGAATAAAAACTTAAACATTGATTTAACATCTAAAGGCATCTAATGTTTTCATCCTTTATCCATCATTTCTTATCCTGAAAACAGGCTGACTACAACAGTTAGTTTGACTACATTCCTGTGATAAAACGCCTGAAGATGCCGAAAGGCAAAACTTGGGTCATGAGTGACTCAATAAATGGAAATGTACAAAGCTTGCTATTGAAAATTACACCAGGAGCCCTTGGTCAATAACTTCAATAATTATTAGCATTTTTTTTAATTTTGCACATCCCAAGGATCGTAACGTTGATACTTAAGTAATTTACTGGGCTTATTCCGAGCTTCAAAAATTCTTTAGGAATGTCCCAGGAAAACTCCTTAAAACTGGTTGCACTCATTGAAATTTGCAGAAAATTTATGTATATTTTTTTTTTTAAGAATTAAATTCCATTTGCTTCACATAGCAAGAAACGAATCCTTTGGATACCTTGTTATTTGTCAGAAATGTAACCAAGTCAGTAAAATTGACGAGGCTGACAGATTCAATAGTCATATCGTCTTGAGCAATTGTTTTCCATTTGTTGTCCATATCCCAAAATTTCTAAAGGGTATTATCAGCGTCTGGATTCTAGAATCATATTGTTGCGTCGTTCAACTAATTGGCCAAGCTGAAAGAACTTGGCTGGAAATAGATCATGGAACATCATCATCATTACATCATTTGTATCATGTGCTAGATGCGTAGCCAGCAATTCCTATGCAGATGTCATTACGAACTATTCCAAGATATTATATGCGACACTTTCAGAAACTTTTTTTGGTAGCCAACTTCAGCTCATTTGTGTAGCCCTAAGCTAAAATGGATGAAAGTGCTTTCTTTGCAAATTTTTCTAAGCCCGAATTAACCAGAAGTAAGGCATCATGTGCACAGGCAAAACTATTTCAGTTGGGTAGTAGAGTGGGTGGCATAACATCGTCAAATAAAATATTGCAAAACAAGGGTCCAAGGATAGAACCTTGCAGACAGCCCATTGTGGCGTCAAATTTTAAAAAGACCAGTACATTGTCATAAAGAACCGATTTGCCTTGCAAGTAGTTTTTGATAAGGGCAAACTATTTAAATTTTGATCAAACCTACCAAATTTGAGTAGCATTAGTGGCCAAGAAGCATTATCGAACGCTATAGTAATATCCAAAAGTATTGTATACATAACATACATTAACATACATAAGTGTCTAACTGTTTATTTTTAATTCTTATTGCACTAAAATGGAACAAAAATTTATACAATCACAACCATAAAAATGAAATGGCAATAACAATTATTTGATCATTACAAATTTTATTAGCTTGCTATTTCACGCTGCTTGTCTGATAAATTTATAAATTCGTAACTTCAATGATGTCAATATAAAAATCCTGCAGACTACAGATAGGTGTTATTTTTCCTATACAATCTGTTCAACCATTATCTTTTATTTGAATGTGTTTGTTTTTGGTTTTTTACAGTACGAAGAAAATTGGAATATTGTATTTCTTGTTTCTTGGAAAATATAAAAATATAATAAGACAATCTATCTATTTTCTAATTCATTTTTTTTTTATAGATTTCTATAGTATAATATTAAAATGAATAGGTTATTTGGGTAGCATTTGTTGTTACACAATTAAATAAAGGTTTCATTAGAAAAAATACTTTATTTTGTATTTGTATCGTTACAAAAATTTCTTAAATATACACTATTAATAATTAATTTATTTGTGTTCTGGGATGGGTTTATTCACAAGTGGTTTGAGGATATTAATGAGACTGCATATTCCAACTAATAATTTATAATGCATAAAAATATTTAGATTTGTGCATTTTTTCAAATCAAATTTGTCGGCGTGATCATGCAATCAGTTGTAATGGAAATGATTTATCATTGGATTTCAATAAATAACAAATATTTTCAATGCCTTATTTAAGCTATGAAATTTTTATTGTTTTGCATGAGTTATTGCTTTTATTGAAGGTCAATAGTTTGAAAATGTTTCATAATTTAATAATGGTATATTGGAAATGATTAAGCCCCATACAAATATAATATTCATGTGGCAAAATTTTACTCATTTTTAAGAAATAGTTTCTGAAATCGATCAAAAAACTATTTGGATCATGCGTACTATTCCAGTAGTTCAACATTATTATTATATTTCTATCACGGCTCAATCATTGCTCAATAACATTCATCAAATATTCTTAGTAAATAAGGGTTGATCAGAATTTGCCAATATCTGAATATGAGAGTTATTACTAGGAAAGGATTTAATTTAATAAATAGATTTTTGTTTTGGGTGGTGGGAATCTTGACCTAGGTCAATTCCATCATTTCCACCTCTTATAGACGGATTCCTGGGTTGCGAGAGCGAACGAAGTTCAGCAACTCGTCACTGTCTTCGCAGACGAAAGGCTTCACGTGATGGCAAGCAACATCGTGCCACTTGATACCGTCATTGTAGAAGTTGTTCAAGATGGACAAGCAAGATTCGTCGTTACCCTGTAATTAAACAATATTCATTCATTGATTAAATTTATTGAGAGCAAAATTATTATATATAACCTAACGTAATATAATACTATGATCAATATTAAATTAAATGAGATATGAAAAAAATCGTTGGTCATTCATTTACTTCGATGAATTAGACTTTTGATCACTCATAACTGACGCCTTTTCATTTTTTTTTGAAAAGTACATTGAAAAATCTCAGTCTTCTTTACTTAGCCATACAAAAAAGTAAACAGCACTTGAACTTCAAAGTGTACTTACGGAATATAAGTAATTGATACTGACAGACACCTATTTCATCCACTCAAAAAGTAGACCAAAGCTCGTATGATGATAATAGGGAAGACATATTAATTTAGAAATTAGAATGAAACAAAATGGCGGGTGTGCAAGACTGAAACACTAAGAATTTTAAGCGGTTGTTGATTTCTGTGCTATTGTTCCTGTTTAAATATATTGTTTCGACAACTTCTTCAATGCAGAGTTTAGTTTTATCGCTCATGAAATTATTGGTTTACACAATCTAAAAACACAATTGTTTCACATGTAATTCACGACACCAACATTCCCTCTCCTGTAGACGATATGTAAGCGGCACCAAGTCCATTCCGAGGAAATTTTTTACATAAAACAGGTTGTTTGGGGATATAAAAAAAAACAGATTATGATTCTTATACCGACAACACAAAAAATAGGCCCCTATAGGGCTTGCGAAGTGTGTGCAAACCAAAAAAATAAGTGTGACTCGGTACATGTGTAAACAATAAAGTGTGGCTCTACATATGGGGAAGTGTTGACAATTTAAACCAATCTTGGGCTAATTTTTATAATGTCGTTAAGCATCTCAGAAAATTTCATTTGATTACATTCAATATTAACATAGTTATAACACGTTTAATAAACACTTAAGAAATACGCTATTTGTTCAAAAATGGGCCGGGCATAGGGGCTAGGTTTGCAAAATTTTGGCCGGGGCTGATAGTGTTCATAAATGCTCCTGTACTTAATATGTTAACTAAATTTTTACTGACCATAGCTGCTTCACGGTTGTCAGGCTGCTGCTGACCATATCCGCCAGTTGCGCTCCAGTCGCCGGTGTTTCGTTGGGTGGTGGGTCCAATCTTGGCTCCGGATCCTGACCAGAACCATCCATTAGTGGTAGGTGGCTGAAGGTCGGGCCTGTCACAGCCGGCAAAGTTGCATTTGCGACCTGATGTCCAGATGAAGCGAACGTTTCCGCGAGATATGCGTTGCTTGATGAATTCATTTTCCTAGAATTATAAAGATAATGCTTCTTAAATGTTGTGTTTTAATTAGGCATACATTAAAAATGTAAATACCTAATGATATTGATGTTATTATAACACAAACAAACAGATCTTATTCAATTAAAAATCTCATCAAATAAATAAAACCACGAAAGAACTAAGTATGTATTACTAAAATTTTACAGCTTCGAAACATAATGATTTACTATCTGATATATTATATTAAGTATTTCGTTAAATTATTTTCAAATCTACAAGAAATATGTTTGAAAACATATTTTCGTTCAAAGTGTTTTCTGTTATGAACATATTAATATAAACATTACACTTTTGAAACATTATTGATGCTTTTTTGAAAAAATTCCAACTGTCTGAAGATGCTTCACAAAACAGCAAAAAACGTATCGCATCTAGTTACATACCGAATGCAATATAAAAAAGCTTTCAATTTTTATTTTGAAATATAGGTACTAAAAACAAATATTTTAATTTGAAATATTGCAAGGAAATAATTTGATTCAAAACCATGTTCTGTCATAATATTGAGATTCAATTCTGTTTATGACCTTATTTTGTTTTGATGATATTCAAGATACAGAAATACAGTAATATTGTGTTAGATGTTAGAAGAACATTTTGCAATATCGTATTTTTTACTAAGATAATAATTATTATTGTTAGAAACGTTTGAGGTAAGTATTACGAAAAAATGCGAATGGGTCGTTGTTGCAATACCTAAGTACCCTCTAATAGGTCTTTCGCAATTTGGATGTGGTCATATGAAAATCTAATCGTTTTTTCATGTACCTGTTTACATTTTGTGCAATTGTTCATCAAAAACTGATTCATTAAAAACATGTTTTCATTGCTCACCGCCAAGGATGACATCTTTCGTGCTTCTTGCTTTCTTCTGTGTTATCTTGGATTGCGACAACACAGTAACATACATGTGAAAGAAACTTTTTGATTTCGAAAAAATGTTTTGCATGTTCGCAATCATAGACATCAATCACTCATGGCATTAAATCATTTTTTATGGATAGATGATTGTATCGAAATAGAAATAGAGTAGCACATAAAGGTACTCAATAATTACCTGTGGTGTTTCTAGTGAGACGGCATCCATACAATGTCTTCTGCAAATGTTTCTTGCGTCCAGCCAGTCTACTTCAAGACTGCGAGTAGGCTGATGTTCCCAACTGAAGAAGTATGAATGGGCAACTCCTCGAGCATCACGATACGTCGAATGCCTTACACCTATAAATATACAATAGCACATTGAAGACTTATATTTTATCATTGCTTTGTATAAAATATGGAAAACTAATCGGGTGTTATGTAGATTTTCAGTCGATCAATAAAAATGCTTTTCAGATGAGTTGATCAGTGGATTTGGAACTATATTTTAAAACCTATTCATTTAAAGGATATATTAAGGATTTTGTGAAACTAATACATTAACCATTGCTATTATTTTCTATTGGATTGAAAAAATCATACACTTTTATAGTAATACGTAATTTAAGAATCCAAGCTTTTTATGTCTTGTACTAGTTATTATTTAATAAAGTACATAAATAAGTTCTTATGGGAAAGAAAAATTGCACTACTACAAAATAACAATCGTCGGTTAATTTATTTTCGTTCGTTAATCAAGTAACTATATTTTTGTTGGAAAATGGAAAAGTTTGTTATGATTCACCTATTATTGTCGTGAGAATTTCACACGCTTATTTTTTATCTGCGTAAGTGCTTGATTTCTTTATTACATCATACAGTTTTACTGTTAGCCATTTGACAGTTATCTGCGAGAAGTGAAACCATTTTTACGAAATACTGAATATCGCGCTCTTCTACATTTTCAACAATGAAAACGGTGATATATTTTCTATTACCAAATTCTCCACTACAATTAAGCAATATGAATTTTACGGTACACAGTGTTTACATTTCACACATTGATCTATCGCACGGTTCATTGAAATAATTTGCTTAGATATCGGAATTCACTGAAAAAAACATAATAAGAACAAATTTTTGTCTGCATAGATCAGCAATAAGTAATAAATGTTATCGTCCTTAGATTTTCTTCTAACGATAATAATAGATAATCAGATAACGGATGTAAAACAGGCTGTGAAAAAAGAGTATTGTAATGGGCTTAATGAATGAAAAATTATTCATCACATCCTTCGAACGCGACGTCATAATTTATCAAAAATATATTTATTAAAAAGTTTAGCAATAATCAACAAACTAAAATAATCATGAGCTGACATTTCGGCGTAATATACAAAAAAATCAATTATCGATTTGATCCCTAAATGTCTTAACATTCGATGATAAAAGTTGTTGAATATAATTTTATTTCTTCACAGTCAATTATTTTCCAATTGGGAATTATTTGTTAATCTATAAACTCTTCTCAATTTAAATAGAAAGTCAATACAACGGATGGAATTCGATCGCCGGAAATAATAAAATTGATTGTGTGCTTTTATAATATTATAAAATGAATCGAGTCAATTAATATTGGCCGGGAATGAGAGCGAAGCGAGAGTTTTCAGCAATTCAAACGAATCAATTCAAGCAAAAAATTTTATATATTCTTTTTCAACTAAGCTATTTGTGGCAAAAAAATATATAATAACTATATCAAACGTATACATTTGCTAGATTTATTTTTAAAGTGCGCTTGCGAAGCTTTATACGTATCTAATGTAATTGTAATCACATTCATTTATCTCAATCCAGTTCACGTCAAATATATGATAGAATCATTTTAATGCTTAACATTATTAAAAAAAACATAGCTCAATGTTTTATCGTGCACGACACCAAAATAAAACAAATAAGCTAATCAAAGAGACTCATTCAACGAAAACTGCTTCATTAAAATAGCCTTTGAATAACCAATGAAATATGAACCATCAAAACAAATTAAGCACGTTGTTTTTGAATTTCACGATTTTCGTAACTTTTCAAAGCTCCATTTTTCAACTATTTTAAAAACAATATGCACGTTAGCAAATCCAGTAAAATAAAGACAATGATATTTTTCGATTCATATATATTATTTTATCTTTTATAAACAAAATCATTTTCACTTCTTATCTTAGTTTAAAATTTACCCTTGTGGTTACCGAATCGGATATATTGAATTTTGATACTCTTTTTAAAATTATAGTACTATTCTTCCTTATTAATTTTCAAATCACGGCATTTTGCATTGTCTCAAAAGGGCTAGAAAAAGCCAAAAAGGAAGGATTATATTAAAACTACATCAAACATTTTCTCCGATAATTTGCCCAAGTGAATAGCATGATTGTATACTAATACGTATTATATAAATACGATAAATAATTATATGTAGGTACATATACCTTGTTTTGTGTTAGTAATTTTTTAAGGTCAAGAGCCACATCATTATCTCGTGTCCATTATTATTGTAAACGCTAAAAAAACGAAAGTCCGTAAACGTCGAGTTTCTTTTCAACGTGGCTGAGTAAACAGATCATCCTGATTTGTTGAAATGTTCTTAAGATATGTTCGTGATGATGAACGGTTAACTTTCATTGTTTACTGGAGAACTCACTATCATTATAATTATAGTCTTATTATTTGTTTTTTCCGTTCACTGCGTAAAAAACTATTGGAGAATTGAGATTTTCTGATGCTTCAGTTGAACGTTAGCTTTTACATGATACTATAATATGTAGCACAGAATATGACAAGTGACAAATCAGAAAGTTTTCATTAGATTCACGAAGACATCTTTGTAAGTTTTTTTTAATAGCTTTTAATTATATTTTTTATTTCAGATGATGTGTCAATGATTTCATGTTAATATAATACAATGACTGATCACTTTCAAGGTGTCAGTTGGCACTTCTCAAACATTTTTTTATAATAAAGTCTTGCTTATCGCGATTTTTGTCTTTGCGGAAATTTATGCTTACGTATCAATTCTGATACTACACAATTAATATATTTGTGACATTTGACAGAAAGTTCTAGCAGGAGAATTTTTCACTATGATATTTTGGCAGAAATAATTCAAAATAAACGTAATTTATGATATCGACTTAAGGTGCGTGATGGAATTTCAATATCAGATTTGAATTTTTGAAACGTCAACTTTAAGTGTAACAGAATGCCAAAGAAAGGAAAAACTCGAGTTGTAAGTGAAAAAAGGTGTGGAGTCTTACAAAATTTCAAAAGTTCAAATTTAAAATAATTGTGTATATATAATATATATGTATGTGGTGCGGTATTTTTGTCAATGATTGCCATTGTTTTATATTTATAATATACAATCGCAAATCATTTTTTTAAATAAAAAGAATTAATTTTGTTAATTGAATTGGCTTGGTAGAACTTCATTATAACACGGTGAAAAAACTAGCAATGTATTTTAGTTCTAGAAAATTCGTGGAAACTCCGTGGAATTAATTTTGTACATATTTGCCTAACCGTATGTACAATATTTTTAATTCAGTTCATTTTAACCCGAAAGAATAAATCATGCGAGCATAACCAATTATATTATAAATGTTTTTTTTTTGTTTGTCGAGTAATTGTTTGATGCTTTATTTGAGTCGATATATAATTAAATTATTAGTTATGATCGCTTTGAAAACGATTACATTTAAAATGGCGGTTTGTATAAATGTAATGAGTGAGATGTCTCATTCAATTTTTTGTCGATTATAATTTTAGGTGTGCAAAGTGCACGCGATATGTGGTATCATTTCTTTCGAAAGTATTTTTGTTTTTTATTAAAATAATGGTTATTTTCTTGTACTACGTTTCATCAAATTCTAGAACAACATAACTCAGATCAATTTTGCTAAGCGCTGTTATTTACAATTTATAAAATTATTTTTATATATTGTACATCCGTATAAAACGTGGCTATTCATTTACGCACCACGATTATAAACGCATAAGCTTTAATATACCATACGAGATATGTTAAACACGCAGGTTTAAGTGACATTATAATAATAAAAAAATCTGGTAACATGCTGAAGCTAGATTCCATAGGGCTATTTCTGTGAACAATAAATTTATATTAGCGAAATATACAATACAAACTAATTGAGTATTTCTACTTGCCGTGTTCGTGCAATGCGATTGTTTATTCCTTAGTTTTAGGAGTTGATTCATCTTTATTATAAACAATATATTCATCATAAAAACCAAATATCGACACGTAGGTTCATGAAATTGTTCCAAATATAAAATGTATATCAACGACTTAACCAATTTGTTATAATTTACAAGTGTATTTTATTAAACATAAACTTACTTATATTTTTAACTGTTCAAGCTTTTTATCACTGTATTGATATTTTATTTTAATGTGAAAAATAGAAAAAATAATTAAAAACAAATTCAATACGTCAATTAGTTTTAACTAATTCATGTGTGTAAATAATGAAAAATCGGCAATATTTTAAATGAATTTTTTGATTTAAGAAATACTGAAGAAAACATAAGAAAAATTATAAGAAACGTAACGAAATATGTAATTTTTACTTGTCAACTCTAGGTATAATTATTTCTGTGTATGGGTATACCTTCGCCATTAACTCACTTTCGTTATGTAGATTGCATCAAAATCGTGACATCCGCTGGGATAGTTACGGCTGTGGTTTTGCACTAAATTTTAACGAGTTTGAACGTAAATCACAAATTGTGAGCTTGCGAACCTACTATTAAAAGCTCGAGCAAGGCATATTTGACTTCACTACAACCTATAGTTCATATGAAACATTGCATTACAGAGGTCTACTTAACAATTCTTTTACTGATCTTTATCGATTTTCTATTTTTTCAAATTGCATTCAATGGAGCAATAAAAAACCAGATCGTTACTTTTGTAGCTCGAAATTAAATTAATAATATAGATATTGAAATAATTATAGCACAATAATGAAATATTATTCTTTTTTTATACGATTTTTTTGTTATTTAAATAAATCAAAAGAATTTGTCATTCATTAGAAGAAATATTTTTTAAGTTAATAATTGACAGATTGTGTTTAATTTATGTGTTTATTGAAAGGGCATTATTCAGTACGCATATTAAAATAGAAGGCATGAAGTCTATTAATAAAGTGATGAATACGATAATTGTCATACACGCTACCTACAAAATGGTAAAAATGTTACACAAGTAATTTTTAGTTTTCCGATATTTTATCTTTACAATATCTGGGTATATTCATAAGTATCTTAACAAAAATATATATATTATGTAAAATACACAACCTACAATATAAGGTGAAATAGATTTATACAAAAAATATATGGAATAAAATAGAGGAACAATAAGCATTACTGTTTCCCATTACATAACACAATAGTGAATTAACAAAGTAGAATTGAATTACATTACACATACATTTAACGATCCGTTCATTGTGTATTATATGCAATATTTTTCAAGAGGAGTTTTGAAATATTATTTGAGAATTGGTTGAGACTGTAATTAGTGTACATTTTGCAAAAGTTGATGTTATGGATTACATTGTCCCTTTGTTTGCGCCATAACGAAGAGAAAATATAGCATTATTTGTATGGTAACAACGAAAAAACTATGTAAATCGTTTTGATTATAACAAAGTCATATTATACTGTAAAAATTTTATCTACCGGTAAATGAACATTATATATATTTCAGTGTATTCATACTTTAAATTTCGTTTTATTTTTGTACTTCGTGATTTATAAAATTGACAATTCATTTATAAGGATTGAAGTATTTTACAGAAAGATAATTTTTTAGCAAATGAATATGTCCATAGGTATAGACAACTCAAAACAAGGGCTTTTTTTAAACGTTTTTTGACATTATAGGGACGATGTTACAACCGTGATTCGTTAAACATGACGAAGTTAAGCGTTAGTGATCAGAATAATTCCATAGATTGACAAATACATTCGTAATTGTTTATTTGTTCAAGTTTCTTCTGTTGGCCACTAGTAATAGTTAATATTGATAAATTTATATATAGATTAATTACAATTTAAATAATATGATAAATATTCAATGCTTACGGTTGGCACAACTTTTGGGGTCTGGTAGAGCAAGTCTTCTCTGGGCGGAAACAACCACAGCCGCGAGGACCACCAACAAAAAATTTCTTAGCATCATCTAGAAATAAAAAAATACATGCTATAAATAAATTAAATAAATTAACGAATTGAAACTATAAACGAATTCGGCCAAGTTTTAATATAAGTAATTATAAAATGAATGACAGACTACTTAAAAATGTTGTTATGTTAATATCAGAATAATGCTTTCAATCAGTTCACTAACATATCTAAATTTCATATGATCTCCGATACTAGAGTATGCATTATATGAAAAAGCAAGAAATTTGTAGAAATGATTTTGAATTATCATTTTGTTTTGGTCATTAAAAACTCAAGAGGCTTAAAATGTATATACAAAAAAAAATGATTATGGGCGCAATCTTCAAATTCATATCATTGAGACAAGCATAATTAAAGATTTTGGTGTGATGGGATTCGGGATTGATCACAATTGCGAGATTGCGTTTTTGTCATCGAAAAAATATAGCATTACTGAAATCAGGCTAAACTCAAACGGTGTAAAGATTTAATTATATTTATTCTATATATATTGATATACAGCTTTTTTCCAGCTTTATTTGCTAAAGGCGAAACATGTAACATTCGGAAGAAGTCTAAATTTCACCTTGATTATATCTTAATTGTTGTGGTGAAAAAATCCAACAAAAAAGTCTTACTATTCAATTAATAGGCACAGCTTAAATAAACAATACTGAGTCGAATGAGATTCTGATCGCGTTTACCGATAAGGGATATTTATTTTGTTCAGATGAGATGAGAGTCGAAAGTTTACCGGCTACTTGCTACATCAATTTTAGTCATGATATTCAAAACTTAACATTATTTTGTACTCTCACTTCCTAGATATATTTTCACACCACAGTCACGATTTGACGAAGAACGGAAATAAGTAGACTCCGTAATCGTTGTTTTTATTATTGCTTGCCATGTTGGGTTGATGGAATTCTCTGTAATTGAGCCTGTTTTGAAGTCGATGAATGACTTTTTAAAATATCATATTAAATTTCTAATGGCTATTAAATGATAAAAAAAAGATACAACAATATATTTTCCACATTCATTATTATGCCTGAGAAAGCTTAATGAAGAGCCAAGGGTTTTTAGTAAATTATATTTAGTATTTTAGATGATTACTTTTTTTATTATTATAAATTTACTATGGTATAATAATGACATATCACTATTTTTTTTTTGGTTTTTACTATTATTAACACGGTTTCATCATTACGAAATGTAAATCTCTGTTACTTCAAAGGCTATATCCTAGTGACCAGATGGATATAGGTTCAAATTTCGTCAAAGAATGTATCCAATTGAGATATTTCCAATTCAAAGTTTATATTTTGTCTTTTATATTTTTTGTTTATGTATTCATCGACCATTTTCATAAAAAAATCCTATCGATCTTATAACATTTGATAAAAAAATTCTAAATATTTGACGCATTGGCAATATTTGAGAAAAATGTTAAATATTTCTAATATCAGATGTAAATCAATCGTTACTGGTTAATAAATACAATGTGGTCTCTATTACTTTATAATGTTTTGCAATAAATAATGATATAACGGTAGCTATGCATCGCGGTAATAAATCAAGATATTTGCAACTTTACGTCTTGAATTTCCAGGACATACATGTTACAAGTCGTGTTCCTTACCTACTCACTACAATAATGTAATCTACCTAACATAATGTCTGTTCAAATTTGTGATTCGATTTTACTTTCATAAATAAATCTATTAGATTTTAAATAATAAAAAACACATTTTAGTAATATTTCCACAACGCTCGCGATAAGCGAAAACTGGTACTGATCATAAAATATATTGTGGGAATAGGAATAAAAAAATAATTAAATCTAACATCATGCCTTTCCATCAAATGACAGTTAACACATTAATTATATATATTATAAAATCAAAGAATTCAAATCGATGTACATATTACGAAATTTAAAAAAGGAATAAACAATTTCGTCTATTTCTCCGGGTATATACAAGTATGTATTCCGTATTATATAATTTAGGAAGTAATTATTATAAAAAAAATTTGGTCGCTATAGATGATTGTTTGTCGTAAAATTCCCTCCCACACATCCTAAAAGTGGGACATAGAAAGAGCAATTAGCCAAATTTGTCTAATCCTAGCCTTATATTTCTATCTTGTTCAGAAAGATATGTAGGTAGTGTAAATGAGTAACAAAAATTATTGGTAATGAAGATATTTTCATTAAATGGACATATGTTCCAAAATTATGAGCGGATATGGTAGAAAAAATATAAATAAATATTTAATAATATTCATGTATGTATGTGTCGTGAAAATGATAACACAAGCAGTCACGTTCCATTACGGTTCATATGATATTATTAAATTAATAAAAAAATACTTAATTAAAAAAAAAAAAACCAAATTTCACTTTTAAATATACCACAGAGATCTATTGTTCAGTTAATCAGCATCGGTGGTACAACAGGCGATTCAATTTGTTTAATAATGGTTGATAAATAAATAAGAAAGGCAACTGCGATTTGCAATCTATGTCTCGTTGGGAACTTATTATTGTCATGATGATGGTGCTTAACGGACTTTAATAACAGCATCGATGGAAGAACGTTCTATTGTATTCCCATCGTTCAATCGACGACTTGCATAAGGAAAGGGAAAGGCGGCTCTAATAGATACCATACAAAATATCTAATGAAATGGAATTCCAAAAAATAAAACGAATGTAAAAGTAATCGAAACTTAATAAATAATTAAAACTTACGGATATATATGATTGACGGATTTCTGATTTTATTTTAAGCCATAAAATAAACAAAAACAAATAATACTAATGCCACATATTTACTAAACACTTTTTTGATTAATGTTAATTTCAAATATCTAAAATGGAATTACGATATATATATAATAGAAGACTACACTCAAGAGCTTAATATGTAAAATATATTTGTCATTTTTTTGTGTTTTTTCTGTAATACGAAATACCAAGTTTATAATTGAATCCATACTTACAGCATCTTCAAACGAAAAATGGTAATAATTTTTGATATAGTTTTAAATGACTATCGTGTCAATCCCAAATATTTAAAACCGATTACACGAATCAAATTGTATTAAACAAAAATAAAGATAAATCATTATCATTCCTGTATACAGCTACAAAATCGAATTTCGGAAAATTCGAACGATACCAATGTAGTAATATTATGCGTAAAAGTATAGGCACAAAAATAGATAAATATTTAAGGTTTTATGTACTATGTTTAACAAATGCAACATTGACGATTTCTCCAAAGTAGAACAGTAATTGAAGTACGAAGACAATATGAAAATTGAATATACGAGAGCGAAATTGTTGATTCCACGCTGAGTAAAGGAAAAGTTTGTTGATACAATGACAATTATGTAAAAACCATCTATTTGAATGAATTGTATTTTTTGTAAAATTATTTGAAGTGAAAAGCATTTTGAATTACTAAAGAATGATATTACTAGTAAATCAAATAATTTATGAATAACGATGTCCTGTTGTGATTTCTAAAACTCAAAATGCTTTCATACAGCATATTTCCAACGAGTTAAATTTAATATTCAAATTTTATTGGCCGTTGTTATAATAGCGGCAGCATTCTTGAAAAATTCCACGATACAAATATCCCATAAACGCTATATTTATAGTATAAATTGTATGTTTAAGCATGAACTACAAATTGAATGTTAGATATTAATAAAAATTAATAGCAATATGTAATTTACAATTCCGATACTACAAAGTTGTAAACGACACATTTCTTTAAAGTGACACAGTTTTAGTGAAGCATTTTTCATTTTGCAGAAATATTCTCGATGTAAATTTAATACATATTCTCTTTCTCTTTGTATTATTGTATAAAAAAACCTTTTTTTTCATATTTTGCTGTAGCTCTTTTAAATATTATAATGTCATACGGATATATACTTGACTTTAACTAATAAAAACATTGAAATTTCTTAGCAGAATCGGTTTTTGATGCTGATTTTAGTTCAGATAATGAATTTGTAGATGTGCTAGAAGTTTTCGTCGCTTCTCAATACTAATGTTTAAAAATAACGAGTATTAAGCCGTTTTTCTGTAGCTTAATACTATGTCAAATAATATTGTTTTTAGTATAATTACAAACAAACAAGATAAAAGTAAACTGTCTTATCGAAACATTTATATGAATACTTATGTATTGAAATTTAATGGCCGTATTTTGTAATGCTCATTGTTTTAATAAAATATTATAGGATATGAATGTATATACAGACTATATCACGAATACAATGGAAGTACACAATAATACTTTCACACTAGTCCAAACACTCTCTTAGATCTCGGTGCTTCCTCAATATAATGACTACATTTGTGGCCGATTATAACTTAAAAAACAATCGTTTGATGGTATCTAAAACGATAATGTCGCGAAAATGCCATTAAGAAACTGCATTCTAACCGGAAGTCATTAAGAAATGTGGTTTAAATATATTAAAAAAACATCAGTATGCGCATCTGTAAAGATTACAGCGGCGTTCCCAGGACTCATCGAAAGGAAAGGAAAATAACTTTTGCTTTAATTAAACAAGATTATTTTTTCGACGTTTGAAAATGTTGCTTTCTGAAAAATATCGAACTTACTTTTGTTATACCAAAACGTAAACATTATTCATTAAGTGATCATGTTTTTTTTGTATTCATAGAAATGAATAAATTTTAATGCTTAATAATAACGAAAAGGAATATAATTCAATGCATCATTAAATGTTCTAAAATAATAACTTTTCAGCTAAATATGTGTAAAACCTGATCAAAAATTAAACATGCTTTATTTCAGTTTAAAATTATTATCTTTATTTTGAGATAAATATTTTTGAAGAAATACTTATTCTCATTAAATTTATTCTTTAGATTATCGAACGATAGAAAACCTGAAACGTAAGATTCGAGTCTTCGTGATGACAAAACCGGTATACCAGATAAATTTTAGTGGAAAGCAAATTTTTATAAATTTACCTAGGTATTTACTGAAAAAATTATTTAAAAAAAAACATCATGTTCGTAAAATATATTGAATTAAGAAGGAATTTTAATGTCTTTACTTTCTTATGAATGTTGTGTTTATTTATGCACGTATAACATCCTGTTCGTAAACTATCATATCTTACCACACATTATAATATTTCAGTCCGACGCTGGTCATCCATTCACGAACCTGCGTAAGGTTATTGCGCGAACTTTCTACTTTGTGCACATTTCCGCCACCGGGAGATAACCGGCTTCGCCAAATTTTTTGAATAATAGCTATTAAACATGTGCCGCGGTATCCTTTGAAAGAATGTTACTTTTCAGTGATAGTAATGTCAAATAAATTGAGACAAATTAACAAAGCTGAATTGATATCATTACGCGGAATTCCGCTTACTCACACGGATATCATATAATATATAATAAATAATACACGTAAGCCGTTTTCACTTCGGGCAAGGGTATTTGATTTCTTTAAAATGTTGAGTGATTCAACAAGTGGAATGACAAAATATTAGTAAGTATTTGAAGAATTCAAAAAATGATCACTATCCTCTTAGCGAATAAATACTCTGATATCTTTTGAATTGTACGATTAATGTCACGACTAAATCATCAGAAAATTATCCATTGTGATTTGGCGAAAGAATATATTTACATCTAATTGAGGTTTAAAATGCAAGAAGTATGCTGCTTCGAACAGGCCTCGTGTGTTTTCTGAATGTGCTGAGTTATGAGAGGACTCCCACAACGGAAAAATGAGTTTCTCGAACTTCTCGGATGCTTAATGCAACAACTGGGTCAATAGAGTTGGAAGTGAGGCCGCTATCCAGCGGCGCAACCAATTAATGAACGAGTAGTTATGTTATTTATACACCGCGTATTGTATTTGTTTGGCATTGCCACAAATTTACTGATACATTATTAAAAATTTTAGGCTTACAGTTTGGTAAAAAATATTTTCATTCTAAATATAGCTCGCGATTTATTAATAATAAATAGACTTACTTTTATAGAGAAGATATCAGTTATTTATTTTTATTGCCGGTATAAGATGAAAGTTTTGAAAGTATTTTAAATCAAAGATTGTTTTTATTTTTCGTTCTAAAAATACCTGAATTGAGATTGGCACAATGATAACGGTATAGTGTACAATATTAGAAGAGAAATTTTGAAACAAAAATTCAATGAAATATACTCTAAGGCGGCAAGTAAAGAAGTGAATTTCAATAATTATTCTCTCTCATGAGAAATTTTGAAGTGAATCTCTTATTGAAAGAAATATAAAAATGTGAAACAAGTAGTAATCTGATACTTATATCGAATTATCTTGTCAGCTTACTACATAATAAAAAAATTAATTCATATACACAAAAAAATTGTGATGTGGTATAAAAGATGCCGACAAGTCTTTTCAAACAGGTGTTACATATTAACATATAAAACGAATTACCCCTTGAGATTTTAATATAATGAAGCTACTAGGTGCTACGAAATGACACTACTCTCTGTGTCTATTTTATAGCGGGTGTGGGCGAGCGTCGAGTAGCCAATGACAAGTTATGGTGGCTGTCTGATCAAATGACTACCGACCCTGAGAATAGAGTCTGTGATAAGGTCACCGCGACGGAAGTAATTGGAAAGCGCATTTGAATATGTGTATACATTCCAACGTCAGTATTACCAGGGTTGCAAATAGAGAAAGATGATAAATGTGTTTTCCTATTGAAATTATCATCCGATTATACAAATTTCATTTGTATAAGTATTTCATTCAGTATGAGAAAATAATATTTGTTATTATTCATACATATATTTAAACCATATGTTTGACATACGAGTTAAATACTAATGATAATAAGCCTTGTTCGATGGAAGTCCTTTTTTAATTTTTTTTTATTATCTTAAGATAATAAAAAAAATGATAAACTAAGATGAAAATTTGCGTATATTCTCAACGAATAATAAGATATAGAGCTAATAATTTTCTAGTGTGAAAGGAATGAATCAATAAGAAATGAAACGAACATACGAAAACTTAAAATGTTCAGACATTCATGTAATATAATGCATCAAACGTTCGTTAAATTGAAAAACGAATTTTACAATATTTGTTTATATATTTGATATTTTGTTGTCGTTAAAATAGTTTTATACATTTTTTTTTGTAATTGAAAACCACCAGGAAAGATGACATTCAAAACAAATGGTTTTTAAAACTTATTCTAAATAAACTATTGGTAGCCCTGAATCATGAATTTTTAATAATGAACCTGTCGTGAAAATTGAAACAAATTTGTTTTTTTAATCAAAAGATAAATTTTATATTGAAAGTTATCATTTCGGTGGTATCAAAAAGCATTTAAAGTATTATGACAGACTAGAAATCGTTAACTTGATTTAAGATGTTAATTTGTAATAAAATGCGTCTTAAATTACATTTTTATACACGACTTGAGCGAGAATTTTCTACACAATGTCACAGAAGTGATGTATGATAGCATTAAAATTTTCTCCAAATAACGAAAGGGAAAACCGATAATAATGGACTAATATTTTAAAACGTAGATATACGTATGTTAATATATTATTTCTAGAAGAAGATATTTATACGTTCATTAACATTGTTATGAGGTTCGTTTTTATTTAATTTTATCAAAGATCAAATATGTATCCATTTTTTTAATGCTATAAATGTAAATCAATTCTATAAGAATAGTAAGTTTATTTAAAATAATTATAAGAAAAATTAAATGATAATTGAAGATAAATTATGATGTACACTTTTCAGTTAATAGAGTATTGTGATATTCTTCAAATTTTCTGCAATAATACATGTTATCAATGTATAACTGTTTTAATCAATATTGAAATATTACGTTCTTATCGTTCTTAATTTCGTAGTCAAATTGCCAGGCAGGACAAGAAATAATTAACATTTTATATGCCTCTAAAAATGATCAGTAAAGGTAACTGAATTATAATATTTTATTAGAATACCCGTCTGTATCCTATTTCAGAGAATTTTATTTAAGTACATCCTGAATAGAGTCGACGATAGCTAATGTGAAATGAGTGATCATTTATTGAGAGCCTTAGTATAGTGTATATTTCAAGAGTAAAAACATTCTTCATTCTTCCGCAAAGATGACGCAAAATCGATTAGAAGATCGATCGATAAATCATACACCACGATTCGAGAACACCTGTGGCCCGCCGAACACCTGAAACTAATTGACCGTATTCTGAATTACCCGCTCGCATGTAGGCACCGTGTTAAAAAAATGTTTGTACATACTAGGTCAAACTTTCTCGCGACAAAATGAACCTCAGCCCATTGACTCGGTCATTTCGCACACAATTTTTTTCACCTGACTCTTATTATGGACGATGATTCAGTGAAAGTTCAGGTGGATAGACTGTTGTACTTCAAACCCAAGCCAGACAAGAAGGTATTTTATAAACCTAAACAATGATACAAATATTTCCGGACAGGTTATCATAAATGAAACCTAATTAAATTTTTAATGTCATATTGTGTACATATTGAGTCTTGAGAAAAGAATTGTTTTTTTTTTATTATTATTTAGCTATATAAAAGATGAAGATATACTCGATGTTATTATATTGATGATTTGATAATTTTATTTTTTTGTCATTTCAAAATATCATGCCATGTGTCGCAGCGTGTTGGGAATATTTGGATTTCAGAAATGATTTTAAGGAATGAAGAGTGAGATAAATCAAAAGACTGACATGAATACATTTGATGTAATTATTCTATAAAGTTACTAGCAATTTTATTAAAACTACAAAGAATTTTCGCGGGCGATTATGAGGTATCGCAAGTTAAAGATATCAGAAAAAATTAAATATACTTTTTTTACTCTCATATTTAGTAATGAATTGATAAAAGATGGTTGGTAGCGAGACATATTTGACATAAGTTTATATTGTCTTTAGGTATCATACATTTAACTATGGATGTATCTTTATTATCGATCAATAATAATCAACGTTAATTTTACTCAAATGATTACAAATAAAATAATTACTTTTCGTGATGAAGAGTTGATGAGCGTCTTTTTTAAAAAAATATATTCATGTAACTAAATTAATGATTTGAAGTGTTGTTTGCTGTTTGAATATTATCAATTAATTTCTCAAATAATTGAGAAATTTATGGTTATTCGTGCACTTGAATAGTTTATGTTTATATTTCTAAGAAACTCTATTGTTGATTCATAATACGGCATATTTAAATAATCTTAGCTCCTAGTACGTACTACGTAGTATGCACTCAAATACGGTGATTTTTCGATAGTTCATTGGTGAAATTAGAATCACGTAGTAAAGAGTTAAATGTGTTTGCACATAACGCATTTGCCGCATCGATGGGAATTTACGAGGCTCTCAGTTGAAAATGTAGGGCGTTGACACGGCGCACCTCCTCATCATATACTCTGGGCTTCAACACTCAGCATTGAACACGCGATCGAGGTGACATTGGCCTTCCGCCGCGGCCGGACCTGGCGGGCAATTAATCGCTGAGTTCTTCCCACGGAAAGATATCGAAATTATTATTAATATCCTTTTTTCGCTGATTTTGATTTCACTTCAACATTTCTTAAAAATCCTCATCGACATATCGTCACTTTCTCAAATTAAGTAAACAAAATATCGGCAGTCGAATAATATTAGCAATGTTGTTAGCTACTACGGGTTAAGATATTCATTTTTTTTCATTTGTGACGGGCAATATTATAAAATACAGTAGTTGGCATTTTAATTGGGGCAAGATTTTAAAATTAATGTAATGAATATATTTTTACAAAATTTTAAAAATAAAATGTTCATTTTAGATCGTTACATCCGAATGATGTTGACATATTAATGCTTACAATTGAAATATCACTAGAATATTATAGTTAAATTATTCAATATTATATATATATATATATATGTATGTATCAAAACAAAATACACCAACGGTAAAATTTTAATTGTCAAATAATTTTCTTTTAAGTTAAATATTTATATACCATTTTTATTATGTGTCCTTTGCTGTTTACAGAATGTACTAGTGATTATTGCATATTATTTAGCAGTCGTAATGTTTTTTTAATGTGTTTTTCAAATAATTCATGGCTTTTGCATCGATGGCATAGTATTAAAAAACAGTTTAAATCCATTAGATTATTCAAGTGTACAATTTTTAAGATGTATTTTTTAACGGTTTTCATAGTCTCTAGTTTGCGTAAAATACTAGTTGAGTAATTATTAAGCCGCTATTCTTGGCACTTATATGTTAATGTACGGAGGTTATTTACATACATTATTCTTTCAACTGCAGAAATAATGCAAATCAAACATAATTTGAATATTTCTAACGGTGACTCCACCGCCAATGTATACTCAAGTTGGTTATCTGAACATTAGCAGCCTCAAAAGTAAATTTAAAAAAAAATAAAGATATATTTCAATATATGTATTATAAACACTGCTGCCACACATCTCCTTTGGTAGATAAGGTGGCACTATTTTTTTATATTCATAAATATCGTGAAATAAGAACAATATACTAACTGTACAACTTTCAAACAAAAAAATATTGTTTTGTCGAGATCATTTCAATATTTAAAAGAAGGCTGTATATTAAAAGTAAATCGATGTGATGAAAATATTCTCAAAATATGAATAATTTAATTTTTATGCATATGTTGAATTTAAATTTAGTTATTTCGATAAATGGCAGGATAAATAAACTGCTATTATTTTTTTACCAAAGAAATCGAATCAATAATACTTTAAATATTACTAAAATGAAAATTCAGTTTGAATTTTAAGATTTTTAAGTTCAATTAATAACTGTATTTTACCAATGAAAACGTGCAAGTAAATATATTGTATTATGTGTGAAACAGATACACGTGATTTTGATTTGTTGAAAAAAACTCTGGTTTAAATTATACATACTGCTGTACTTGTATCGTTTCCCAAAACATTATTTTTATTGTATTGCTTGTATTGACGAATGAAGTGGGATTGCCAGCTTTTCAGAAATTAAACAAAGCTTTCAGGGTGTGGCTGGATGACAAAATCGTTCCAATAAAGAAACGTCCTAGCTTTTAACCTCTATTCGATAGAATTTGATTCGATGAATTGGCGCATATAGTGGAGGCAAACAATCATTTTCAATTTTTATGTAAACATGCATGATCTTAACTTAATTATAAGTAGAATGAGTTATCGTGTCATCAAACTGTATAGAACAGTGGATTGAAACATTATCTTTTATGTGAGGTTGGAAAAACCTCGCGTTTTTTAGAGACATTTGTTTTTATTGAAATTTTATAAAGATTAGGAAAATAATAACAATATCACTTCCAATAATTTTTTTGTACCGAAAATTACCAGCGAACAAACAGTAATAAACAATTCTATAAAATATATTTACCTAATCAAAAGCATATTTATTGCAATTAAACTTATACACCATCAAGTCTAAAGTGCTCCCGTCAATTAATATTTTAATTTTTATTAGCATACTAGAAACTTTCTCAATTATTATGGATGTTATACAGCTCTATTAACTTTTTAAGGCAACCATCATCTCCATCCATAGAACGTAATCATTGGAGATATAGTATGTAGAGGTATGATTGAGGACTTCATAGGGTATGCAAAAGAGAAACACTAAATAGGTTAGTGGAATTTGAACTAGGCCAAAGAAGAAGATCTTAATTTTGGATATTTGTAGGTTCTCTGGAAAATTGAGATGATTTGTACCGTGATATTTTGAAACTCTAATTCTATTTTTATTGCGCATCTATAATATTAAGGATCGTTTTCTTTAGATGTTTTTTTTAATGGTTGACATTCTCTGTTGTAAAGGAAGCCAAATTGAGATAAATAAGTGACTTTGATAATGATCGGTCGGTTTAAATTGTGTTCACAGACTTCGGATTGATAAACAGCTGGAAAAAATTAATTTATCGTCGCTTAAATGAACAAACCAAAACTGTAAATGTTATCGTTGTCATGAAGAGTAACGAGGTGTATGCTTCGTTATTTTTCTTAAGAACTCTTTCCCACACAGAATCGTGACCGATATTCGATACCAAAGCGGAACAGAATTTATTCAAATAAATGATTTTCGTTTTTGAATTATTAGCTATTCTGGTCGCTTATTATTTTCAACTGCAAAGGAGGCTGACATTAAAAAAAGATAAAAAATAGCCTACTATCAGATATACTGACATTCTTTTCAGCGGTCAGTATTTGAAGTATTAACAAACAAATTATCTATCTAAAACTTATTGTTGTTATTAATACAATGCTATTAATATCTCAAGCATGTTTGGATGTCTCGTATAATAAATAAGAATCAATTACTCATAAATTTACTTTTACGAAGTATTTATACACCTTCTTTGGTATTGCAGATTTTTTAAAAGATAATTAACGTCATTCCGAAAAATAAACACTGTAAAAACATCCATTCTTAATATCCTCAGATGTTAATGAAAAAAAATCAATACTTGACCTTATCTGGAATTCGAATCTGGGGAATCAATATATTTCCTGGTAGATTTTATTATTTTAGATAATAGAAGTGGGCGTGTTTTTTTCACCAATACACATAGGTAACAATCAATAGTTAATAACTATGCCATAACTAAATCTCGTTCATTTAAAATCTATTGTTTAAAAAATGATTTATTGTGGAAGAGGAGAAAACACATGTACCTCGGAAAAATTGTATTTAAAACAATAACTTTAATGATGCACTGTCAAGTAAAAATCATGACATGATGGCAAAACTACCGTAAAAATATTTATAGAAAAAAATTGAATAAAATTTTACTATGAAATAGTTTGAAATACACACGACTATTATCCGTAATTTATTAGAAATATACGTGATGTAAAAACCCGAATACCGTAAAAACTGATTAAATTTCTCTACCAATTCATTATTAGATAGAGCCCGCATAAACTTAAAAAATGGAGCATTAAATACTGCAAAAAATGTGACAATGATAAAAAAATAATCAATGAAGTACATGCGGCTTCAAATTTGAATGAACCATTTTTTAGATTGCACCGCCACTACGAAAATCCCATAAGCGGTAAAGTAAAAAAGGCTGGAAAAGTATTACACAAAAACCACTTGTTTAGAAAGTTTTCTAATGGGTATGCCTAATATGTACTGACCGAGGTGCATACTCGAATTACATTTACCACCCACGAGTATTGTCCTGGGGCGTCATAGAAACAATGTCCGACATTTTGGCCTCTTCGCCTCAATCAAAAAAAAAGTTACAATCTTTTCGTTTACAATGTTGTAAACATCTTGACCAAATACAAACATGAATATAACACACGATGAGTTCGGTAAAGGTTCGAACAACTTTAACTTTAAAATTAGTTAAAAGCAAAGCTTGAGATACACTGTCATAAATGTTAAAATTGTTTGGGGTACGTTGTGGTATATGTAATGTTACGCAATCGTTTTCTTATTTTCTCTGTGGGGTGATTGCTAAATTAATTGTTTTTTATTTTTTGATGGATGATTATTTTGGCTCAATCTTTCGACTTAAATAAGAATAATATAACTGAAAAAAAATTTACAACCATTTTTCGACATTATTGATGTAGTTATATGTGTATTGTTACTCTATATGATAAAAACCGACAGTTTGTGACATTTTTATAATAATAATATATGGGTTTTTATGCTAACAACAATACGACAATAGAACATAGTTTCTGTTGTTATGACAACAACACAGATATCACACAACGTAGCTTAAATTCATGTGTAATTGGATACAATACACGTGATTCTTTCGTGAGCTTTATTATTTACAATAATTTAAAATAAATTAGCTTTCCGTAAGCTGAGGGTGACCTCCAAATTATGTACCTAGTTGGAATGTGATTAACAAAAGCTGACTAAGCGCTATACTGAATGATGTCCCGTGTTTCTATAGGAAGTAATACCGGAAAGTTAACATTTAATTAATCATATATTGAGTAAAGATTTAAATATTGCCAAGAAAATTGTTTGAAATCTTTTGGATCAATTCATGTTTTTTCATCATTACAAATCATTAATAATTAAATGTAAGCTTTATCAAACATTATTTAGAATTTATTTTTGAAAGCGACAAACTAGTATTGTACATTCAGAAAAAAAGCTATCTGTTACTACTTTTTTTAAAATTTCAAAGAGTTCAATTTCTCTCAATAGATATTTAGTAAACTAAAGTAAAAAAATTATAGATAAAAATACTGTCCGGGTAATATAAAATTAACAGATCACAAATATTTGATAAAAATAACCATAACATCGTTTTAAATATCTAAGTTGTATTATATTATTCACTATTATAATTGTATTTAACTGTTTGAGATGCATGTTTGTCGACAAACAATCATCCTCCAGACAAATTGTGGTGTAGTTGGTTACCCCACATCACACCGATGGCATCCTAACAACCCAGCTTCAGGTGGCACGTGTTATAGATTCACGGCCTGACCTAGTCATCTCCAAGACCCGGCATCGATACGTTTTCATCTCACGATTTTTACATTTAAGAACACTTTGATACTTCTCATAAATGTGTGCTCTTATTAAATGTACAACAGTGGATCAAGATTATAAATACTTTTTTTTCTATTGCCGAATTTTCCGTTTGTTTGATTTATGGGCAATTAACACAAGTATTTTGATATATATCGAATATTTAGATTGTATATTAGTTCAAAAGAGGGCAACCCTCAATAATATTTCATTATCTCTTTCTGCTCTTTAGGGCATGTAAAAGTCTTATTCGGGCATTAGCTAAGCGAAAGACCATTATAAACACAGTAATCTCTTTCTACTTAAACTCAGCCATAGCGATAATCTCAAACCATTCTTAACCTCGAATATCTTAAATCGATTCTTGTATGTCAAAAGGAAAAATCTAATTCCCACAGCTTATTAAACAAGATTGCGATCAACAATTTATTTATGAGAAACAATCATGCCAAATTGTGCATTATAAAATAACATAAAAGAATACCGGTGCATTAATAATTGTTATGATTAAATTCAGTCAGTTACAGGAATGAAATGTGTGAAGAAGTCATTGTTTCGTTTAAGTCTTTGGAAATAGTGTTTTTTAATTATAGGTTTCTTACTCACAATAACGGTATAAATATATCTTATTCGTATTACACGCTTTTATGAAACCTTATCAATTCTTAAACAATTGTAACTATCAATTACACCTTCATCAATTTTATCAATTTAATCATTTCACACGGCATTTAAATTGATTATTTTTTTTTATTGAAATTGACTACATATTTTATGAATTATCTTTGAAATTGTTGCTTTCTGTTGCCAAGCGGTAGTACTTAAGGGATTTTGTCTTTGGCGCATTGATTTCTCGATCAATCTGCAGAATATATTAAATCCTAACGCAATCTAGCTGGTACTAAGCCGTGGCTTGATGACAGTGATTGACTAACTCCGCTTTCTCTTTGAATTGGGAGGCTAAAAAAATATTATCAAACAAAAAATTTCATTGGAAGTCAATTTTAAAATAACGCATTAAACATAACTTTACTTACATATATTAAAGCAATAACGGCTAGAGCTTTAAGTTTCACGTGCGCTCACAAATTTAAATGGGTTTAAATTGATGCGTTTATTTATTAAGTATTTTTTTACAGTAATACGAAATGTGAGGAAAATAATTTAATTTTAAAAGTTCTATTGGAACTCTTGTAATAATATGTTTGATATTCTTTATTTGTAATTCAGAAAATAGTTAGGCACTGGGAAACTAATATTTTTAATCAACTAACTTTACCATCTGCTTAAGAAAAGTAATTTATTTGAAAAAAGAGATTAAATGGTAACATGACATACTCTGTATTATAGCACAATAAAGATCCGTATATATAAGTAAGATGCATTACTTACATATATTAAATGCCAAACTCAGTGATGTAGAATGAAATAATTATATTGATAAATTTCAGTATAATTAAAGACTACGTATTAAACATTCGATATTTTTTTAAATTGTACAATTTTAATAAGCAATTTAACGATCGACGGCTTTTGCCCCTTACAGATATATTTTAGAATGAAAATGGATATTCTGGAATATTTATTTAAATATCAGAACATTACATGTATAAATTATATTTGAAGATTACCTTCACAAGCTCTAACTTAACTAAATAATTTAATGATATAATTCTTCATTTTGATAAATAGTTAGAATAGGAAAAAGAATTGTTTACTTTTGAAAATATTTGGTGGATAAATTTCATAAGGACAATTCGCTTATTAATTATATTTTAAATATTTTTCGTCTGCATTTTTAGGATTGTAAAAACACTAATTTATAATTTAAGTTCAAAGATTAATTTTCCGTTGTTTCTGAGCTACAAATTGAATTTTCCATTCAATAGTTTTTACTATATATCAAAATTATTGACTCCTTATACATTCCCTTCTTAGATGTCTACTGATTAATAAATTTGATTGTATCATTTTATCGTTGGGAAGGGTTTAAATTGTCGCACGCCAATGTTTCTAGTGATGAGGCGGATTTATAAGTGGGGCGATGATCAGTGTTCACCATTCGCAAATCACATAACCCACCTGTGTGTCTGTCCGGCAGTAGTTATGCGAGCTAGTAATGATAATAAGCACGAGAACGTTTGTTGTGGCAACACATTCGCAAAGAAAGACACGGCGCGATGAAAATGAACCGCACCGTTACGTTTATGACACTTTTTGCAAGTCCAACGTATTAACCGTTAATGACGGACCCATTTAACATACAGCATGATGTTATTTGTTTCATCTCTGCATGAAATCATACGTTTAATCGTGAGAAAAAATATCGGAGCGTCTTAAACACGTAGTGTAATTTTTTCTTTTAACCTCGATTACGATACCATACGACGTTGGCACCATCATATATAATATAATATTGTTATCTCGACCGCTCTTTGCTGATTAATTCAATTAGAAATAATATACTAACTTTTTAATAAAATCAAAAATCGAAATAGTGTGAAGATAGTCAACGTCAATAGCAATATTAAATTTCTTAATTTTTTTTTTTAATTTACCGCGAAAACTCTCGTAATTACAATATAAACAAACGACAGAATATTCTGTGCTTATATTGGTTTTTTGTTTAGAAACAATGATATACTATATTATTTTGATTTATGAATCATGTTAAACAGTTAAATGAAAAGTCGAAAAAAATAACAGTCACAGTTTACTTTGTTCAATAACTGTCGTTATGCTTGCTGGTGATGGTAGTACGATAATATTATTAACGTTTGTAATTACATATATGCGCTACAAAGTGCAGTATAAAAGACATCAACGGTAGGTAAGGCGTAAAAATACAAAAAGTCTATAGATAAAAGAAAATTGATGTTCGTATAGTCGATACCTGCATACATTAATTTAAGATATATATGAAATAGACATCAAAACAAATGATATTATTTTGATTAACAGTAATATTTATGGGGAAATGGATCAATATTTACATCGCTTATACTCCTATAGCGTGCTTCTTAATATTAGAACGTATTTTTTAAATATGTTTTATGATTTTAAGTCTAATGATTCTGAAGAGAATTCTCGCCTGGAAGAATGAAATATAAGAATAACAGAATTAGTCCAACTTGTGGCTAGTTTGATAGATCATGATGATCATTTTTTTCACGCTGAGAACTAACTTATATTAGCCCAGAAGCTTTCATATAGATGTTAGTCAATTTCTTACAAAATTTATCATTATACACAATGAGCTGAAATAAGATGACGTAAGTGCCAAAAAAAGTTTATTGATTTTATCTTAAATTAGATAAGCTGTAAGAATATCGTATTGTATGACTTAATGATATATCTTTGTTTATTCAGCAATTGATATTTTCGTTAAATAACTACATTCTGCCTCTTAAAAATGACCTTGAATATTTCTTTGGTGTGACTTTTTTCAAAAAATATCGAAAATTTCCATAGCTTTCGACGATATCAAGTTGGATTGAAACCGGTTTGAAAGATTTTTTTTAGCCGTTGATAATATGAATATGTAAAAAAGAATTTGTTTTAAAAATGGAAAAAGATATTAATTATTTTTGATGACAAAAAAAATATTATACATAAGCTTGCCAAAACCAGAATATATATTTTTTTAAATTTCATTGATTGTCGTTCGATAATAATTATTAATATTATATATTCGTGTTATTCTTTCATCACTAAAGAGTTAGAGTTTAACGCAAGCTGGTATTTTTTACAATGCATTAAAAGCTCAAGGTTTTTGTATCCAAAAAATTATAAGGATTCAAATGTTTATCATCTCAAGTAAAAAACAATATGTAAAATAAAATGAATAATTGAGGTTCGGCCAAAAACAAATAATTTACTTAAAAGATAACTCTTTGTACTATGTACTTTAATCACTATCCAACAAATAATTTCAGTATATTTTTTACTTTACGCAAGTTTTTTGTTTTACTTAATTGTAAAAAATCGTGATGTGAATGATACGATGACGAATCATCGATGGCCTTAACCGGTTTCCATCTCGAATGAAGATTTATGGATGTAGAATAATTGACATGCAATCATGGTTTTTTTATGCGAAACAAAAAAAGAAAACGGACATTGGTATGTAGACCTACGACAACCCAGTTATTACTAAGTTCAATCGACTGCTTAAAAAATATTACTACATTGACACACCTTTTTGTTTGACTAATTTTTAAAATAACCAATAATTTGCGAATATATTCCATTAAAAGTATGCTATGCATATGCCTAAATAATCAACCGTTGCATTACTCCCAAACGCACATCTCATTTTTATATTGCAATTGATTGAATATATTATGTCATTCATTCAAAAGAAAAAACAAAAAATTTCCAATCAATATTTTTTTAACACAAATAGATTATTATTTTTGTTATACAGTTATTATACTGTTATATTCGAGATATGATAGATGTTTGAACTGCGTGTACATGAATTGCATTGATGCTTTCAAAGCACCAAGTGCCTTGTAATATTATTTTAAGATGAGTGACAAGACTGACAAGTGCTTTCTCAATTACCAAATAACATGATGGCCACCGAATTCAAAACTTCCCGGATGTTGCTATCATAAGTGCGAACATTTTAAATACATAAACTTGACTGTATAATAATAAAGCAAAACTTATAAATACATCGACGATGTTCGACAAAACGAGCCGTATTTTACCAATGATAATATTTTTCAAACTCAATTTCACACCTGGTATATAACATACTATCATATAAATTGAAGTTTATTTACGGAAATGCTAGAAACTATATTTGAAATGAAATAAGATATTTTTATAAAATTTATACGACTAGATTTTCGTGAATTTTTGTTTGAAAGTCGATAACGATATTAATTTGATATATGTAATAAAATACCGAAAGTGGCTCATTTTTTAATAAAATGTTTATTTCGTACTCGATTGACATTGATAATTTTTGACTGAACATATTTTATTTAATGTAGATCTCTGAACAGGATGTAATATTTTTTTTATATATTGTTGAGCAATCATGAAAGCTTTTTTATATGTAGATTTTCTTGAAGAAAATCTGAACCAGAACACTTCACGGCACTTTCCACTTTTCTATTTATGGTATATAAAGACACGCACAGTTTTCCTTCACGTTAATGATTTTCAATTTATAAATGAACCAATTCCAGGATTTTTACAAGTTTTAAATATCGGATAGAATTTAAAATATATTCTTTAACACCGATAAAATATAAATAGGCGCCATAGATATCGTAATAAAAACAATTTTAATATAAGATACGCTAATAAGTTGATACGTTAATAAAATGAAAAATCACTAAAATTATTTATTTAACAATCTCGTGTTTATTATTTCAAAATGTAAATAATATGTATTTTATATCTATACGATAAATATAATATTTAACTTAAAGGCGCTTAGTCGGTAAAGTACCTGTTTATTAGACTAGGTGTAAAATGTTTGAATCAATGTTAAGCGTATATGGCTGAAAATGAAAGCTCATTTTCTGCTATCCATCCGATATTCGAAGCTTGGTTTTGTCACATACGTAAATTTTATTAATGGGGACGTACCTCTAGTGATGTAGTTGTGGTTTCGTTAACAATGTAGGAATGAACTGCGGCTGTCGATCGAGTGCGGTGTATATAGGCGATGGAATCCCCTCACCGGCTAACCTAGATTGAGGCTTCGCTGCCATTTACCCATCTGCCTCACGTTAACCGTCCGATAAGCATTTGAATAAATGTGCATAACGTATACATATATTGCGTTGCTGAGTCAATTTTGTATCAAAAGTATAGTTCTTAAGTATTAAAAAAGTGACATAATTTAATATATATATATATATATATATATATACTTTCAAACAACTTATTAATTACCCTCAATTTAAATAAAATTTAAAAATCCTTGATTTTTCTTTAAAATTGGATAATATTAAATATCTGGTACTTTATTTATTTGTAAAATACACGTTACAAAAATTACAAATTATAAGTTTGTTGCTTTAGCAACGTCAAAATATTTAAACACTTAATCTCGGAAGTAAAAGAAAATTCACAACAAAACAAAAAACAAGGATAGCAAGAAAGTCAACGAAGCAAAAAATCGACTTTAATACATTACTTATTTACATACTTTGTACGAGTGAAATTATTTGACTAGTCGACAGAAAATACATTCAAAAAAGAAAAGAAAATAAATGTATTCCAATTGCTCTTACACTAATCTGTTAATAAAAAAATTGGATTGATTAAGTTTCCAACGGTTCAAAGAAGTTTTCAAAATCACCTCGCACATTTATTTATGCTTTCTACTTTTGCATATTTACTGGCCCTCCTTGAAAGCTACACTGGTTTTTGCAACAACTGCCACGAGAAATTTAAAAAAACATAATTCATTCGAACCGTCGAATTGTAGTGTTAGGTAACAGTACTCACTCACAAGAAAGTTATACATATATTTCAAATGATGAATATTGAAATAATTAGGTAAATCGAGTGATAATAAGTAAACACAGTTTTATAGTCACATAAGCCGATAAGGGTTTTCTTCATTTCAATATTATTGAATTACAGCCTGATCGAAGTCCTATAATCATCCAGGGAATCTGTAGATATTGGAAGACTACATACACATTATTCTTAAAAGTACAAGGTGGCATTGATTCTCATTTATACATTACGCAAATTATCCAACAACAACATATCATCCAGTATTTATAATATCATATGTAATTAATATTCATATAACATACAAATCTAACTATACCTTCTGCATCATAAATATGTTCCAAATTTCAAGAAAAAAAATCATTTAATAATCTTGTTATTTTATTTCATAAAATGTATGTATAATAGTAATTGCTAAAATGAAATATTTCACCAAAATTTTGCCACACGCTTTCTATGCCAGTGAATAAGAAAATGTATAAAGTAAGTATCTCAAAATTCGCTTGTAGCGCATATACAATTATATTTATATCATATTAAAATCCCAAAGCATATATACAGTATATAATATAAAATATATATAACATCATTCGTTTCAATATTAAATGTGAAAAATGCAGTCAAACCTAATTAATGTATGCTATTCGGAGTAGAGCAACAAATACCAAACCGCTAAGCTATGCTATTCGTCCCCACCGCTATTTGAGCCTGGCTGTGGACCACGGCCGCGATACAATAATATACTATAACTCCCAGAAGAACTGCATTTCGATGCATAACACGCTATTCAACATGCGCTATGGATATATAATATTTCATCTTTAAATGCAATTATGCAAATTTATAGTTATTATGATATAAAACAAAATAAAACATACTTTATACTTTAAAACATATGATAGTAATTCTAAGTACCTTTGTCGATGCCAATACAATTTGTTTCTCTGCATTGATATTACTCTAAGCTGATAATAAACGTTAAAACCATTTTTTTAATTACAGAATAATAAAAAATGTTAAATGTAGTATATAAATGTTTTTTTTTTTTGAAACTACTGTTTCACAATAAAGTTGACTATTTTTAAAAATGATAAAAGCAATTAGTTTTAATTTAGCGAAATGAACTTTTTTTAGGATCATAAAATGCCAAGTTTTTGCAAGTTATTCCGTTCAAAATATGAAATTTATGACTTGAATGATTGTAGATTTCCTCCCCCTCCCCTAATTAATTACAAATGGCATTGCTTAAATTTTTTTCAGTTTAATCCCTCGTGTAATTTGGCATAGAGGGATTATTTAGTGTACTGTGGTTAATAATATTATATTATACGAATGAAATTATTGGAAAATATTGATAAATTATAACTTTTGCAATTCCATCAGCAAGCTTTATTTAAGAACCATTTTTTCCATGACACGTACTTCAAATGCAGACCATGATATTAAATATGGACGTTTAATGATAATGATAATGATAATGAAAAGTCTATATACAGCAGAAAGGGTTGATAATATCAAAAAGCCCCTTAATCTCTTTTCTACAATAAGATGGAGTTCGGAAAAAGATTGTGGCTAACTAATCAATATTTTTATTTTCTGTTTTTAATATTGGAGAATAATTAGAAATCCCAGCCGTCAACATTAAAAAGTTTGCAACGAAATAAATTGTATCATTAAATCATAACAAACATTCTATTAAGCATTAATTCCAATTCTCATCCATTTTCAGAAAACTATGCGTATGATACTAGAGAGATATATATTATATATTGAATTAAATAAAAATAATCACAAAGAGAATCTACTGGAGGGCATCAGTTGTTCACTCGCTTAGCAAAACTTCTCTCATATTGTTGTATAAAATTAATAAAATATTAAACAGTTTCTTCTATAATTACAATACGCAAAAACGTCCGAAATAAAAAAAATATTTTTCAAATTTTAATGCTGTATACTACATATTGAATTGGTGAAGCCAACTACTTTTTAACTATATTGACATCCGAAGTTTTTATAATTCGAATCGATATGAATTTTTTCTTAAATGATGTGATTTTTTGTGAATGATTTTCTTTGGACCATTTATTATCAGTTAGTTAACGTGATAACATAATTCTACAACGCAATTAAACATTTTTCAACGTTTGTAATTATTATCTACAAAACTTTACGATAATGTGGTACCTATTTTTTGACTTGAAAGCTTAATTAAAAATACATTATCTACGAAAAAACTTACTACGGACCCAAATTTTGAATTATTAAGAAATAAATATTTCAATCAATTATTTTCAACAATTCTGTAGAAAATTAAAGTTAAATATTAAGATAATTAGGTTTAAAGTCTTAGCATTCTGTAAATTGTGTATAGCTGTTTCTTCATTAAGGTTTGAGTAATTCAGAGTTTAAATATTTTTTGGCTCGTGAATCCTAAAATTATTATCTTTTTCCAGGAAGGTAATCAAGCAAACCCATAATTTTCTCCACTGCATTTTTTTTCAAATGATAGCTTTAAAACAACAGTTAAAGAAGACTTTTTGATCTTCTTTCGTAAAAAGAAACATTTTTTTTTCAATATATCTAGATTCTTTAATGATCTATATTTTTACATAATTATAATTTTCATATAATGTTTCTGATTCTTATTTGAATCACGAAATAGATTATATAATGTTATGATGTTAAAAAAAACATTTATTTCATACTTAATTGTGAAGCTTTTCGCTAAAGTTTAGTTGCCATATAAATAAATTTCGAAATTTCGAAAAAAACTGAAAGTAGAAAGGTGGACAACATGCTTACTAATTATTTTCCATTGAGAACTTTGATTTTATGTATGAACATGTATTGAAATTCCAATTGAGCCATCACAAATTGTTTTATTTTGAGTATCATTCTATAATATATTAATTCAATTACGTAAATTTACATGACAACCATTCAACACTGAGATTGCATCATAAAATCATTTGGCCATAATGTATCACTTATTATATTTGCTTGTAAACTTTAATTATTAAATTCTTATTTAGTAACCAAAAAAAGTTTTTTTTTTGTTTCTCACAATAGCATTAAAATTTTATTATACCTTATATTGTTCACTTGTAGCCAACTGGCAATCAATTTTACCTGTATATGAAATATACTTTGTTAACAGTTTTTAAATTGATCTAAAATGTTCCCATACCGATCGTTCACGGCCTTTTTCGAAAATTCATCCCTGACCAAAAAATAAAGACGCAAAAAGTTAAGAGAAAGGAACACTCTTAAGCTGTTAAAATTATCAATAACGAGCTGCGATGATTACATTTAGATACAGGTAAGTAGGTAAAATATATTTGACGAAAGATGAGTTTGGAATCTGACATACATTATTTTATAAATATGATATTTTCCTCACATTTTTATATCGGTATGTGTTATTATTATTTAAAATGTATACATCTCTAAATCTACGAAAATAATCTTTGAAAATGAACTTCATATATCCGAAAAAAAGAAATAAGTATATTTAAGTCGATATGATTTTCAACAAAATATTTCCGACAAAATTATTTATATTAGTTGACATTCTAATTAATAAGTGATTGGATAAATTTGTGACATATTTAAGAGTTATCTCGATTAAAATATTAAAAGCTCTCATCTCTTCTTAATCGTCTAATACCAAGTTTGTTTCTTATACTTAAGGTGAATGCTTAGTATTTAATTCGTATATAATCAAGAACATCGTTCATAAATCAAATCAGTGCAACCTGAAACAGATGATCGTCGTCGGTGAATTACAAACAGCATTTTAGAAGTTATGGAAAACTACTAGATCCATAAAACCTTTATTAAATTTCTATTACAAAAAGTTTCCGCTAATTTTGTAACATTTATTGCATAATGTTTGAACAGTTTTTTTATGCGGAGTCGTGATTGAGAACTGTAATCAATAGAAGTGAATGATTGGTGATGCCAAGGTTGAAGCGCCCACCATCCAAGAATAGGTTTTCAAATTCATCCAATTCTAGATTTAGTTGGACAAATATTGATACTGCGGAATGGCTACACTCTCAGTAGCGTATTTTCGAAACATTTTATTATTCTTTCGGACGGCATTTTATTTTTTGCCATTTCACCTTATTATTCAGAGAACCTGACAATATATTTTTTGAGCAATCTTCAGCAGACATGAGCGGGAATGAGAAGAACGTGTCATTGAAGTGGAGCAGTCAATTAAGGGAATCTCTGGAAAATTACCTATATCTTCTGGAATGATGATTGTCCAAGGACAAAATAAAATTTTAACACCTGTTTCAGACACATCCAATGCTTAAGAATAATGAAAATCCTTAATATATATTTGACAAATGTTAAACCAAAAAAACGAAACAAATTACAAGTTACGTAATATTCTTAATAAAATTACATTGTGATCGATAGTCGTAATCCATTGCTTCGTGTTACTGAATTTGACTTTGTTTTATTAGAATTTTTCGACACAAGTGAAATTTCCCGTAGAAAGCCAAAATTTCTCACAAGGCTATTCTAGTAAGGTATGAATAAAATCAATTTAAATCCTCGTCTATCGCTTGGCTTTTATAATATTGCATTAGAATTGCTTTTCATCATGACGTTTCATTGTTTCATTTACACAAGTGATCTGACGTATCCATAAAACAATTTTGTTCTTAAGTCAAGTGTGCGAAAACTCAATAACATACGGTTGATTGGCTCGTCTATTTTTTATGTTAGCAATAGAAATATATAAAAAATATAATTATGTCTTGTAAAACTATTGAATTTTACTGAATACATTATTCAAATTCATATCACTGAACGTGACGTCCCACTTACAACAGTATTTAGCACATACCTTCGAATGGAACTTATACTTATAATGGAACTATACGAATAATAATATTATCGAAATCACGATTAAGCCGACCTGTTTTGCAAACATTCGTAAGATGCGAATATAACAGTAAAAATATTGAGTTTTATCTCTTTTCGTGTGGTAATTATTGTTGGGTTACAAAACATATCTTTGGCTATTCGGTATAGTGTTGTAAAAATACCGCATCGCAACGGAAAATTCAAATTATTGTTTTTCAAAAAACGTTACTTTGGCATTCTTATGAGTTTTATAATCCTTGTTGACGTCAATATCGTAATACGTCAATCTAAATTGCAATCGTTAGAAATCGACCACATCTTTTTTAAATATTTCGGTAATGAATATTAACAAAAATATATCAAAAATATTTTTTCTATTAAAACCCATAAATTCACCCGATTCAATAGAACGATAAGTCAAAAAAGTTTAATTTTAATTTTAGTGCACATAAATACAATATTATAGAGTAAGCTTTACTTTTTAGCCCCTAGAGTGCTCTGTGACATGTTTTTCGCTAAGACGTGATACAACTTCTGTATTTATCAACTAAAAATCTGTGTTTATGTTTTAAATTTCAAGCTGCATGTATTACGACGAATCCAAATATATATGAAACATTTGCTTTGCTTTAAAACAGCGTCTCGCAAACTAGAGCATGCTCACTTATTCAAAGAAGGGCGAAAAATAATTAACCTTTCCATTTTTTATTACGTTATAATCTGAAACGATTTTTGCCATTTAAATTTAACATATGTATGATTCATAATTATATCCAAAGTGAGAAGCACTAACATTTTTTCAACATCTATAAATGCAGCTAGTGATCTGCTAGTATGGGTTTGTAGCGTTTATTAAAATAATTTTGGTTCAGAGAGTTGGTTCGTAAAAAAGATTTTTTGAAATTATTTTCTAGCGCGATTTCGAGAACTACTTAATGACCATTTATTTGATAGGTTATTCATCATTACACAGTCAGATGATAGTCAAATAAGACCTGTCACGGTTAAAGTTTTAAAATCAAAACACTAGCTGTAATAAATTTATGTACTGTATAACAAGTGTGTAACTAGGTGCGAGCCAGTTGATTGAATGATTGAGTCATTGTATGAATTTTAGCAGCATATCATCGTATGTAACAGCAATCAAATTAACATTTCGAATAAAAAGAAAAAATATTTGATTCTAATTTGTATTATGATTATATTTTTCCGGAGGTGCGATATATGCATTATGAATGATTATATGATATGGGAGTATTTATGTCGCATACGAAACAAATTTAGTTGCATTTGAAAAAAAATATTGGTAATCTTGGTCAACTTTTAGAAACCATGAACACTGAAATAATATAGTAGAGGATGCTACTCACGTCCTATGGGAATGTCCTTAGACGACTAATTCAGACTCACGGTTGGAGCATTCGTTAACACTGACCTCTGAATTATTAAGAAGAATTGAATTTTTTATTTGAAAAAGAGTCACACAAATGGTAAATATTAACATATATATATTATCATACATTTCAAATATTAATAAATTTTATCGCAATCACTTTATTGCATTGGAAATAAACCTTGTATTATTGTTTCTAGTGCACTCCTAGCAAACATTCAAATATTTTTCAACGCTGCCTAAAATGAGAAGTATATTAACATCAGGTGGTTTTGGATACAACTTTTAGTATGATAGGTTATTAGAGATTTTGTAAAAATATGATAATAACGTATGTATCTGTATTAAACATGATGAAGTAAAATACTTTGTTGCACTGTTATCTCATTACAAGAATTTAAACACTGGGAAAAAAGTGATTTAGGTGAAATAATATAATTTCAAAATTTTCCTTAATATAAAATGTTAACATTTACATATATCCATTGTAGATGCTTCAGAATAACAATGAGTCAACTATATCCAATACATTTTAAGATAAACTGGATTGAAAGTTGATGGGTTATAAACAGTTTGTTAAGGTATCGACTGTTGATGCTCGTTAGTACATCGATATCAAATTTGAATCGGCCAGATCCTGTAATCTTCTTTATTCTTTTATTGACGTCTCGGGTTAAGCCTCTTGCCATCTTTAAGCTTTCATTTATCTTATTGTGTTTTATTTATCTCCTGTTTTCCAGTTACCAATTAAAATTATAGATGCAATAAAAAAAACTTTTAAACATTTTTACAGTTATTAACTTTATCAAATGAAATCGCGTTCACCAGGTAATACTTTTCGAGGAGAATTCATCTCAAATATAATACGGTGACTTAATCACATTTTTCACGAATGTGAATATTAAGTCATTTATTTTTATGACTTAATCTACTCTAAACGTAAAGCTTGTAGACGTTTAATAAAGCTTATCTATAAATTCCCGTAGAATAACAATAGTTATCTTATGAGACTGGATTGTTGTTCAACCCTTCAACCTTCTTTTCTTATGAGAGAGTCGGAATATATGAATGAGGCTATAATGGGAAACTTTAAATAATATGTAAATAGACTTTAAATAATATGTCTTGGCTGCTATTTGAGCCCTAAAGAACTAAACAAAAAGAAAATTTGATACACAATTATGGATGTACAGTGATTCAACATTGTCTTAAAATATTCCCAGTTGAACTATGTTAAAGACAGTTCAACTCTGAATATTAAAAAATGTTACTGAATAATTTTATGCTAAACAATCCTATATCAGAACTGATTAGACAAATTTTTGACACAACAATTCGCTTTTACGCGACATTTAACAGTTTTAGCTGTTATATTTTTTGTATCAATTATAAAAATACCACACTTAGCCGTCTTTACATTTGAGGTGTAAATGAAATATAAGCATTTTCTAAAAAAAATTTTTTTTTAGAAATATAAAAAAACTATATCTACATTATGAAAAAAACAAATTATAATGTTATTAGTGTGATAATGTTAACTCACAAATTTTAAAACGAAAATCATATTTCGTAATAATTTCCCATTGTCTGTCTCATGGAAATTTTATTAATCTTACGGATCTTCTTTGGTTGGTTTTGAATCTTTTTTTGTTTAAATGAATATTAATTAGCCACGATCTGTGTCAATTATCTTCATAGGGCAAATATGACTGACTGATGGGGTCCCAATTTATTATAATGCAATTCTATTCATATTTCACAGTTGAGTATGATAATTTATTATTGAACGTGAAATATCAGCGACCTTGTATCAAACTTATAAATATATGACCTCATATTACTATTCAATGTTCTTAGTTGGATATTCTTCAAATGGATTTGGTCAATTAAGAGCAAATTTTAGGCAATATCGTTGGTATTTTGAGATGTAACAATAACTTACACTAGCTTTAGTGTTAATATTAATTCAATAGATATATTCCATTGAAATAGTTGCCTTGGATCCGCAAAAAGAGGCTTTGAAACATATGAGACAATGTTTTGACAAAGATTTTGATCAACAGTCTGTCAACAAAGTGACATAATCAAAAAACGATGGTTAATAGCCAAAATTAAAATTTTACAGTTATACATTGTATACACATAGGTATCTTCAACAAATTTATAGTTTTTTGTTTTGTATCTAGACAAAATTTTCAATATAAAAAACTTTATAATGTTATAAATAAACGGTGTATAATCTACACATTTAATTTTTTTTGTAATGTGATTAAACGTAGAATTTAATTAAAAACTGGTTAACAGATTTAATTGCACATTTAAGAGTTCTGATTAATGAGCACATCATACGTAAATGATATTAGTCAATTGATGTTATATAAATCTAAAAAAATATTCGTTACAGTAGTCATATGGCATGTGATTGCTTTCATTTAAATTATAATCAAATGAAGAGTGAATATGAAATGATTCCTTAAATACTACTCAAACTTTGTCTTGAACCGGGTAAATTTAGAAAAAATATTTTTTTATACATTAAAAAGTAGTATTTGGCTGGACTTACTCTAGTCCAGATGGAATATGATATCAGAGGCAACATTCCTGAACATTTTTATTCTTTAACCGATAGCATCCCCGTTGAAAGGCTGTTTTAAACTCCAGAAGGACAAACAAGTAATGTACATGACTCAAAAAATATCAGCAACATCAAATTTGACATAATCAATAATGACAGAATTGTCAGATTGATTATATTTGAATTCTTTATATTAATGACTACATTAATACCGTATACTTGATTCTTTCGATAATAACATATTAATAACGATAAAAATACTTCGTGTTCAGCATTATGTTATTTTACACCGTGTTACTTTCAATGTTTGACTGATGTTTTAAAGATAGCTGTCTAATTGCTATTAGGTAAAGTTTTTTACGACAAGTATTCATCTTCATCAAGTATCATTTAACTTTTTTTATGAATCATAAAACTAATTTATATAATACAAACTATAAAAAGCTTTTTTTAACAGGATGTAAGTTTATAGTATAATAAATAATATATTTATATTGCATATGATATAATATATTTACTCATATTTAAAGTATGTTTCATGTTAACATAAAACAATTTTCTTAATAAAATTTAAATATTTTATAATTACAATCATCGTTCAAATTCTAAATATTTACTATTGTTACTTTGTTTATCGATCACATATAAATATGTCATCATTATCAAAATAAACCATGTGAATTTTTAATGTACGCGATATTTAATTTAATTATCTCAAAAATACAAAATGTTTGATAAGTTTGAGACTGTTGTTAATTATATATACATAACCCTATAAAAAAATTCAACCGTGTGTTTTAACCATGGCTGAGAGTCGTGAAAAACGAGCGAATCTGACTGATTTTTCGATTAGACGATTTGGAAATGAGAAATGTGCCAGATGTGTTGGCTGATCTTTAATTTACTGCAAATAAATAGGACAGGTAGGAAAAAACCTGACAAAAATAAACATTTTTAGTCAGAGTCGGAGTCGTGTTTTTTTTTCTTTTGACGATTCCACAGCCCTGGTTTTAACATACTTTCATACCTTTTGAATGCATCAAATTTTTTCTCAAGGTGCATAATAAAACCAACAAGATTATCATCTCTTTGATCTAAAAAAGAATGAAAACACAGGGGTTTTATTTTTGGCGAGCCGAAAAATGAGTAAAAATATTTCTCAGAATTATTAAAAGCGTTCAATGACCTCTTGATGAGTATTTATTTTACGCATGTGAACATTTTAAAATGCAATATGAAGGAAAACATTGAATAAATAAACCATATTTACCACTAAGACCGCTTCATATTTTCAGTGTTATCATTTATTATCTGAAGTCAATGCCGTGACCTTGCACTTTCGCAATGCTATGTTGCTATACGAAAAAAATTGAAAATTAATTTATTATCATGTGGCATATCAAATCCACAGATAAAACTACCAAGTTCAACTATCAATTCAATATAAATCGCTGTTGTAAAAACGTCGAATGGAACCATTTTAAAAGTGTTAATAAGTAAATACTTCCATACAACCTACCAGAATATAATTAAAAATATATATTTTTAAAGCTATTTTTTTTTAATTTGATATACCTCCACCAGAAGCTGCGTGATAAACGCTCTTGGGCGTTCGATTCAGTAACGATATTCACGCGTGCAAATTCCAGGCCGAGCAGTATAACCATTCTATTTTCCAAACAATTTATCCATTTTTGATTGACAGCATGCATGTTTATGGTGTTCTTCGTTCCCGCTTATCTTATATATTATATTTTAAGCTATCCGAGCTTAAAAAAACATAGCGTAGTGATTTGTTTACTCTATCTCTATGTTTCATTCCTTGCTCGATTCGAAAATAGAGGGTTAAATAACTGAGAATAAAACAATTCTCGTGGTATTTTTTTTTTGCTGAATTCACATTTTTGAGTTTTTTTTTCCTAAAGCCTAAAAACTTAAAAAATCTGTATTTGAATGATATGGTTTTTACAATATTGATTCGTTTAGCATACTCTAAATCCTTTATCATGTTTTACATTTTTTTTTTTTTTTTGAAATAGTGTTCGTAGTAGCGAATGATTTTTAATAATAAACGGGTTATTTGACTTTTTTTTTTTAATTTACAGCTTATCGTATTTGTGTTACAAGTTGAATGACATCTCATAAAATATATATTGGATTCAATGTATATACAGTATTGGAAACCTTTTTTAATTATTCGATTTTCATTTTATTTACACTATATTATGACGTAATGCTGTTTTACCAAAATTTTGTTTTTAATAGTTATTCAGCCGAACAGGAGCCGGTTTGCTTTGATCGAAATCTTAAAGTTTTACAACCAGTTGCTTCGGGGAAAACCGGCTCTGCTGAGAGTTTATCTCACAAAAAACAGGATGTCTTCATTGTTTCAAACTTAAATACGTTTAGCGGTTAGAAAACTAAAATGCATAAATCCTCATGTTGTTTTATAAAACTTGCTTGATAGCATTATGCAAAAAATATGCATAGTAATAATTCAGCTCGCCATTCAAGACTGTAAAGGCTTTCACTGCATTTGAAACACGTTCGAGAACTTTCTTCTTTGCAAAAGAAGTTCGAGTTATAATTATTGATTGCAAACAATGAATGCATTCTGGCAACACCTACCAATTATTTGTTTACTGTGTGAATAATTGCGTTTTTTTTTAAATTCATAAATAGATTTATCTTATGTTAATAGCATTTTTTAATTACGAAATACATAAGGGATATCGTTGGTGGTTTAATATGGTTATAAACAATTTACATGCGGAGTCATGTTATATAAATGATATATAAATTAACCATTAAATATAGATACGGTCACCAGAGGCAAAAAGAGAGCTATTAGTAAAATGTATATTCTGCCATGATATAAGACAAAACGAAGAATGTCACAAACTAAACCCATCAAAATAAAGCTAAGAGTATTCACTGTGTATTAATCTGACGTTTTATCCACGTGTACTCCTAATTTGGAGCATATGGCAACCTTACAAATCCTACTCAGATGCTCAACTCCTTGTCAACAAAGAGAAAAAGGATAGAATATACGAGGCTAAAACAAGACCGGCGATTAGCTTCCCAAACTGGCTTTGTCAGGTTATAGGTAGGAAGAAATTTTAGATATCATAAACACTTTCAAACATAAACAATAGGTTGATTAAAAAACATAAAGGAAAACGTTAATTTAAGCTACCTAAAAAACATATACATTGAATAGAAATGCAAAAATATCTTTGCATACATTCATTTCAAAAATGATGTCTTTCAAATTTGGAATACTATCCTTGACGCTTTTGTTTATGTTTTTCATGAAATCTGATATGGCTGAATATTGCAATAAGCTTAAGTGGAATAAGGATTAATTAACTTAAATTATTATTTGGTTGACTAGATTTTCAGTTTTAAAAAGAGTTTGGTAATTATTAGCAAACAAAATAATAAACAAAACGCCTGATTCTCACTATCACAATCAGTAGTTATATTGTTTCCGAACCTGGCATTTTGAAAGCATAATTATAATATACGTGTAATATCTATCGGGTTTTTTGTTAGACTTTTTGTCAATTTATTGTATGCCGTGGCATGCGATTTTTATTCGCTTTATTCTTTATAGCTTGATGAAAGAGAGATCATGATAATTATCCGCCATTAAATTTTATTGCCAAATAGCAGAATCTAATCATCTTTTCACCATAAATGTAATGTTATCCACCATGGAATATTATTTGCATAAGAAGATTTTTTCAATATTATTAATTGGTCAATTTTACCGCTTCTAATTAAACTAATGAATATGGCGTTTTTTATCGAAGCGATTGCTGGCTGCATGGAAACATCTATCTAAATGGTCAGTTACATAACAACATTTGTGCTGTTGATAGTGTTGGCACATATCCAAGACAACTCTCACATGTATCCATTATTATGTTCTTGCTAGGATAAACATTCATTACACATCATAAATAATCGAGATGATAATTTAATTTTCATACATCATAAACCGATAGTACTGTCCGGGTGTCAGGAAAGTTATATAAAGAGAAACCAAACTTTTCTAGCTTGTGGATATAATTTTCCTTTCATTCTATTGAATTTATTAATTATCACGTTTCTATCTATCATAATCTGTCAAATTAATGAATAGCAATGAGTGAAATAAAAAATTCAATTTCGGTGAATTTCGCGGTTATTTCCTGACAATTAATTTTCAATGATATTTAAAAAATGGATAAATATATATTCTTTTATTTCTTATACTTTTATTATCATATTTTTAATACACTTAATAAATTGTAATTTGTAAACATATTTTTATTTTACGTACCAAATAAATTCAGAACGAGAACAAAGAGAGCTCACGGTTCAATATGGAAATGTTTCGTTAAGATTTTTTTATTTTTATAATTGCTGTGGACTTATTTGAATTTTTCACCGTAAGTGAATTTAACTTGTCCTATTATAATTTCTCAATACCAATTGTAAGCTTTGTTCATAAATATCCTGGTAAAAAATGCGCTCAATATGCGACATAAAAATCATTTACATAATACTATTGTCAACTTCGTAAAGTAAATTTTAAAAAAACAGTCTGCATTTATATTTGCTTTAAAATTTCATTTCACCGATAAACAAACATCAAGCGAGTTTCTTTTCTATTTACCTCGAGTAATATGATAACAGATTTTTTTCTTCGCAACATAGTCGAACATCGACGTGTTTTGCATTGAATAATGGTAAGCCACTCTCTTTATTATAAATCGAAACTGGCTTTATCCCCTAAGTACAGGTTGTATGTATAATATTGAAGATGCATTGCAAAACCAAGTTTAATATGAACTCAGAAATGCTGACTAGTCGTTCTTGCATATTTCTCCTGCTTACATAACAACTTGTTCTGTCATCATTAACTGTTTCATATTGCACTCGAATGTTTTTTTAAGTGATTCAATATATCTGGAAAATATCACTCTGTATCAATGCGTATATTTGTTTTGTGTATTTTTGAATATATTATTTCTTTTTCAATATTTCATTCTTTATTCAATTTCAGAATTTGGATTTTTATTATGCATTAGGTAAATATCTCATAATTTAAATTTTTAATATATTTCCGATCAGTCATTGCTTATAAAAAAATCCAATAACTTACAGTAAACTCGTCTGAAAAAGACACCATAAAATGCAACATTAAAATGCGCGTTATAGAAACAATAGTTGCAAAATAGCATTTCAAATTGTAAAAATTATTTTGTAAGCCAAATTTTATATAAGAAGAGAATCTTTTTGTAGTATTTGGGCCGCAATAAATGTCATTAAGGGCCGCATACGGCAAATGGGCAATAGTGCATCGCTATCCACGGATTGAGGCTTTGCTCGGTTATATGGTCAAAAGGCTGTGCCATACGTTTCAACCAATTTGGATCCAAAGCCATACGGATGTCTGTGAAAATGTTCATTATATTTTTATAAAGGATTGTAAAAACATATATATACATTAAGATTTTTTTATTAAATACCTTTTATCTCATGCAACCAAATTCCATATTTTTCGATATAAATATAACAAAATCGTATCTGTTTGTATAACTTACATTTATAAATAAAAATATAATTGAGAAATTTTATTGACTTCAATGTTTTCATAAATCTTCAAATTGCCTGTTTATTTCATACTAATCATCCTAAATAATAAAAAAATCGTAATAAAAAAACCAAATATTGATACAATTTTAAATCGATGAAGTACTCATTAAATGAAGCCCTTTTAATAGTTATTAAAACGCACATTATATTTATCAAAAATCCTTGATTAATATACTCAAAAGTATATATAATCATCAGCATCAACTAATTGGTGGCTTGGAGTATATATCGGTATAGGTAAGATTCACTATACCGATCAATTAAAACATAAAAGGTTTCGATTGGCCAACCCTCAAATAACACGAAGTTTATACATTTATTTAACCATGAAACAGTTGCGAAAATTGACGGTTGCGTCACATATTGGTTTTTATTATTTACGATTTCCTAAAAAAATCACATCCTGCTTTCAACTATCACTAAATTTTAAGGAAATGTTGCAAAATACCGCCATATTTCCTTATAGATTTTTAAGAGAGAGTGGAATTTCATTAAATGCATTGACCCACGCTTGTTCTTGCAGATGAATTTATAAGTTGTCCATCCTAATATTCAACAAAAGTAAATAACTCAAATTCTGCAAAATGTCAGGAAATTCGATTAGTTTTACAATATATTTTATAACAGTTCCTTATGATATAGCACTCGTGTTAAGATTAAATTATATTAAAAATACATTGATTATAAAAATAAAAATGGGTGAAAAGTTAGTGACGATTTGATCGATATTCATAATATCAAAATATATGTTTAATTTTGTGATGTTTTCAATAATTTGATTTATCTATTCAACTCATTTAGCTTAAATACAACATTTTTTCTTTCTACTTTTCTTCGATCAATTAATGCTCAAGTATTATATTGTATAATCTTCCACTAAGCTGTGACAGTGTGTGGGTAAAAAATAAATTGCGTGTCTTGGACTAGTTGTAAATTTTCAAAACTCATCCTTTCCATAACTTATTCAACAAAAACACTTTTAAATATTCGAATAAATTTAATCTTGTATATAAAAACAGCAGCTTTTAAGGGATTTCTATTTTGAAAGCGTTTTGTTTGGCAACTGGATAATGCTGTGCATGATCAATTTTGTAAGAATGATTGAAAGGTATCTTAAATTAAAAATTTTCTGGGCGACGTTATTCACAGATTAATTCTTCTATGTCCTTTACAAAATAGTAAAAAAGGTCAAAATAAAAAGCTTACATTGTACGACATCAATAAATTTAACGATCTTTAGACATTCACTACATATAAATTGTACGTCACGAGTGATGTACGGATTATTTATTATAACATTCATTAATTTAAATTCACACAAAATGCATCTCAGTGTCTCTTTTGGAATACTTTTAATTGACTTCAATAAATAAGTGAAGATGATATAACCAGGTCAAGGCGAGGCCTTGTTTCAATCTGGGTTTTCAATAAACTCGCAAGGTAAATAAGATCCGTTTGATCTGAAAATCTAGATGAGTATTAAATCACACCTGGTATCCCCGTTCTATCTATTATCCAATTATTCACAGAGGCAGCTCCAACAGTAATTATTATTAAGCAGATCGTATTTTTTTTAACCAGTGGCGAATTATTGCGAAACGAATGAAGCAATCCATTCAACAACCTACACACTTAGTACAAAATGAATGACGTGTTGTTTTATTTTAAGGTGTTAACTTTTGTTTATTTATGGAAAGGCATTATATTTTCATTAATAAAAAAATACATGTTTCAATACTCTAAGTTAATAATGCTCGCGATTCGCGAAACTAATAATATATTGTGGAAATGGTATCACAAATGTAATATTTAGTACACGTATCAACTATATCTTATAAAAAAATTGTAGAACTAAAATAAATTGCTATTTTTTCACCGTGTAATTTGTATTATTTAACAAAAAAGGACTGAACTGAATAGGTGCAGAATTTTTTGACATATTTTTAAATAATTATTTTCAAGATAGCCTATTTTGAAAATACGCTGACCGCTAAAATGTTGATTACAGATCACAAAAAAAAAAAAAAATCTTCCATTCACCAGCCATTGATTTTACAATAAAACCACATATAGTACGCGATTCATCATTAATATCATGTAAAATGATCACATTTTAAAATACAAGGGGACAGTTTGCTACTGAAACATATAATGTCATTCTACTAAAAAAACGACGTTTATTTATTATAATATTAATACCGCTTATTAATTTTACCTTTAAATTAAAGTCTGTTCATTTTGATATTAAACATTCACGTGACCACATTCTGGCAAATGCACAAATATCCATTTGCATAGTTCAATCAATCATATTTTTAATCTCAATAACAGAATCGAAAATATAGTTAATTAAACTATGAAAAGTTTTCGGCAACATTTTCTCAGTGAGGGACTGACTGCGATGCTTGAAATGGAATAACAATTATTGCGTTTTACAACCTTTCTTGATTGCTACAACAGAACAGAATGAAAAAGATCACTAAATCAATTGTGTGTCGTTCTGTGGTGAATTGTGTAATGAATTTTGCGTTTGTGCGATTGAATGGTGCTTAATCTATTTACGGACTCAACTTGAATGCATCAATCAATTACAATTTCATATATTTTTACTAAAATATTTATAAATTGTAAGAATTATTACCTTAATAACATAAAATGTATTTATTTATATTTAATCGAATAAAATTGGAATCTCTTTTTAAATTCTATTTTTTTTTAATTAAAAGAAGAAAATTCTTGATATGAACTAATGAATGAAATAAAAATTCATTTCAGCACGATACTATGTTGATAGAAACAAAAAAAACATATTATCGGGAATGGTTTTGGTCCTCGCAAGCACTTTCTACCGATGATTAGGAAAAAGAATTTTAAAAAACAAGATTGTTTTGTTTAATACTATATGCCTCCAAAAAAATTGCAATTAATCTCTGATTAAGTTATTTTAAATACATATTTATTTGGAATTTGATTATTTGACAATTCATTGAATTTCATCCAATGACTATTTGTCTATATATATATGGTGAGGTTTTGTATTATGGAACCATTTTATACCGATTCATATGTTGGAGAAATGTGCTATAATTTATAATTGCTTCAATAAAGATGATCACAGAAGAATTATCGGCTATGAGTTCCATGTTGTTATTGATTCGTTTACGTTGCGGTAAACTCTCTGTTCATTAAGTTTAATAATCATGTCGCTGCTAATATGTTTTAAATTGTACATGAGTATTATGGCAATCTATCAAATCAAATAATACTATTTAGTTCATCACTTGTATTTATAAAGTAACACTTTCTAAACAAGATCAATCAAAATATATAAATCGTTAGCAACTCTATCGAATTCGCTACCGGGCATTGAATAAATTAACTAAGGTATTTTATTTGAATTTAATCTTCTTGTTTTATGACTTAAGCTTTTGCAAAAATATATGAGATAGAAAAGAAGACCGCGCATATATATTCCATAATATCCACTATAGAGTTATCAGAAAAAAATGCCAAACTGAATGAATTAGTTTGATAGAAGTTCCATTGTAATCAGACAAATGAGCAAAGTATTTAGGGTTTTAGGATATATCAACTTTTTGCAATAATTCTCTTATTTCTTTTAGGGGTTATAAATTCCACATTATCTAATCAAATAAAAAATGATATGATGGATCTAATACCAACGAATTTACTAAGGCGATTTCTCATAACAATTTATCATCTATCATTCTACAGCAATTATTTCATATTCGGCTTTTATAAAACGAATGTATGATAAACCCATTTGTAGAATAGAAAGTCTCCCTTTCGACCAGTTGTCAGATTAATAATGTAAATTCAAGCACTTGTTTGTCTTTGAGAGACAGCTGGGCACACTGTGCGTGTTTACCGCGTTACTTCACTCGAGTAAACTTTAAGTGATTATATCATATTATTTTCCCTCTTTTACACAAATCTCGTATATCGTTTGTTTTAATGTCAAAACGTTAGTAACAATTACCCTGCAAAATTATTAGAATCATCCTTTTATGTTTCTGATTTATCAGAACAGGTTTTTATATAATATAACCAATAATTAATTTTACAAATTTTCTCAAAAAACTATTTTGAATATTGAAAGTATATTGTATTTAAAATATTTCTTGTGCATATTTAAATATGTTACTTTCTTTTTAAAATAATGAAATTGTTAACCAAAAATTACAAAATTATAAATAATTTATTAGTGAAGAATCCTTGACACAGTGTTTTCCAAAGTGTATTCTGTGGAACATGCATTAAATAATCCATACATAATCAGAATATAAATGAATCATGTGTACTATTTATATGGAGACGACATGATTATATTAAGCTCAAAATGACATAATTTAAAAGTAAGCACAATCTTAAAAGAAGGCGTTTATATATTTTATTAAAAATACTTAAGATTAAAAATCCGTGCATCTTACCTTAATACATGTCAAATAACATAAAAATATTACATTGAATAAAGATCATTAGCTCATCAGTACTATCTCAGTCAACGCTTAAACTTTTTTCGAATGACTAGTTTTGAATTTTATATTTTATTCATTTGTATTTGGCTTTTCTAATATGATTAAAATGTTTTGTGTGACACTTAAATTCAACAATTGAATATAATATATTGGCGTAGAAGACACGGCGACATTCTTCTCAATCAAGTATCTTTTTACGTTTATTTTATTCATAAGAATTACAAAATTAACAGAATTAAAGGTTTTTTTATGAAATAGGAAAGTTGTAATTTTTTTTATGAATAACTGTTGAGAAATTGTGAAAGGGTTCCGTGAAAATACATGTTTAGAAGTCACTGCCTTGTTGAAATAATTGAAATCACTTATGCATTTATATGTCAGATTTATTTAAAAAAAAAACTAAATCGCTGAGTAGGCAGACTTCTTAGTGGTCTATTACAATTACTCTTCACAATGTTTGTCACCTGAGCTTTCCATTGAGGAAAAAAGTAATAGGATTTTTTTAAAGCTACTTAACAAGTAGTACTGTTCATAGATACATTCGTTAAATGTATTTTGAAAAATTACATGAATTAATGTCGTCTGTATATTCATCATGAATTCAATATAATTACAACAAAGATAATGTATTTTTTAATTTAATTTGGTAGTATGCATGAGAAAATAAAATCGATAAAAATGAACCGAATGGGTTTTGAAACGCGGTTTTCGGTGCATTTTATACACATAAAAGAAAATACAATTTAAAAGCATCGGTTTATCTTGTCTAACACAGACAAAATCATAAATATAAATTCAAACGAAACGCAATAGATTTCTATTAAAAATAATATTTGAAAAGATTCCGTCATTAGAAAATCAGATTCATTTTCAAACGCATGCAAATGACTTTATTTTATTTTAACTTATAATTATATAACTGGATAAAATCAAATATTTGACGTTTGTTAGCTGTTTATAATTAATACAATAGAATTCGCATATATGTATCTACAGTTTCAGGTGCTGTAAATTAATATTTTAAGAATTTCTCGGGTCGTTTTCTTTTTTAGCACCACTTTTTCAATATTAATTAAATACCACGATATCCCTTATTATTGTATTTTCCACTACATTATAATATTATATATATCGAATGTATGCTTTTAGCGATTGAGGGCGTTCACACTATGTTAGCATATCTCGTTTCACGGAGGTTTCAAAAATATTGTTCCGCTTTGCATCTTTGCAACTTAGATTAAACAATGGGCGTGATATAATTTGTCGTATCCAAATTTTACGAAACAAAATAATTATCAAGTATTCATAATAAATAAAGAGAATTGTAAAAATCATCGTATATAAAAAAGCGAGTAATTCCTAGTCAATACTTTTTTTGTGAGAAGCGTATTTTATGAGCAATAGCCACTGGTCTACATTATTTCAATGTCAGTTGTTGTGTCAATTATGATAAATAATTATCACTGATATAAAAAGTGGCATTAAGACAATACTTTCTGCGATGACATATTATCATATTACACTATGCATCATTTTGCTTTTACATAAATATTCACAAAGTAATTATACGTATTCGAAATACTATTCGCTGTCAACAATTATTTGACACTGATATATCTAAGCATATGTTCATATCCTGCATCATTCATTTAGCCCAGTGTTTCCCAAAATTTCCATTGAATGTACTTAATAACTGCGTTGAGTCAAATTATGATGAAATGTCAACTAATGATACAGGCTTAGATTTTTTACCGATTATAGTTGAATTAGGCAAAAGAACCTGTTCAATTTGCGATATTAGTAGTATAATTTTATTTAAAACTTTATTTCATTCCCAATTCAGAAAAGTGTTTATATGCGTTTATTAGTCTGTTAACCACTTACTGCAATAAATATAAATTAAATGAAATCGGGCACGTCGCCAATTTATTTATTCTAGCTATTTAACTTATTTGGGTTCCAATTGTCTTTAAAATTTTTGACACTTTAATTGATATGCTTTTTATCATATATTGTGTGAAATGACTTGAATTACATAAATAGCGTACAAAGTTTTTTATTCAATTTTGTTCCAATGGATCAAGTGTGGACGAAGCGGTTGTTTTTCATGGCTTCATATTGTATGGCTAATATTTTTAAAAATTAAAAAATCTAAATATAAGAAGTAATAGGTCGTAGATGTAACTATCTCAATAAATAACATATAATGATAAAAAAAATTAAATGACATGACGATGGCAATGGCAAATTTCATGAGAGCCGTTAAATTTATAATTCACTCATTCATGCAACGTTGTAAACGAAAAATATTCGTAACTATTTATATATACATATAATATATATTATTAATTCGAGATCTGAAATAATATAGTCGGCTAGATTAATTAACCATTTATCTAGGAACACCATTTTCGTATATGTTAATTCTACAATTTATAAAAAAATCAATCAATTGAAAAAGACAATCATTACAATTACAATATGTATTATTTTTGCATTACATATGCCAAATGATGTTTGGGATTGAAATATTTAAAAAATACGATTTTGTAATAATAATCCCCTTTTCATATCCAAAAACAATACTAATTAAAAAAGACAACTTTTCATTCCACTGTTTATAATCCTCGTTTGCTTTAAAATATTAAATGGAGGAGTTTTAGGGATTATGGTAAGTCTGCGCTGCGCATTATTTGAGTCGTTTCAAAACAACATTTCATTCAAATTCTTTCAAAACGTAGGTCGCTTCTTCACGCCTATATTTCGTATTTACGAATCTTATTGAACCACACTTTGAGAAACTCACGATTTTCGTTTTGTGTTTTTTTAGTAGTGGCTCGAAGCGTCCGTGAAAGTTTGATTCAATATTTTATAAGTCATCATGAATATTAATTGCTTCGACATTCCGTTTTATCCTTTTTATGAGTTATGTATAAACTGAAAAAAATGTCATTACCAAATCAAATGCTTTGGAGCATAACAGCCCACGTACCTGTGTAATGTGTTAATTGAATTTATTATTAATGAGCAATTATTTTCCCACTCTTTTTCAATCAGTTTATCATAATGTTATGACTAGCTATGGTACTAAACAACCACACGAATTCAATTATAAAACAACATAAGTAATCGTTATAGGAACGAATACTTCAAATGATGAATCGGAAACACATTTCAAAATTATTGCAAGATAAACGGAAGCATCAGAAATTCTATTTTTTCAGTAGTAGTAAACGTGTGACTGTCATTCACAATATAGATTAGGTTACGTGGGCTCGTTACGTCGAGAACGACACCTACCTATTATGGAGTATTTTAAATATTTGGCAGTTGGCTAATCGCTTTCTGTGGGCTTCATTTTCCGGTTGAAAGAGATATATATGTTACAGATATTCAATTTTTGTGGTTACAAATCCAAGAAAAATTAATGCAGATTGTTTTCATTTAGTAAAATTTAGCGAGTATTTTCGGTCATTGTTTAAGCGTAGCATTTATTCACGAGCGCATGCGTTAAAGTAAATTGTAAATTTCTGCCGTTTTAATAGCACCCCACTGGTTATTGTATGTTTTATTATTCTTTATAGACCCGTTATCCGAAAAGTTTGATATTCAAAATTTATCACTACCAATTTCGCGAACAAGTTTCACGATTTCTCTACGCGGTCTTTAAATTATCAAATAATGAAAGATCTTCACACTTTCACAGAAGTTTTGAATTCTTTACAATATGGCATTCATCCAAATCGCGGAACATGTACTCATCTCTGAGATTATCAATTAGTGGGAAATATATACTTACTCTATTTTTCCAAATTAAGCACATGCAATACATTTATTCCTATATTGTTATTATTTGGCTTTCTATTTTTGGTATGTAGAAACCTAATAATTCAAATTTTAACCCACAAATGCCAAAATTTTATCGACTTATATTCTTAAGAAAATTTACACGGGGAGCACTGTCACCTCGTATATTATTATAATTTGGTAATATCATAAGTAATTTAATTTATTTAAAGACTTTATTTCAAAAGCTGTGTACAAAAAATATATATATATATATTTTAAAAGAACTACAAATATATTTTCCAAACGGTTTCGTGCAAACATCATTAAATTATTTGACAAATAATACGCTGAGAAACAGAGTAGTAAGATGTTCGAAAGCAATTATTATTATAATAGCATTACAAATTATAAAAGAAATAATACATTATTGTTAGATATGTATTAATAAAGTTTAAATAATTTCATAATTTAAATTTGTTATGAAAATTGAACATGGATACGTTGACTAGATCATCATTATTATTATTGACCAGATTTTAGATTAATGGACAAATCGTGCGATCTCCAATGGAACATTATTCGCTGAATATCGGACGATAAATTTCAATTTATTTCACTTTTCTGATGTCATGCGTCTGGATTTAGAATATTTAGCTTATCCAAAAAATCAATAACTGATTTAATTGATTATTTGATAGCCCAATTACGTCCGAAAGTTTTTTTTTAATCGGAGGTATCGGTAACCCAAATTAGATACAATTTCAATAACGAATTTAATTCTCTTTTGCAATCATTGCAGTCAAATAGTATTACGACTTTGTATTCTTTGAGATGAATAAAACAGAAGTTTCTCCAAATTAAAATCTGTCAGCGTTCTCGCATTTGAGAATTGAGTATACATTGATTGCATACCTTTTTTGGCACATAATTATAAAATAAAATGTTGGCATAACCGCAAATAAAAACGTTTTTTTACTATACGAAAACTTTCGAAATAACTGATAAGAGAAGGTAAAAATTATAATACATTAAATGCCGTAGTACCATTCCCTTCGAAAATAATTATTGATTCTAAATGAAACGATCGACAGTATCTCATCAGTCTTCTCACGGCAGTGTTATTTGATTGCTTGTCATGTTTATTTTAACATATAGCTTATTTTACATAATATATGATCATTGAACTATGAGCAAGACTCTCAAAGATCCGAGCACCACGAATAATATAATACAACCATTACTGTTTTATAAGCTTTTTAGTATGATGGTCTGACGTACCAGGCCATGGACAACCGATTTTGTTAATTTTGCTTTTGAATCAAGAAGATTGAAAATCACTTGAAGAATGAACTAAAGATGTGAATCAAATATTAATGAAGTATTCTAGATGTATTAACTTTAGAATCATCAGTCGAAACACGTAAAAAATGGTGCGGTTGTGTGATAACATGGCTGATATTTAGATTTTAAAATGTTTAGGATTGACAGAATTCTTCTTTTTTTATTAATTTATTTTGGATAAACATATAAAAACTATAATATACCTTATTAGAGAAAACAAAGCGTCAACTTTTTATGTTGGTCCTGCTCGGCCGACTTTCATTTTTATTTTATTTTCACTCGATTACTTTCATTTGGCGAAGTTCATTATCAAGGCTAAGAAAACATAGATATTATACATACAATTTATATACGGCGTACGCTTTTAGTCAAGATTATTTACACAGTGAATATTTAAAACCAGTTATTAAAATGTTTATGTGATAAAAATTGGCTTTATCCTCAGAATATACGTGTGCGAAAAGGTAAATCTTCTCAAGTCTGGTGAACGCCTTTTTTACTAGAAAACATTATAACATGCCAAGCAATAATATAGTCATAAATATAAATTATAAAAATAAATATGAAAATCGATTGTATCTGTAAAATTCGATGACAAGAGATTTACATCGTCTTGTTTATTTTGTCACTATTTTATTGGTTACAGAGATGTCACAATTATTACTTCAATCATATATACCATCGCAACGAAATGCAATGACGATAGTACTGTCAAAATTACATCGTTTAAGTAAAAATTTTGTTTCATTAATTCTGACCAGGAAGGTATAAGTCTTTAGGTAATGAGAAGGGTACCAGATTTTTTTTTATTCACACATACGAACATTTCAGGTATCGCTTATGGGGCATCAAAAATTGAAATTATGTAAATTAACAGTATGTTAGACGTGCTTAAAAAAAGGATTACAAATAATCAATGATATGTTATCATCTTATTTTGTGGCGCAGACAAGCAGGTTGATTTATTTAGTTTCGGTTTTTATTATATACATAAAAAATGTTCTAGTTTTTTATGAAAAAATCTAATATTCAGAGGCTGTTCTGATTATATCAATAATAATCTGGCATTGATTCTTCGTGTACAATGTGACCTTTCTGTTAATGGACATTTTCCTTTTTTATGTGGGCTTTATGACTTTTTCTATAATTGCACAGTAAAAGGGCTTATAGTAGTCATGGGAATAATTTTAATAATCAATATATTCTTACTTATTAAATTAATGGCAATGTGAAATTATTTTGTATTGTATTTGAATCAAACCGATGACGAACATTTATATTATTGATATTGAGGTATGCTTTCACTCGGTCGTGCTTCGATTGTTAAACTATATTAAATGTGCGACAATCATTTGAATGATTTTATGGGCGTCGTCGAATGATAAAATTGACTTGGCATGGAAGAGAAAATAATACGCAGACGTATAACACGAATGTCAGCGGTCAACGGCTAGACGATTAGGAAAATTCTATTTATAAAAGGCATTTTTATTTTAAGAATTTGACAACTCAAGTCATCGATGCTCGAATCGTAAATAAATGCTTCTCCTTTTTCTGTTTGTAGTTGGTAAATATTACAGTCAGCTCTAATTATGCTAAAAAATATATAAAATGAAGATTCAAAAACTTTGTAATAGCAACTTCATTACATAGATATATGGAATTCGATTAAATAACTTGTGTTGCTATTTTTTATGAAATTACGAGTTTAGAAGCGAACTAACGATAACGCATTATCTGTGAACCCTTGAGAATTTTCAGAGATAAGAACTATCTACGTGAATCTTAAATTTTGGGTCAATTACTACATAAATGGACTAGCAATAAAACTGTGATATATTCAAGGGTACCGTACGAGACGACCAGTTTATTTATAAAATCCAATTCAGTATTAAAGTTACAATAACGTTTTTTTTTTTTGCTTTTATGTGATAATAAAACGCGGTTGAAGTTGTCGTCAAATGCATTTCAATATAAACAGACAGTAAAACTTATCGAAAAGAAAATATACGTGCGTGATTTGATGCAGTTAAATTCAATACTGGAGGGTGATTTCAAATTCTTTATTACTGCACTATGCTTAAACACATTATGCATACTGTAATGAAAATTTATCAAAAAATTTCGTTTGCAATTTTCATATTCTATTTTCAAACAATTGAATTCGAGCCATTAAAAAAAACTCTATGCAACTTGTTATTAAGTTATGAGCACTTGGCGCGTGAATATTTTCTCAGCTAACTCGTATTGCGACAGCAACGATGGGAACTCAGTGCTCTTATTGTATAATATTTTATTTAATTACGTACTAATGTTAACACAAGAATGCTTAATCAGTATTTATTCTCAAGTAATATATATACTTATCAGATTTCGCAACATTTAATCATTAATTAGTTGTCGATAAAACGTAGTTTTGGTATATAAATATAGAATAACAATACTTAAAAAGCTAATACCAAACATTCTTCAATATTATTCCACTGGGCTTAAAAAATATACACGTTGACAAGGGGTCTCTCTCGTTTTTCTTATTCCAAATTTTCAAATATTATATTTATGTCAGTTCAACATATACTTAAATTCATTATATTTATGATTTTATTAAAAAATATATATTCGATATATACTTATCTTACCAATTCAGTATCTAAAATATCAGTCTGCTAGATTTCCAGTGGGAAAAATCCACGAAAACGTAATTCGGTATTTACTTTTTCGTTTTTCCACAATTTGAAATATAAAGATGTATGATGACAAATTCATGTATGTATTTTCAATGTTGTCAATTTGCGATGACAGTGAACCAGTAGTTATAGCTCAAAACCGCACTCTTTCGTTTGAGTAAATTAACATAATATTAAATTCAGCTCATCGTGTAAGCCAACCTTGCTGTATTTTTATCCTTCTACGAACGATCAATATAGTTATAAATTTTACTTGTAAAAGAAACCCTTATAGTTGATCAAAACACTGCTTTGCCTTCTATGTGACGCAGAAGGATAGCAATATACATGTATGGTTATATTAGCTATAAAAATATGCTGTCTGTGAACCTCTCGATACCCTTCGTCGATAGCAAAAGTGAAAAAAAGAGTTCAACAATTATTATGCAGAATAGTTTGTAAAAGTGAAACTAAGCGGGCATTCCAACGTCACTAGGTTCTTTTAGGAACAATTCATAACATCGATTTGAGAAAATAGTGTCCCCATTTATAACTGACACTTAAGCAATTGACCTTCATATTTTTTTGCATTTGAATCTATTAAAGCTTGTTTTTGCAATAGTGGTGATTATTCTTTTTACTGTTTACTTTAAAAAAATGTGCGCCGGGATTACCGCTCAGGGGCGTCAAAGGACGTTTTAAAATTTAAATATTCATCACACGTATGACAGTAGACACTGAGTATATTGCACTCGACGAAAGAAGCAAATGACTCAGAGAGGGAGTTATGCCCCCCCCCCCCCCTTGATTTATGTACATCCCATCAATTTAATAAGAATAAAATACAATAAATTTAATTTCGACACAAAAATTAAATGTTTCGATCTAACCACCGCTCATTTAGATACCTTGCATATAAAATAATACTCCGAAATCTTCAAACTGATTTTTTTTTAATTTACTACGCAAACAATACTCCCGAGACATTTGATAATTTCTTGAGAATAGTTTTAAGTTTTTATGGCATTTATTAATCTTTATAGAAATACTTTACTGTACTTTAAGAACAATACAAATTGTAATGACATTTACCATCAATAATTTGATACTTGTTAAAATACATATTTTTCTATTTGCAATTAAAAATACGTGTCTTGTCTATAAAATACCTGCAATCAAGCCAGAGAGCACATCAGTTTGTTGATATAAGCTATTTTACTTACATGCTTATCTTTATGTATAATACAAAATCTTTTGTTGATAAAACATATTCGATTTTTACGTTTTACGGTAAAAATAATCGTGGTTACATCTTTTCATACTTGCTTGTTTTGAAGGAAAAATATCCATTAAATAATAATTAAGATATTACCGCTAACTTTCAATGTCCCATATTATAATAATATAATTATAGAATAAATAGTAAAATATTTTTTAGATAACTAAAGGTAGGAGGGAAAATATAATTTGAAACTTTGAGTGTATTCATTCGGTGACCGCGCTACCTAGTAAAAAGAGTGCCTGTTGTTGTCATTCATATAATATAATAAAACCACTAATAAAACAAAATTAACGTTGTAAACCATACTTTTGGATTATGGATATGTTGCCTATATACTGGTTAAGTTATTTTATAAATCTTTAGGTACCTACTCAAAAAACGTCTACGAACTTTGATGGGAAGGTGGATTGCTACAACAGGCAGAATACTTTCACCTGTCGGTTATTAAAAAATCGCGCTTTCATACTTTAATTAAAAATTTTCTTTTCACGCTGAGTAGTTTTCATTCGTTTGACAATCGATTTTCCCACACAAAATATTGCATAAATCGAGAGTGACGAGAATAAATCTATAATTAAATAATTGTTTCAATCATACATTAATTGGTATCCCATTTTTTCAAAGTATAATTGTAGATTTTCTAGCAGAAATAAGTACTGATGAACCCAAAATATAAATAAACAGAAAGTATACGATTATACGATAACAATACGTATTGAATTTCAAAAAAAATCATCATTAGTATTACTTGGTGTATTTCTTCAAGTATAATAAAATGTCAATAATTAGCTTTATAGACCGGTGTTTTCTTAACTGGAGGCCGCTGTTTTTTAAGCAAAAATTTTCCAATTTTCATGTTGTTTCCTCAGAGGAGTCGTAGATTATTTTTTCCGGTTTAAGGACCCGTAGTATATAAAAGTTTGGAAGCACTGATATATATCATAACCAATACACCAGACATCAGAAATAGATATCAATAACCATATCAGATTTTTAATAACTATGTTAAAAATAAAAATGGAAATGCAATGCTTGTGAAAGCTGTAGGATTTAACCTCATGTAGAAAGTTATTTAATTCATCAGACAAAAAACATCTTTGGGGTCGGATTATTGTGATGTTTTAACATTTTTTTATTGTAAATAAGGCGTCAGAAAACAAAAACTGATATGAGGAAATTGTGATATTATTATAATTAACCATGTCTTGCTAATTTTTAATGTACGAGAAAAGTGGAAAAATGTGGAAAATAGAAGTGGAAAGAAAAAAAAAATTTGTCACTAACTAGAGCTACAACATCAAATATCACTGATATGTAACATATAATAAGCGAAAAATATTTTTAAAAACATGACTCGATCTTATACAGTACAATTATAAAAATAGTAGTTATGTATAACTTCAACTTGTAAGTTATTGTTTATTACTAATTCAAAATGAAATGTACTCCAAAAATAAAAGATACTACACCTGGGCCTCGTATAATTTGGTTATATGGTTCCACAAAAACCTCCTTTAATATAAATCCGTGTTATAGAAGGTTTGCAGTTCATATTAAATTGTGGTTTGCGTTCCAAAAAAAATGCATGATTTACTCTGGGCATCACATAATTTTATGGATATTTATAGTAAATTTATCAAATTACTGACAATGATTAAATAGGAAATAAAAGAAAATTCTTTTTAATCAGTTTATTCAGACAAAGCATAAGAAAAACAAACATTGGAATTGATATAAAAAAAAAACACATTTTTCAGTCATGCATGAGAAAAAAACAATGCTTCAAATTGCCATATGTATTTTTGGATGATTAAGAAAAACTATTGTGCATCCATAGTTTTAATCATTTAATGATTTAGTTAAGATATTATTTAAAAAAGTAGATAAGAAAACATGTTATTTAGGTCATAAATTCTCAACCTTTTTACATCCGCAGACCATCAACATTGGAATAAAATAATAAATATTTATTTAATTGCTTTTTTATTCAATGTAATTAATTTTGCAACACCGTATGGTGATATAATAATATTTAAGTATATTAAAAGAGACAGTAACAAAAAAAAAACACAAAATGAAATTCAATTGTTTCAGCTCATCCAAAAATCTTCGCAGACCACCTAAAAATCACCATGGACCACCGGTTGAGAAACTATGATTAAGGCTTTAATTGCAAGGCAAAAACATATTCTTAAAGAAATAATTTTCTTTTTATTTGATAAATTACTATATGAATATTTCTTGGACCAATTTCAGCTAAATAGTTTTTGTCAAAAATATGCTTAAAATGGTTATTGAATGAGTTTACATAGAATCATATTAATTTGTAAAAAAATAGGTTTACACTGATTTCAATTTTATTTTTACAAAACTTATCTTCTATACTTCTATAAATATTACATTGATATGGGCCAGGAAAATTTCATACTATATCAATATTTTTGTTGTTAAGATTACATTATAATGTGGCAAATATTATTGTCAAAATTATATGTGCAAAGAAAAACATTTATTATATAATTTTTTTATTTTGATAATAGTTAAAATAGTTCCTAACGATAAACATTGAACCGTGTCAAAACAAACTCACAACAGTTGATACAAAAAGTAAAAAGCTTTCAAATCAAATTAAAAATGAACACACAAAAAAATGGTCATCATAATATAAAATTAATAATTATAACATGAAACAAAAACAAAAAAAATGTGGGAATTGTAGTATTCCAAGATTCAACATTTCTGAAAGATATCTGACATCTAGTCATGTTAAATTATTTATCATTACTTTAATTATATCAAAGTATTTTTTCACACCAAAACAGTTTTTTTAATTAATCTGAAAATATTTTGTAATTAACATGCTTTAATTAAACTTCAAGAATATTCTAAATTGAAAAATTCTTACAGAAGTTGAATTAATAATTCATAAATAAAATTTAAAAAAAAACAGTTGTTCAATTAGGGAACTTACATATGAACACAAAAATCAATGCTTACATGCTACAAAAATTCATATTCATGTTTTGCTTTATAGAAAAAGGGATTATTAGGTCAGTCTTTGGATTATAAAACATGATTTTTTTAGCAATAAATTTTATACATTGTAAATATTTCTAAAATTGACAATTTCTGTATTCAGAGATAAGACCTAATAACATGTACAGATTTAAGCTTGAAGAGTTCAGTTTTAATGAAAAATTCTCCTTCAATGAACATATTTTTTTACTGTCAAAAACTTCACAAGTGCTAAGTTCAACCATGATTGCTAAAAAGAAGAAATCAGTATAGGACTAAGGTATATACTAAGGAATATGAAGTACCAAATAATGTTGAAGCTATCTATGATTGCAGTGAGGCATTTACTTCTTGAAAATGGTTTTCAATACTTATTAGACCGACCGGTAGCTCTACTTGCCAGTGGCGAATGAATACATTAAGTTGATGCGCAGCACTTATAGGAAATATTACATCATTCAAATAGATACAATATATTCCGAATAAATAAATATACATTATATACAGATAAATAATGTATAGTTGAAAGGCACAAGTTATAAAATTATTGTATATTCTTGAAAAGGAAAGTCGAAAATGCTTTACAATTATCAGTCATTTCATAGTCAACAATGGTAAAATAAATAATTGAATTTAGGTAGTGATAAATCCCATCCATCACATTCCCAAGCAGGATATGTCATTCAAAATATCAGATATCATTTGTTTATCAGACAGCGCCCTCGTCACTTCGGATTCATCCCACTGAAGCGCTATTTTTCGTGTCCTAGGTTCTCTCTTCCCGGTCACTCTTATGATACCGCGTGTTTCAACAAGCTCACAAAGGCCAACAAACTCTGTGCCATCCACGGCGATGATGTTTCGTTTATGGCATACTCTGGAAGAGAATGTTAAATAAATGAATGCGCAAGGAAATTTGATAGTACCGTTTTTCATGCTTTAAAATTATATTTTATTTATTTAGATCAAATCCAGAGATGTCCATTTTTCAGAAATTCTAAAAAATGCAAAGAAATTTCGTTTAAATATTAATTATGAACCAAATAACATTTATATGTTTTAAAACTACTGTTTTAATGATTTGTGGACATGAATGGATTGATTGATATGCATGGGAAATGTTATAAATAATATAAATGATCTCAATAACTTTTTTGGACTTATTCGACTTGGATTTTTTTTTACTTGATTTGATTTTATACCAATGTGAAAATGTGTGGGATTTTTATGAGCACCAATTTCCGGCCCAAATTTAGAATGATAATAAAATGCATTACCACAAATGTGCACATATCTGGATTTGATACTAAACATCACAAATATAAATATTAGATACATTTGGTTGGTATATTCATATGAAAACTTACTTTGTGTACACATCATGTAATTTCCCAACAGATATGTCTTTGTTTTTCCCTTTATTAAGTATGAGTAGAAGGGAGCAAAGCAATAATTTTTGTTGCAGTGGAAAATTGTCATCCATTTCAGACTCTAACTTCTGAGAAGCTCCGTAAACATCATTCAACACAGACATGACTTGAGTCAATTCCACTACAGGTTTTGCTTTAGCCTTGTGGGTTTTTTGTTTGTTAGGAACGATTTTTGGGGTGGCTAGTTCTACCACTCTTCGGCCGATATCTAATGCTCTGCGTACATCACCAGATATGGCTGCCACTTTGCCTAAAAAGAATCACAGATAACTTTTGAGTACATAGTTAAGTAGACATATGAAGATTTGAAAAATAGTCTGCAAACTTAATTACCTTAAAATTTTACACATTTTTATGGTAGTTATATACACATTGATTTAATTAAAAAGAAATCTACAATTATTAAGTTTCACAATGAACAACCATACATTCAGTAAGTTATTGATTAATAAATACTGCTTCTTTAAACTAGCAAAAAATATAATATTCATGAGAAAAATTGCCTCATATATTACCTGCTAGCATTTGTATTGCGATCGGTGAAAACAAATCTAGTGCTGTTTCCTGTTTCAGTCTTTCAGTAAATATTTCAACTATCTGCTGCTTTGAGTAAGGAGCAAAATGCATGAGTTGAGGTTTCAATTCACAGCGCGCTTGCAGCCTGGGTAAAATTCGGTCCGTCAGATCTAAAGCGTTCGCGATGCCAACCAAAACGACGTTTGAATTTGCTCTGGCTGGCCACTCGAATATTGTATACAGAACCGATTGTTTCTTATTGCACAATTGATCTATTTCATCTAGAACTAAAAGTCTGAAAACAAGGAAGACATAAATTATTGTGTAATAATTGTAACCTTGATATGCATCTTTCACAAAAACTCTAAACTTGGAAGTGAAAATCATAAATTAGAAGAACTTTCAAATGAAAAATAATAAACCATGTACATTAAAATGTTTTTCAAGTTGTAATTTTGCATTAATAGCAATACATATTCACCGTTTCAATGCCATAAATTTGCGTTTTTGTTTATTTGAATAAACTTTTTGCAGTAAACATGGCACCCTAACCCATCACTTTGCTGTGATTTAGTTTTAAATTTAGTTTTGGATTAAGATAAAAATAGAGTCTATATATGATATGATGACCAAAACAATAGCATTATTATAATTACTGCTCACAGATACTCTCATTAGACTGATTTTTAATGCTTAATTTACCAGTGTAATGCCAGATTATTTGTATAATTATTATTTCTCAATTTTTCACTAACGAATTTTTTATTTGTTTTTCAAATGGACCAAAGAATTTTGTAAGTTATATTAAAAAAAACAATAAACAAACAACATGTTGAGTAAAATTTCATTTTGGTTCAGTTTCCCACTTCCTGGAATCAAAAATCAGTAGCAAACAATCCACATGTACTAAGGCACAATATAGATCTGCCTCTAATTTAGAAATTTTATAAAAATTTTAACTATGTGTTAAAAATAGCTCTAAATATAAATTTGCTTTTTAAAATAATATTTTTCCTGGATCCAACCGTAAAAAAAATATTTTTAAAGCTAGTAATGGTAAATATATAGAAAATGTACGAAAAAATTTAGTAAAAAATAACTCATGCCTATAAGTGTTATGCAGTAAGAATTGACATATTTAAATATATTTTTAATATTTACATCATTTTATGTTTTGCAGCCAAATGTTTGTCGATTGCTGATAAAAAGCTTTTTTCTGTGTGGCCATTTGTTTTCAGATGTAGTTCTTGACAAATTCTACCATAAATACTTCCAGCTGACCTCATGGAAGTGCAGTTCACATACACTTCTCTGAATCCACTCTGAAACTGAAAGCAAATTTGCTAAAATAGAAAAGCCATTAACTAATCCAGCAATGCGAGGTGCATTCGGTAATGTTTTGCAGTGATGCCCCTGCGGCACGATGTGTGGTTTTCAATGGTTCACTGCCGCTCACACGAGTCATTTGCTCTCTCACTCATTCGTGTTAAAGCTTCACTTGCACCAAATGGTAAAATTGCAACATTTTTTAGAGGGTTACTTTATTTTTGCATCAATGATTGTGAAAAAGTATGGGCAGTGAATGGATTAACTTGTGGAAATCAATTGTTCCTTAAGTTTTGTTCTATCTATGTCTGCTCCAAATGAGGTGATTACTTGAGGGTATTTTACATATCATATACGTCCATGCTATTGAACAATCAATTTATGAATCTGTCCATATTAGAATTTAAGCCTACGAGATGACAAAATAAGTAGCCCACCCAACCAGCAATAATAAGAGAAAAAATTATAATAACTGAAATAAGGATTTTATTTTATGTCTTATTAAACATAGACATTAGGGTATTTGACAAAAAAAAATTATCCATGTCCAGTGCCATTGTGATAAATATTGACTTTTGACAGAGCATCTGTTCACAAATTGATTTTTTATCTCTAAGCATAAAGATAAAACAAAGCAACTAGCATAATTAATAAAAATACATTTTTAAAATGGTGGGAAGAAATGTCAACACCAGGGACATCCACACTTTTGAACACGAAGGAATAACCCCAATCAAAATTGAATATAAATATAATATACATTAAAATTGAATAATACCTTAGGTCGTTGGAGTATGTTTGATAAACATGCAGTTTTTCCAGTTCCAGGTGGCCCCGAAACATATAGTGTTCCTGATGTCTGTTGATGTAAATGTCCACTGAGAAAATCCTCCAATCTATTTAATTCATTTTCCCTGCCTGGTAAGTAACTCGATGATGATGTATGAAGAGCAAGTCTGGTTAAAAAACATAACATAAGTTTATAGCCATTGCAAATAAAACCAAGTGTTTATTAATCTTTTAAAGCAATCACAGAGAAAAACACCCTCCAGATTTTTTAAATATTAAGAGCAATGATCTCTTAGCATGAATATTTTAAATTGTAGATAAATATATTGATTGAATTGGCATTCACTTGGTAGAACTCCATTATAACACAGTGAAAAAAATAGCAATGTATTTTAGTTCTACAAAATTATTTTTAAAAAATATAGTTGATAGCTATTTCGGCTCATGCCATCGTCAGAACTATGCTTAAACTAACATTCGCTTATCTATATAAAGCTGTGCAGTAAAGGCACACAACACATCCTCTCTCCTGTTCCAACGGCCTAGCTTGTTACTTTAACACAATGACACTAAATTTTCAAAAATTCAAAATTCCTAAACAATAGGTGTCTATGGCAATAAGTTTATATGTGGGACGGAAGTGGTCATGATGGAAGCAAATCAGACCACCACTTTGTACAACGGCTGGACAAGTGATGATACTTTTATGTTAGTTTGTTCGTTAAGAATCTTTTGTGATAATTGGTGTCTATTGATTTCCAGCTGTTCCAAAGCTGTCATTCTCCGACCCTTACTACAAAGATGCAAACATTTAGGCACTGAGTTCAAACTCGCCGAAATAGCTATCAACTATATTTTTTAAAAATAATTTTGTAGAACTAAAATACATTGCTATTTTTTTCACCGTATTGTAGATAAATAATTTTAAAGTTGAAAAAAAAAACAGATATCTTCTCAGGTTTTTTGGCATATCAATCAAAAAGTAGAGTTGAAAATAAGAAAAACAAAAAAAGGGTTCAAATTAATCCAATAGGTGTATTGAAAAATAAATAATCTGCATCACCTTGCATTATTAAAATTTTCCCTGATAGGTTTGTTTTCCATGTCGTCAGTGTCACTGTCATTTTTTTCTTCCATAGAAAGTCTACCCGTCGGGTTGTCAGGGACAGTGGAATCCCTCTTCATATTAGAATTCCGTATCATCCTAGTAATTTTACTGGGAGAACAATCTAAAAACAGATGCAACATAAAAAAATATTACATCAAATGTATTTTAATCAGGTCTACAAACAATCATTTTGTTCTGTCATCAATACATTCTGGAGAGAAAAATTGCGAAATTAACTAACTGCCAGCCAACACACTTCACAGGAATAGGTTTTTATTTGTAATTTAATTCAACTGCATTAAATAAAAAAAAAGTGGCATAAAGAAGAATGTACAATATATTATTCATAAATTAATTAGGCATCTGAGGTACTTATACAAATCTACTTGTGAATGAACAAAAATGCAGATAAATAATTAATATAGCAAAGATTGTTATTTATATATGATTGAAAATAGTGGGCAATTTATTGCCTAGAAGTTAAATCACATTGTGTTATAAAAATCTCTCCACTGTATACATACCGGATTCACTACTGGAGTTGTTTGGCTTTTTAAGTTCACCGGCGAGAGATCGTTTTAGTGTTCTACGTCTAGAGGTGGTATTGATTAAATCTATATTTTCATCATCGCTGTCAAGCTCGACAATTTTCTTTATCTTTGGCGGTTCCAGAGCAACTTTAGGTTTCAATTCACATATATCTGGTTTTTTTTCAGTGTTAATCGATTTCGTTGAGTAGAAGCCCAGAGAAGTTTTTTTGCGCACCCGGAAAGTGAGATTCGTTTGAATAGTAGACATATTTCTGTAAACAATAAATATCACATGAAAAACTTGAAACCAAATACTTAACAAAGGTTTGGTCAATTGTAATGCTGGAGGATTCTAAATAGTTATTCCAAATGTGCTAAAACAGGATTTTCAAAACAAATAAAAATCATTTCAACTTCTTGGTGATTTGATAAATAAGGAAAAAAGATAGAAAGAAAGAAGAAAAAGAACAAGTGAGCGGATGTAATGGAATTTTGGCTTATTTGAGTTTCAAAATCATTGACTGTCAATCCAGTTAACTCTATAATACCTCTTCTGTTATTTTATTTTATATTGGGTATACATTCTACCATATGAGAATTTCATCATTGCAAAAACAATTGTCAAGTTGATATACTATTGAGGCTTTACCCTGCACATTGATAAAATTAGACTGTCATATCTGTATTTTCATGAGTTAATCACCATCTAATTAATCTAGTGCTACCAAATACAATTGAAAAAATAGTTTGGTCTGTAATATATATTTGATAATACTGATTGATTTATATCTGATATTACAAAGTCTCGCAGGATTAGAATGAAGACGCCTAATGATTTAAGTGCAGCTGACTAGACAAATTTATGACAAACCTTTTGAATTTGAGCATAAAATAAAGTTTGGTATGTATATGTTGTGAAAATCAGTTTTAATCATTAGATAATTTTCATGTTACATAAAAACAAATGAACAAACTAGTTATGTGTCATTTTTAATTTGGAAAATTTAATTCCTATTTGGAACGAATTTTGTTACCAAGTTATAATATTATACAGAAAAGAAAATTTCAATAAGAATATATTTCACAATGTTGAACGTCACCAGCTAAAAAAAATATATTTTACAGAGCAAAATTATTGAATTCAATTAGTATAAAACTGCAGGTTGATGAATTGAGATTATTGAAATTTTTGTCTTCATTTACAGGTAAAAATGCCATTTACATAGTTTTAGGAATGGAAGTTTTTGATGAATTTGGTGTATGGAGTTGTGTGAAGAAGGCTAAGAAATATACAATAAAATTGTTAAAGATATTCTTTATTATAAACTCGCAGCATGTCACACAACTTACAATTACATTTTCTTAGAAAAATAAGAATACTTTTAATAGAATATAACAGTAATTCACACATTGCTTAAATTAAACCTTAACATCGCACCTCCTCAAAGAATAACATTTTATTAATTAAATTGCTGTACTAAGCATAGATGTTGTATCTACATTTTAAGCAAGCGGAAGAATAAGCTATTTAGCTTGAATGCTACTTCTTCATTTTGCCTGCTTTTGTTATAACAGGAAAATATTCATTTTAAAATCCTTGATTTCTCTGAAGCCATAACAATTTTGGTCTCTGTGCTTAGTACAGCAGAATATTTGTAACAATTGAAATTTTTAACTATTTCACACAGAATTAACAACAAAAATATTACAAATAAAATAAAAATCATTAAATTTAGTTAATGAATTTAAAGTACATTTATTTGCTGAGGTGCGATGTTCCTCTGAAAATACTGCATTTCATTGATTCCACGATTATTGCAGTATCATTTGAACGAGTTATATTGAATTCAAAAATTAATCTTGATTCTTATAAGAGTAATTTTAAGTCTGCAATGACTGAACCAACAGAACACAGTACGGTAAAGAAAATATCAGTAATAAATAACATAAGAATATCCAAGTATTATATATTATTTAATATATTGTTATTATATTTAATGATATTAATTTAGGTTACGCCAAATAATTAACAAAGTTAAAACTTTGAACTGCTAGTTTGGGTGCTCAGAATGACAGATATTGCCAACATCTTAAAATGTAAATAAAAAAAAAACATTCATTTAATTAATGATTTAAAAGTATTTTAAACTATTCCCTATTTTACTGTCCGCGTTAAAAAAGGATTTTAAACAACACACCAGTGTGATCACAATTTTTTACTAATATATGAGGCCCGATTGATGTTGAGGTATTAAATGATCCCATCATTTATTTCTTACTACTAACAGCTATTGAAATAGACACCTACAAATATCCATTTTATGTTGGAAGATTCAAAATATTTACATAAATTATGACAAATCAATTTAAGATGAATTAGTTAGATACATAATAATATATCTTGAAAACGAACACATGCATAAGTGGAATAAAAGAAACTTGTTAGCATTTCATCATAAATTATTGCATAAGAAAAATTCTCACATTCGTTATACAGTGCGAAAGGAAATGAGTATTCATATTACACTTATTGAAAAAAGAAACAAGAATGAAAAAAGTTGAGAGCCCAAAATACTTTTATCAAACAATGATTTTATAATTTATGTAAACATTTAAAAAATCTGCTTCATATAAAATATTTTATTGCAACCTTTAGTATCAAGGTGTGTAAACACATATTTTGCAGAGAAGAGGTAAAAGATCAAAAATAATTTGTATGTACCAAATTAACTGCACCTATCAATTCAACGCTACAGAGTAAATTTCTTGCAGAAAAATCACATTCACAAATTAAAAAAAAAAATGGAAATTTCGTTTAGATTCTCCAGACAAGATTGTTGATTTTAGAAAAGCTTTTCTTGCAATTAATACCTATACAGAATTTGTGCTTTTTTTATTTCATACAATGGTTTAATTGTTAATCTAGTTATGAATAGCCTCAGATTCACTTAGCACCTGAGCATCTTATAATTGCCACCCATCTGAATTCTATGGCCAAAATCAATATTGCCACTAAAACATTCACAGCATTCATAAATAAATGCCCAAGTTATGATGACTTAACTATTTTAGTAATATTGTCTCGCATATATGTTAGATGCATGCTCACAAACAATGCTCTTTACAGTTTAGCGGAATACAATATGTTTGAGAAATAAGACTGAACTTGAGACTGGAAATTGATACATCGATGACATCAATTCATCATTGCATTAATAATTTATAGTAACAAACAGGCAAAAATTTCATGACACCATTTGAGAGGAATAAATATTATGAAATCATCCAAACATAAAACCAATATTCAAATACCCTTAACCAACATATCAAAGGCCTTTTGTACACCGGATACATTTGAAACTTATAGTATTCTTTCAATGAGACCACGAGGATTTTAGTTTTTTTCATTGGGGGTTATTTTTCATAATCCTTTCAAAGTGAGCACGGGCAGCTGGATTATTGTACCACTGTGCGGCCGCACCCGGAGGGAGAAAACCTAATCTGGTCTGCAACTCTAGCTGCTGGAGAATATATGCTTGGTGAGGTGACATCTGTTCAGAATAAGGTGTCATTTCTGATGTCTGAGTTCCGTAACCGCTGGTACCGGGTCTATGTGTAGAGCTGGAGCCTCTAGGATTCAAATTTTTGTTGGCTACGGCAGCTTTTGGAGGTTTAATGACCTTCGGAATTTCTTTCAAGCTACCTGTCACATCAGTAACCGCATGATTAGTGCTGGATATTTGTGAACTAGAAATTAAATTTGATTGACTACCGTTGTCCACAGTACGAGGAGACAGTAATTGCTTTCGTTCTGGAGATTGACTTTTTGGGGAGGAACAAGCTATGACCAATTTTGGTGAAGAACTCGGAGATCTGGTGAGAGATCTTTGGGAAGCCTGCGCATAAGCAGAGGGATTGCTTTTAGGATTTGAAGCAGCAGCACCGTTATTAGACCTTATATTTACAGATTTAGAAGGGAGGAAATAGTCCGGTGCATGTTTTGGACTGCCAGTTGAAATGGCTTGCAGTGAATTGGTGTTATTAGTAGGCTTCAGATGTTTCGGAGGAGGAATCGGTATTCGAAGAGGAGTGGCACTGGATGTGTTCATTTTAAATGACTCTTGAGAAAAAACTTGCGACGGAGAAGCCATTCTCTGAGTGAATGACTGTTTCTTGGCTAGATTGGCAATTGACTGCATTGTCTCTAGAGCTTTCGTTTGCTGCGGCCCGAGTTGGCTCTGACCGGCGTGAGGTGTAGACAAATCTAAAGCACTGTCGGACTTCACAGTCTTCGGTAATATGTTACAAAATTTTCTCACAGGCTGCGAGATGGGTACAAGTTTACTCTTTGCCAGAGAAGGTATGGTATTGAGGCTTTTCTCCTGTGTTTGCTCAACCACAGTGGCAGTGGCAGCCGTAGGAGTAGAGGAGACGGGAGTAGCGGGCAGCGATGCCGCATTGGGTATCGCAGTAGGCATAGATATAGTAGTGCCGGGGGCGGAAGAAGGGACGGGAGGGGCGGAAGATGGGGCAGCATTTATTTTTGGATACTCAATTCTCGTTTTTAAATATTTGGGCTTTTCACATTGCTGCTGAAGAGACTGCAAAAATGTCTGCTGAAAAGTTGTTGGTTTAGTGATTGAGCCTGATTTTGCTTGCTTTGTATCACCTATAGGCTTCAATTTCGGTACTGGACCCTTACCGCTAACCCCAGCATCGCCAGGTTTATTAACTCCAGTTTTAACAATTTTCTCATTGTCTGACGGTTTGGGACTCTCTAGATCTGGTAATTTTAATATCTCAATATAGTTGTGAACTACGGGAGGACTCGGAGCGTTAGACTGATTGGATGCAGATTTAGGACCGCTTTGAGATGTTTTTTGTGAATCGTCACTTTCCATCGGTGATAGTTCCGCGGTTCCCTGATCTAATTTTTGATCTGTAAGCGTTATGGATAAAGATGAAGGAATATTTATGTTGCAAGAATCAAACAGAGTTTTCAGAGGGTCTCCTTGAGATTTTGACGGTTTTGGTATATTCAATTTTAACAAAGGTCTCGGAAGTCTGGGAGAGGCATGATCAGGCCTTTTAGGTATTTCTTTAGGAGTTTCAGGTAGCTTGCGTGTATTTTCGCACTTTAGAACTTTAGGCGGCGGAGTATTGAGCTTTACATGTGAAATGTCACTTCCTTCAGCGGCAGTCTTAGAATTTTTGACAAGAGCCACTGGGGGTTTGCACGCAGGCTGAGACTTCTCCCCTATCTGTTCCACTTTCAACACCGCAGGCTTAGGGTTGTTTGTTGGCAGACTTTGAGAAATCTGTCCATCTGGAGCTTTTCGCTTCATTGACAATTTATTAGGAGTAGGAACACTCTTTTTCACAACATTATCCGCATTGACCTTGAGCAGTGAAGCAGAAGTGGATGTTGAGCTTGTTTTTACAGTTTTCTCTTCATTCCGGTTCGTTCTGACAATAGTATTGGGTATAGGGTTTGTTGTTTTATTTTTCATTAATTCTCCCTGAGGAATCCGACCAGCAGAAGAACTACTCAGAGAAAAATGAGGTTTAGACGATTGAGGACTGCAGTTCTCAGCGAGAGCATCAGCTACCGATTTTACCAATGTATCAGGGGGATTTACTTTGCCCACAATTTTCGACGAAGCGTCTTTCACAGTTTTGTCCAACAGTAATTTGGGTTTTTTCACATCACTTAGATCATCTAGAGCCGGGAGAGACTTTCTCTTACCAGGACTAGTGGTAGCATCTAGCTTAATAGCTTTAACGGGTGATTTCAGTCCCGATATTTCACTGGATTTTGATTCCACAACTACTGGAGTCACCGCAGTCACCGGAGAGGGTGGTTCTTCTTTCACAGGAGATCCGGAGCATTTCCCTAGACTACTCTTAGCTGTCAACTCAAACGAGTTTAAAAACTGAGACTTTTCAACATCCACTGCACGGGATGACTGCGCGGAAGTTGAAGATTCTCCAATAGACCCTTCTGGAGGTGACAAACTGCTGGCAGTCTCAGAGCATTCAGACTCTTTGGTGTCAATAGAATCCGACTTAACTTTCGTCGAGAGCGAATCTCCACTCTGAGGCAAAGGACTTCGACTGCCGTCTGAACAATCAGAGCTTCCTTCAGTGAGCAAAGCCGGACTGTCTGGTGAAGTCGCATTGCCCCCGGAAGGACTGCCTTTTCTGTGGTGGGCATGACCACCAGGTCTGTTAATCCCGAAGAAACCAAATCTGTCTCGGATAACACTGAAGTCAGTAATTTGGTAGAAAAATCTCATGGGCTCATTTCGTTTCCAGTTATAAATGTACGCAATATCCATGAGGGTATAATAATCAGGCAACGGAACACGTTTGTACAGAATGTCGACAAAGAAATGAGTGGCATCAATATCATACTTCATGCTTAGAAACTTTTTTAGATGAGAGATATTGACTACTGCCGGACACTGAAGATATCTTCTTGTAGGGGCGCCTGCTTCGTTGCAAGGAGCGGATTCATTGCCGCTCTCAGATGAACGACTCGACGCACTCTCAACCTCAACGCGATCTATGTACTCAAGAGAGAAGGATATTACATCTTCTGGGCTAAATATTATCCTTTCAGTGTCTTCGCCACGCTGCTCGGGGGTGGCACAGGCGGCGGGACCTGGTCGTGAAGAATAGAATGCCTGACGACGCCGCATTTCTTTCTGAAAAAGGCCCGGAACCAGTTTGTAGACGATATCCTGCAGCGCTTTGTCCGGCTTGATATTTGGTTTGGCAGAATTGATCATCATTTCACAGACCGGGCAATAACTTTTGACTTGCAGGTGTTTGATGATGCAGCTGCGGCAGAAGGAATGCAGACATTCGACTATTGTCGTGGCGTCGATGTAATATCCTCTGCACAGAGCACAGACCAGGTGAGCGTTGACCTCTTCGAGCAGGGTCCGCGGCGGGGGCGCCGTTCTGCCGGCCCGATCCTCCATAGCGATAACCTTACTGTCGGCAGTCTCTCGTGCGGTGACCATTATGAGAGAGCCGTCATCGGGAGCGCCTTAAATGCGAAAGGACGCACGCGATAAATGTTTTGACGTTTGACCGTAGCCTGTGAAAACTTTCATATCGGCAGACATTTTATCACAGTACCATACAGGATCGTTGCCCTCCGCTGGTAATAAATGCGCAAAAACTAATAATAATACGTAATACTGAATATTGAACAGGTAAATATGAAAAACTTTGATAAAAGAGTCTATAAAGAGACAAATTGACGTAAATAATCGATAAAAATTGTCAGAGAAAGTGTACACAAAGATGCACAGACTTCAAAGTTGGTTATACTGGAGCACTTGCAAAGTCAAAAGCATATGATCGGAGGAAGAATAATATCACAGTTTTAAACCGTAGATCGAAATGCAATAAGAATTAATTAAACGTATTAAGTCAAAAAAATAGTACATAATCAATATAAATACTTACGATTTATGATACGGGATCTATTGTTTATATATAGAAAACAATCATAAGAGCTGGAGAAATGGCGCGAATCTCTGCGATATTCGTTCTAATGATGGTAGCACTGATATAGTTATTTGGCTATTGAATACACATCTTGTATACCGTGGAGATTAGTTATGCGACAGCTTGAAAGTATAGTGATGACAATAATGAAATGGATTACAAAAAAAATGTTATCAACGACCTCTGTGGTCGAATGGTAAGAGTAGTAAAGCATATTAGCTCTATAAAATTAATATTGCGAACGGTAGTTAGCACTCACTGTAACGAATACAACAAAGTAAACCGCACCGTAACACGCATAGCGTTTTAAAAACGCAACTTCACCCACAAATCATTAAATTTAATAGAAGTAATGATTTGAGTACGTCATACATAATGTCGCACGTTTTTAATCGTCCGTGTGGACAGGTGCTCGTGAGTTTTTCTACACGACCAATACAAATATTAGGACATATTCAAACGAGCGACATATTTTTTTATAAATCATCATGATTATATTGTAGCAATATGTTAATGCTGTAGACGCGTTCAAGGTCTTTCCCCTAGTAGTCAGCCGGGTCGTATTTCAAGCCCTAGCTTAATATTTGTATCAGTTATAAGATCTTTATACCGCGTCAAGTCAAGCATATATATATATTTTTTAATTATGACAACTATATTTCTAGGCAATATTTAAGCAACACACTCGAAGTGATAAATATTAGATATATATTTATTATGAAAATCCATTCCATGTCGCACAAGACATGTGAGGAAAAACGAGTGAAGTATAAAATGATTCACAGTATACAGGACGTCGCATGGCCAGCTGGTTATAGTTGAAAACAATTCGCGCGTGGTTAGATAGTGTGCATGATATGACAACTCTCTTAAAAACGAGAATATAAGCATAGTTTTTCTTGTTTTGGAGCATACCCCTGGACCACAATACTTCGCCGCCGAGACCGTCATTTTTCATTGTTTTTTTTTTTTTTTTTGGATTGTATAGAATCACTGTATATTTTATGAATTTTTGTTTATATAGAATCCATGTTTTGTTTTTTGTTTTGTACCTGGTGCTGCAAGTGACACGCAACCTGCGAGTCACTTGCCCTAAAAGAGATCGAAAAAGCGTCACGCAAAAAATCTAGCGTGACGCTTTTTAAAAAAAAAATAAGAGGATCCACCAAAAAATTATCAACACAAAACACCAGCGACGAAAGGGAAAGAAGGGCGTTAAGCGCGCCCTTAATCCCCATTATAGTGTAATACGATAGTAGTAGTAGTTTTGGAGCATACTAGCCTCCCGATTACTTATGGATTTGTCTATGTTCTAGGCCGTCGAATTCTAACTCTGTCGACTGTCCTAAGACACTGTTTTAGCTTAATCATTGCGCGATTTATAAAATAACCAGTATAACAAAATTCATAATCTGCCTTAAAGTATATAATTTTATGATCTGCCACCTTGTTTCGGATAATAGCGGTCTTTACTATCAAAGGGGATCATAACAGGATATAGCTGGACACATATATCACGCATAGTCGAATGACATCCAACAAAACGCCACTATTTTCTAATCGTGAAGAAAAATGAATCGCTAGAAATAATAGTTATGCATAACATTTCAGAACTGTTGAATTAACATGTTTACGTTAATTACATTTTTTACCGACATAATAATGTAATATTGTTACTTTGGAATTAGTGTGAGAAAATTTATATCTAAAAGTAAACTATTTTTCCTTTTTTACCAAATATAACAAATCTGTAAGAAAAAATGACACACAATTTTATTATTTCATCGAGTTATTAATATATACGTATACATATTTTTATTTAAAATTTATTTTAAATATTGATTCTAAGCCATTTTGGGCATATGATCATATTTATGGTAAGGGTGATTTTTATACAATTAGTATACTTGTCTATGAATAATAGTCTATGGTAACCCTCTATTACACGCCGAACTAGCAGGAACGTTTCGGGCGGATATTCTTTCACTTGAATCTGTTCCATCACCCAGGACGCAAGTCTTTGCTGGCTCTCAAACTTCTGTTTGAAGACCTAGGAACATGAGGGCTAAGGTATTTAAACATATTTTTTTGGAACGCCAAGTTATTCATCCTTTAAAAGTGCATTAAGTGTATTTCTCTGCACAGATTTTGTGCCTCCTTTATGATGCCAATGTTACGACTCACATAAAATGTTTTTCGTTACAGTGGCGTAAGAAGCGTATGCGGAGGCTAAAGCGAAAACGCAGGAAGATGCGTGCGAGGTCCAAGTAGATCAGGTGAGCATCTCTTTGTAATTAATGCTATTTCTGCGATAGTATTTGCCACGCGCCGGTGTAAATAATCTGTCAATTGTTCATGGCCGCCATTACGCCTGGCACATGTTATGCGGCGAAGCTGCCCTTGTAGCACCCTTCAAGCTTTATCTGTTAAGTATCTCATTCCGGCTTATTGACCATTGCGTACTCTGTGAAAATAACTAGTGTGTTAATTCTGCATTTTTCCTTTTCAGATACATGTCCATTTAACATCTCCCTTTGGTCAACTGAACTCGTGGTGAGTTGTCATTTGATGTAGTTTGTCTCGGAATATTTCTTTGCTTTCCACCGTGTAGGAGAGATTTAAGCGATGTTTCGAGTAGAAAATATTTGGAATCTCCACACCAAATTATTGTAAATCAATCTTTGGTACTAAGTTTCCGTACAAGTTGTCTATAGTTATAATTGATCAATTGCCATTACTTTCTCAATATTGTCGTCTCTGTCTCGAAGTGTAATCGAGGAACCTTCCTTAATATCGATGGTTTTTCCGAGGAAACACGTGCTCTACATAATTAGTCCAAACTATCGTCCGATTTACCTAGGCAACAGTAAATTTCAGTCAGCAATTGACACGATAGATATCATTGGTACCTTGAATGTTTTACAATTACAACACACTTGTAAATTGGTACTATCAAAAACTTCACTTGTTTCTTTTCTTTTTTTTTAATCAGGACATTTGTTTTCCCGGTCTTTTCCATTAATGTAAAGAAATATGTTACACTCCGATGAAAATACAGGCAATGGGTTCTGAAGCATTTAGGTCTATTAACCTGCTGGTAAAACTCCTTATTCCAATTAAATTCTGTGGTAGGATTTTATTAAAGCATATGAAAATGTGAAAACATTCGCCAATTCACGGCAGACGTTTTTGAGAAATTTGTTCTAAATTATTTAGTCCAACTTATTAAAAGTAGATATTTTGAAACAAATCAATTTTTTTTATGTTATTACTTTGCTGCTGAAATATTTTGCTCAGTACTTACAGAATCTGTTACAGATATAAACGTCTATTTCTACCCTTGTTTCTTGTATGTATATAATTTAAAACATTTTATTATTTAGCTGTCCATATGCTTGCATTAATATTTTATTGATTGTTTATCTGAGTAAAAATTGCTAGTATTTTAGTGTTCTATGTCATTGACATTATCTTATGAAGCAGGTGATATTCTACATTGAAATCTTGTTACTCCTTTAATGTACTTTTTATATTTCATACATGTTAAATTTTAATGTTTCTCTTTTCCTTACAGGTTCATCTCTACACCTGATGACACATGGCATACTTGATGTACAATACACTTAAAATAGTACAATAAACACAATTGCCACTTAATTCTATTAATTTTTTATTTTTAATAAATGATCCTAAATTCAAACCTACCATTCTGTTTCATTGAAAAATATTTAATAGTTCCTGTTGAACGCCCCTAGTGTTTGGTAACATTGTTTTTCTGGGTTTTGTCATGATTTTATATTATATATAGAATATATTCTATCTGGTTAGTATCATTCTTTAAGTAGCTCTTGCTCCGGCAATGAATAAATGTGATATCTTGTAACAGCGCTTAGGCCTGGTGATATATCGCAATATAATATAAGCAATTTCACAACTGCCACCGTGGGATGGTGAACAAACCATGAAATTAATTTTCCTTCTCTAGTCTTCCTCAAGATTTGACAATTAGACGAATGTTATGTCTCTAGTTGAATAAATTTTGAGTTTCCATTATAGTGATAATTTATACTATTTGATGGCGGTTATGTTTTAATTTTTGAGTATCAGTTCTCTGACGAGATTAATGCTTTTAACACGAATTTACTGCCGAGTGGGTGGTGTATTAATCCAGGGTATGTAATAAGCTGCGTTTGTTAGTGTTCCTGGATCTGAATATCCATGCGGGATATGCTTAACACTTAACACAATCGCATTTCAGGTCTAAATATGTTCAATCACCAGGTGATAAACGAGTTGGTGATACTAATCTACACTACTGTCAGGTCTTCATTGAGGAACTTTTGAGTCTATACTTTTGTGTTGAATCTAAGTACAATATTTTTATTACACTGCCTCCATACATATTTCATTTATTTAGTTTGAAAATGTTTTATAATTTTTTTCTATCTTGGATGCCCTATAGGATTTGGCACAATTTTGTGTGAAAAGGTGATAATTTTCGATACAAAACTAGATAAACCAAATTTAAAAATGGTTTGGGTTGTTAGGTAAAGTTATGACAACTGGAAATACTCAGGGAGAAGCTTTTTGAAACTACATATACCTTGCATTGGGTTACAAATGATTTTAATCAACAAAATTTTTAATTATATGACATGAATACATATTTTAGTAAAAATATTCCCGATAGATGGTACATTTTTCTTTCTCCATATATGAATTTTTGGTTATTCGCCCTACCCTCATTCCCAATTACTGATTATAATTGATGTGCTACAATAAAAGAAAGTGTCTTAACAGGATAAGGATACATATGTAGTGAACAATTAATTTTTATATATTAGAACTATAATAGTTCTTTTTTTGAATTATTTTCAATAGGGACAACCATTTGTTTTTTCCTGACATTTATAAGTTATCATGGGCAGAATCAGGAGCTTAAAATGGGAAAAAGCCCTTCCTTTTACCCGAGATGGCGGTATAAAGTCATCAGAATATCACAAGTATAAGCCAGTGCCTTGGAAGTACTTGGTATGTATGGCAGGCAGTTGCTACTTACTATCTTTTATTTATAACAATTAGTTATGGATGCTAAAATAAACAAGTCTTAAATTTAATATTGAAATTCCGTCAAGCACCTTCAGTCAATATAATAAATTATATCTTAGTCTTCACTACAATATTCAGCATGTTTTTTTAACTAGTCTAACTCTTGGCCAAATTGTATTATTTTATAGTATTGAATAATTGGGGAGAGTGCTGGCCTCAATTCAATAAGCTTAAAAAACATGTGTAGATATTCTCATCTTTCTTGAACTTAGATATTTGATTTGGCAATTTAACTGTACCCTGAAAATGTGAATGGTTATCAGTGTAGAGCAGTAGAGTTTCATAAAAAAATTTTAAAATATATGTTTATCATTGCAACAGTTAATATCTATTTACAATTTGTAGGACCTCGAATGAATGTTCTTCAATTTTACAATCAAATTAACCAAACATTGAATTTCAATTTTCGAAACTTAGTACGATTCCACATGTTTTGTCACCAATAACCTGGGTTTTGCCTTCCGGCATCTTCAGACATTCTATCATACAGATGCAACAGAACTGACACGCCCGAAGATGGCAAAAGGCCAAACCCAGATTGTTGCTGACATAACATGTGGAGTCATATAAAGTTCCAAAAAAACAAATATCATATTGAAATTGCATAAGTACCTTCAGTGGATATCATAAATTATATCTAACATCAAATGTTTCTAAACATGCCTTCGTCAATGATGTTGGCTGCCTTGTGTGCAAATAGATTGGCAATCCCAATGGGGTTATAACTATTCATGAAATTGTGCAATTCCATGTTTTTAAATTCCTCAAAATAATTAGCTGACTTTGGCCATCCGTGGCACAACTTCTTCTTAAGGTAGGATCTTACCTGTTTCTTTATTATTAATCATAAGAGTAGACAAACCTGTTTGAAAAATTTAGTATTTTTATTTTTATTAACAAAATATTTAAATTTAAAAGGAAGGCGAGCCCAATATGTGTTTGTTGTTGAGTAATGAATATCAGAGGATGTGGATAGAAGAAGAAAAGGAATGGCAAAAAATTATGCATCCAGCAAATACGAACACTGAAGATTTAGTAAAAAAGTATGTGCTCTCCTTTAAAGGAGATCAATCAGCACAGAAACCTCAGGAAAAATCACCTTTTAAAATGAAGAGGTAATAAACAGTTCACATCATGAGTTAGACCAAGTGTAGGCACTGAAAATATTTTTGATTTGGTGATAGTCTATGGGAATATAAATTGGTGAAAGTATATTTTTTGAGACATTAATTTTGCTTCCAACATTTTTAATGTTTCTAAGTAACCAAAATGGCTTATTCCCAGAAAGTGTCGAAAAAATCTAAGTTGAAAAGATTAGAAAGTATTTCGTAAATGTAATACTGGTTGTTGTTTGTTGTCCTGAAAGATTGGTGCAATGAAAGTTGTTTTTAATATTGGTGACATTAGCATTTGTGACATAGAGATAAGAGCTCTACCTAAGCAATCATATGAATTTTTTTCTGGAAAGATGAAAACCAAATTCAATGCCTGGACTTCAGCAGTTATATGATATATTGTAGTTTATGCAAATAATACAGGAATAATGGTTATTTTCTTTTACAGGTTTCAGAATGTTCCAAGTAATGTTTTTTCTGAGAAAGAAAATATTGTCCTGAAACGAAAATAATAGAGACCAGATTAGAGGTGAATTGTTATATTCTGAGTGAAGTGTGATTAATTGAAAAATTACTTGGAATAATAATAAATTACAAAGAAACATAAAAGCTTACAACTTAACCGTTTTACAGTAATGAGTATTATCTGATTGCATTATGTACACTAAAGTATAAGTACTACAGTATACTTAAGTGATTTTTATATCCAAATGGTCCTGTTCTGATCTATCTCTCATAATTCTTGATTCAAGATATTGTCCGAAGATTTATGATAGAATTATTTGTATTATATTCACACATATACTAGCGCAGTATTTATTATCGTGTATATTTTGTAAAACAGTATTCTTGGCCATCATCTTTAGATGAATGTTGATAGGTATACTTCATTTTGACGTTCCAAAATCTAAAACTGTCAAGAAACATGGATTCTTTAAAATAAAAATAAGATTTTCAACCGTCATGTTCATTGAAGAAGCGTAATTATCTATCAAAACATTGTACATTTTCTTAAATCTTTTGGATTGGGCTGTGACAGAATATCTAATGAATACCTCTGATATTTTTCCAAACAATTTACAGTAGATATATGTAATTGGACCCTATGAAGATCTTCCTATTGTAGACTGATAATTCACACTCTAGTGGTAGTTTTGAGGATGTATTCAAAGATAAAGATATTGCAGATGTCTGACAAATGTTTCCTATCAGTCAATATCTTAAATTATTTATGCCAAAAAGATTTTTGGTACTATTAGATTTGTGATTTTCTAAGGATTGGAAGTTAAAATTTTTTGAAATCTTGTAAACATTGCATGTTAAACAACTTATATGTAGATAGAAAGAATTTTTAAAAAATAATTCACCATTCAAATTTGAATTGTTACAACTTTGCACGATTCCACATGTTTTGTCACTAACGACCCGGGTTTTGCGTTTCGACATCTTCCAAGAGAATGAAGATGCCAAAAGGGGAAACTCAGGTCGTTAGTGACAAAACATGTGGAATCCTACAAAGTTGTAACAATTAAATTTTGATATTGAAATTCCATCAAGCACCTTCAGTCGATATCATAAATTAACTCACTATTGAGAATATCCAATGGATAATTATTGGGGTGATTGATTTTCACTGCTGGCAAAAAAAAAAAATCAATTAATATTTAAGTTTATATTTGGAAACAGTTTTTGTTTTACACAATAATGTTTAACATGTTTTTATGAATTTGTGACTTTTATTACAACACAAGGCCCAATTTATTATAATCCAACTGCTCCAGTGGAAATGACTTCCATAAAACAAACATAATAGAAGTCATAAAATTTCTAATCAGAATACATTAAAAAATACTAATCACCATTTTATTATCATTCCAAAAAATTTATGTCAAAGATATTGTATAAATTTATTTAGCAGGATTATTTTAAACTTCTTATAAGCGTATTTTTTGTCTACATTACTCATTCATAAAGGTTAGCTGATTGCAAACTAAACTACAGATCTTAATGAACACATGCTGGCGGGGATTTAATGTTGGCAAAAAAAAAATTGAGTCAATCTTGTTAATTTCGTAAAAGAATTACAAGCGTTAATTTTTGATTATTAATTTCATCGCCAGCTTGCCAACTCGATAAATTTTTAAAATGTTCCATCTGAAAATTTATAAACTAACATTGTAATGAAAATGATTGAAAAATTGACAGAATTACATTTGTAAAATATTTTAGGGTGTTTTCAGAATAGTATATCAGTAAAACTATATCACGATAAACCTAATATATTTTTATATCAACCATAATGCGAACTCTTTTTAGCAATTGGGCTACAGGAATAATTAGCTTGTACCCCGGAACATACTTATTCTTCTATGCATTTTGATTTAATGTGTATCTTATACAATGAACCAATGACTTCACTAGCATTTATACATGGAACTAGAGGATACATATATTAAGTCAGGTATCAGGTCATTAGCACTCTTAATTATTTCAATAATATTTTTTTCAATAAGGTATCAAATCGAGTTTTTCTTTGGGTATTGGGAAGTAGGTTTATTTGGAATATGTGCCAATTTCAGTCAGGGTACAGGTTCAGGTTAAAAAAGTTTTTGCGAACTTCCTACAAATGGCAAGTATTGAGAAAAATTACCTAGGTAGAGTTGAACTTACTGAAAGGCGGACGTCCTAGTATCCGCACTAAGACGTAGAGACTAAGAGAGTAGATTACATTCATATATATTTCTATAATAATCGAGATATAGTTATTTAAACTAAACACGAAAACACTGTCATTTGGAACATACATTATAGTGCTAAATGCATTATCGATTTACAACAAGACATTCAGTACCCTTCTATGCACGTTTTAATAAATTACAAATTTAAGTGAAAATATTGTTAGTAAAAATTAACATTTAAGTGCTCTATGCACTATGAATGATTGCCTGTTTTGAAAGAAGACTTTCGTTGGAGATAGTCTTTACGATAAGTAACCACAGTCCAATGAAATTATTTGTTTTAACCAAATTGGAAGCTCACACCGCCACCGTTGCCGAAACTGGGATTGCTGAAGTTGAATGGGACCCCACCTCCGAAGAATGTGTGGAACATCGCATTTGGGTCTGGAATATAATGAATTTTATGTATTATTGATACATTTACATACATTACGTTAGACAGCAATTATAATTATCAGAAAATTCAATACAACACAGCACTTACAATGAAAATTTCAATCTAACATTGAAGTACCTTATTTAATAATAAAAAAATAACCGCTTGGGGAAAAATTATTGAAAATGTAAGTCCAAGAGTTGTTAATTTTATCACATGGTGAAAAAAATAGCAATGTATTTTAGTTCTACAAAATTATTTTTAAAAAATATAGTTGATAGCTGTTTCGGCTCACGCCATCGTCAGAACTATGCAACTAACATTTGCTTATCTATATATAGCTGTGTAGCTATATATAGATAAGCGAAAAGCACACAATACATCCTCTCTTGTTTTAACGGCCTAGCTTGTTACTTTCTCACAATAAAACTAAATTTTCAAAAATTCTAAATGAAACAAGGCGGCTATGACAATAATTTTACATGTGGGACGGAGGTGGTCATTATGGAAGCAAATCAGACCAACCCCTAGTAAAAGGGTCGACTAATGGGGATACTATTATATTATTATATTATATTGTATATTAGTTTGTTCATTAAGAATCCTCTGTGATAATTGATGTCTATTGATTTCCAGTTGTTCCAAAGCCGTCATTCTGCGACCCTTACTACAAAGATGCACACATTTAGGCGCTGAGTTTGAATTTATATTATGTGATTCCTTAATAACGTGATTAGTGAATTGTGAATCTGTTTTTTTACTGTTAAATGATCTTACATGTTCCTTAGCTCGAGTAGATAAACTTCTATATTTATTTATAATTATTTTTGAACAGTGAATTTCTTATACATAGTTTCTCTTCAATTACCTTGCATGTCGGGTTCAAGGTCTTCACCACAATCATATGGAGCTTTTTTTTTAGGATCACTGAGCACTCCGTATGCTTCGCCGAGTTCTTTGAAGCGGCTTTCTTGCTCCAGACGTTCTGTTTCTGAGACACCTACATGTCTATCAGGATGCAGAATTAATGCTCTCTTCCTAAATGAAAAACAATCAAAGATATGAGCCTTAGTAATTTGCACATATTACTGCACGGAGACATAAAAAAATAGTCTTGCATTGTCAATATGTTAAAATGAGATTGATCAAACAATAAATATGATGTTATAATCAATAAGTGCAAGAGGTATTAAAAGTAACAAAAGCCTTATTTACCTATAAGCTTTTTTGATTTCATCATCAGAAGCATTTTTTTCAACACCCAGAATTTTATAATAATCTTTACGCTTTGACTTTTTCAGAGCTATTTTTGCATCATGTAAAAGGCGTTTGTTTACATGACTTTTGTCCATTTTGAATGCTTTTTCATAATCGTTCACCGCTTCTTGATATTCGCCAACATCTGAATAACATTTAGCTCTTCTGAGTAAAGCTTTCAGGTATGTTTCGTCAAGGTTTAATGCGTCTGTGCAATTTTCAATGGCTTCTTTTAATTTATCCAATTTAGAGCAGACTATAGCTTTGTTGAAGAAAAGTTTTGCATTGACAATTTTATTTAAAGGGTCTATTTTTAAAGCTTCAGAGTACAAATCGTACGCATCTCGCCATTTATTCATTTTGAATGCATCATTTCCTGAAAACATAAACAAAGATAATTGTACACCTGATTATAATAGCACGGACGAATATGTGGTTTGCTGCTAAAAAAAACTGGTTTGATGATAAGAACATTGACCGACACATCAAAGTTTCTTAAAGAAAACAATTTTAAACGTGCACAACATATTATGAAAACAATCAATTTACCATGATAATGGATTTTAATAGATATTGCAAAATTTGTCAAAAGAGAAAAAAAATATCATATGCACTGCCAAAAATTTGGTTGGACCTAATATTAACCGTTGAAGGAGTATGGCAATGAATTTTATAATCTCTTATCTATTGCCATTTTGAGATTCTTATTGAATTATTATTTTTCAGATATGGATGCTACACATCAGTAATTTTTTGGCAGTTTTAAGGTGTTATCTGTCATTGATGTAAAGTTGTGGAAATAGTAATATAAACATTGTGTTTTTATTATGTAAATATTTTTGGTAAGTGATCTTAATGTTATTTTTTTATTTCAAATGAACAAAATAGTTTTAATGTTTGGAAATAAATCAGTAGCCATATAATATTAAGGGTGAATAATGATTTGGTTTATCGATTTTTCCTACAACTATCATCTAATTGAGAACACATGTTAATTCTACAAAATAAAAATCAAGCACCCAAAAGCTTCTAGATTATTATTTGAAAAATGAAATGAATCATTTAATTTAGGTGAATTTTAAAATATGAATTAAAAATAAATTTTAGAAAAATATTCACCTCTTCAGATAAAAAGTTATACTCTCGTTTTTATATTTTGATATGCAATAATAATAAAAATAATCAATATAATTTAGTAGAATATAGCTCAATAATCAAAGGGTTTATTACAGAAATTGATTTAAAGGATGAGCAAGAATATTATCACATCATCTTCAAATTCTACAATAATATTCAGTGAAGCAAATGTTTTTGTTAGTTTCGAAGAACAAGTATGGCACGACTTACCTTCGTCTTTCTTTTGCCTGAGTAATTTAGCTTTCTTATAAAATTCCATAGCTTTACGATGGTCAGGAGCCAGCTTCAAAACGTGTTGGAAGTGTTTCAAGGCTTGATCTACATTATCCTATAATATGAAAAAGCTTTTAATAAAAGATGATCAAAAAGAAAGTATATGCCATACAGAGTGAAAGTTGAGTAATAAATACCTGATAATAAAGGCACATCCCTCGAACAAACAATGCATCAGCATTCGAGCTGTCCATGCGCCATATATCATTCGCAATATCTAATGATTCTTGACATCTACCCAAAAAACTTAGGCATTCTGCTTTGATTAACTTCAGCCTGAAAATAAAATAAATCGAGTCGGGCATTAAAATTTGATTGAACCATAGAAATACAGTTATAACAAATGGGAAATATTTAATTTATATAGGAAAATTAAAATATATCGACAATTTTATATAAAAAAATATACACATTTTTAGTACTATTTCTACAATATACTTATGATTAGGTCTTGATCATAAATACATATTGAAAAAATAATACTAAACAAATGTATATTCTCCCATAATTTACAATTTCATATAGATTTCTATGATTGTACTAATAAGGCCACAAGTCATTTTTGAAAACCTACCGCTACTCAATCTATTTGTAGGATTTATTGAAATCTTTTATTACTCAGAAAAAAATATCTTTCAGGAAAGAACATGTTCATATAATGTTCTTGATTCGAAAAATTTTTGCCTCATAATTAACACACCATAATTTAGGTGGGTTCAAAATATCTAAGCATTATGGTCTAATTTATGGTCACAATGAAGTGGAGATTGAAACAAAAAAATTGTATAACTTATTATTAGTGCTACAACACATAAATCATATGTGCAACCTGTTTTCAATTTAGAAGCATATTGAAATAAAAAATTCATTTTGAAAATGTTAAATATAATATAGATATGTCAATTACACATTAGACTTAGATTTATAGAAAACCTAGATATAATATTATTTATATTTAGTGAAATTGGTATTTAGCTCCATTATTTTAATGTTGATATGCTAACTATATATAACAATAATGAATTTATAAACCTCAATCAATTATACACGTGAACAAAAATTAAGCTGTACACAGGAATAAGAATGCTTTTTTACTTTGAAAGAGTATTATTATGAAGATAACTTGTAATTTAACAAAATTTCAAGAAAAGTTTTTGCAATTAATTTTAACAAATCTTTCATAACAATGATATAAATCATTTATTAGCTTGCAAAAATGGTACTTAATGATGGATTGTAAATTATGAAATGATACTAAAGAAAAACAGAATAGGCCCCAAGAAACATGATCAAATATATTCAAAAAAAATAACAAAATTTTAAAGTTAAGCAACAATTGAAGTACAAACACTAGATAATTTTTTGGCAAACTAGGATTTTTAGGACTACTCAAAAATATTGAATTTATTTATAGCACCTACTCTTCCACATTGGAAATGGCAATAAATTTTCATTAATTTCAATTACCATTAGTGTAATATTTTGTTTCTTTATAATAACACTCTGATGTTATATTATGAATTGTCTTAAATTCTGGACCTGTTATCAAGTTGTTTATTTCAGTTTCAATCTCCACAGGTTTGAAATTCAATTTTGAATGTCACAGGTTGATTATTCAGTTAACTTATGGATGTGTTCAACTATATGGAAGTGTGTGATATATAAATACCCACATGATTCTAGAGAAGGGGCGTAGAGTAACCTATTAGTCCTGTACTAGCGCTCTCTATCCTTCTATTTCTACACTACTACTTATATTAGGAGTCCATAGGGTTACACACAAATTTAGTATCATCTTGCCATATTTGAGATTAATCTCAAAGTAATAAAGAATATATTGAATGCGAAATAACATAGGAACCAAAAATGAATCGGTGTCATATAGATATTTTGCAAAAAAAATGTGAGGAGTGCATTACTGCTAATAGATATATAAACAAAATATTGGAAATTTTCTAGTTTTGCATAGTAAAAACTTACTTAGTGCTAGCTGGACAGTGTTCAAGGCAACGGTCCATAAGATAAACAACTGTTCGATAATCTTGTTTGTCGTAAGATACTTGAGCATCATTTTGGATGCGTTTCACAGCGAGTAATGATTTTGCTTCAGCAGCTAAACTCTCCTTTCCTCCTAATTCTTCTATGCGAACCATGGCTTGCTCCAGGCCTACTGTGTCACCTGTAATTTTTTTTTTATTTTATTGCAAGATACTCAAAATTGAGAAAAAAGTGACACAAACTTATCGAAAATTGTGGGTATCAACATTAGAAGAGATGGTTTTAATATTTTTCTTTATCTTTAACACTTTAAATTGAGATAATAAAGTATAATCTGATAAATATGATTCTTACCAAACGAAAATGACATTATACAAAAATCGTTTTTTTTTTCATAAAATATATTAACAAGAAAGTGTTGTTACTCACCAAGTGCCAAACATGACTTTCCAATACGTGCATAGCCTTTTACGAATGAAGAATCTAAGGCAACAGCCTGCTTAGCATCTTCTAACGCTTGGTTGTAGTTACCAAGCATAAAACAGCAGGCTGAGCGATTTCCATAGTACGCAGATTTATCTGGACACAGACTGATTGCCTCTGAGTAATGTGCAAGAGCTCCTTTGTAATTCCTGATTTTGTACAACTGATTGCCATAATCCTTTTTATCCTCAGCAGCCCTAAAATGATTAATCGATACATGTTAAGATCAATAAATACCGTTTCAACCGATCAATTGTGACAAATAAGCATGTAAGATAATTTTTCTCGAACAATGACTGTAGGTATACGTCAACGGGTTCAAGATGTCAGGGTTGTGTAAAGAAATGTGACTAGAGTTTTTATTTACCTCTCCTTGTCTTTTGGGGCTACTTCTTCGATGAGTGCGTCTAAATCAATTATTTCGGAGTCTGCCATGGTCGAATCGAAGGTGGAGAGAAAATATCTCAATCGCCACAACAACGACGTAAAAAGAAGAAAGTGGGTTACCCAAGTAAAGTTGTCATATCAAAATATGTTATTTTCATAGAATAATAATAAATAATTATGCTACAAATTATTATGAAACAATACACCAAATCGTCAAAATAATTAATAAAAAAATTGTTAGCATGCATAAAAAATAATATTTTAAATTTATTGATATTATTGGTTTCATTCAGTATTTCAAAATGTGAGATGGCCAGAAAATGAATTCGTTCCGATGAACCGCAGTCAAATAATATATATCATAGACAAGAATACCTAGAATTACCTATATACAACATACTATATAAAAACAACAGCTTACCGATTGTTTATATCAGATGTAACAAAAATATGACATGCGATTCAGCTACTGATTTTAATAACCTATTTTTTTCATCGTAAAAATAGAGAATTGACAATCGATAATAATGAAAAATATTAGCATTTATTTGATGATTTTTTATTTGTCAAATTTATATATAAAAAAATCCAAATGAAGTGACGTGGTGAATGTATAAATGTATTTAAATATTTATGACGATATTTGATATCCTCAATAAAGATTTTAAAATAAACATCGTAAAATATTTTACTTCAGTAAAAAAAACGCAAATTTTAGAAAATACTCAATTATCAAAATACACTTGGGCCTCGTATAACACGAGTATATGGTTCCACAAAAACCTCGTGTAATACAAATCCGTGTTATGCAAGGTTCATACAAAATTAGGGGTTGCGTTCCAAAAAAAAAATATCGAAGATAATTTATATTAAAATATACTTTATTTTTATAAATAAACAAATATATATTTACATATTCGTGAAAAAAACTTTAAAAACGTATTTCCTTATAAGGTTCCAAAATCTGTTGCAATTTCCTCTTAAATTTCCAACTTCTTTCCATTATAGGATCATTTTCAATTAAAAAGTTTTCTAATTTTGTAGCCAAATCCAAACCGTCATTTATCGTTTTTAATGTGAAACATGTAGCTTCTTCGCTGCAACTGCTTTCTGAGTCGTTAATTGTGGTGGGTTCATCTAACATTTCGACTAATTCTTCTTCGTTCAACGTACGATCCTCCAATATTTCTTGGATGTCATGAATATTCATGACATTAAAACCTTCTCCACCAATTTCACGACAAATATTTATTGTCCTTTGGTATTCATCTTCTATTGGTGGTAAAACATTTTCTCCAGACACTACTTCTGGCCATAGTTTTTTCCAACAAGAATTTAAAGTGGATTGTTTTATTTCTTTAGCGGATGCAGAAACAATTTCGAAACAATTTCGAATAGAAAATTTTTTCCAAGCCTGTGGAAGTGTTAAATTTTCACCTTGATCAATGTCTTCTAATATTTTTTCAAATGTTCGACGAATGTAATAGGCTTTAAATGTTGAAATTATACCTTGGTCTAAGGGCTGGATTAAAGACGTAGTATTTGGTGGTAAAAATAATATTTCAACATTAGGATATTTTAAGTCGAAAGGATGTCCTGGTGCATTGTCCAATATCAATAATATTTTTAAATCAAGATTCTTTTTTCTCGTATAATCTCTTGCATCAGGTATAAAACAATTGTAAAACCAATCTTTAAAAAGAATACTTGTGGTCCAAGCCTTTTTATTGGCATAAACAGGTAAATTCTTTTTATCATAACCTTTTAGTGCTCGGGGGTTTAAGGCTCGATTAATAAATAATGCCTTCATTATGGAATCTCTTGAAGAATTGGAGCATAATAGTAAAGATATTCTTTCTTTCGCCACCTTGAATCCTTTCGCGTGTTTTTCATTTTTTGATATGTAGGTTCGTTGCGGCATCTTCTTCCAATACAATCCCGTTTCGTCCGCATTGAAAACCTGGTCTGGTGTGTAGCCCTTGTTTTTTTTTATAATATCTGCGAATTCTGGAACAAACTTTTTAGCAGATTCAAAATCAGCTGACGCAATTTCTCCTCGAATTTTTATATTATGTAGTGAGAATCGCTTCTTAAAATTTTCAAACCATCCTCTACTAGCAGAAAAATTGTGAGATGAGTTTTGATCTTCCGATGACGATTGTTCAGTTCTTTTTAAATTATCAAAAATTTCTTGAGCCCTCTTTTGTATAATGCTTCTATCCACAGGAATGTTTTTGTCATTGCAATCTTCTAGCCATATCATAAGAGCTCTTTCCATTTTTTCTATTATTACCGATCGTGTGCGGGCAATCTTTGTCGCACTGATAGACGATCCTGCTAAAGCTATAGGTCTAATTTTGTTTTCATTTTTTTGTATCGTCCTAATTGTTGCTTCATTTAAATTGAAAATGTTAGCAAGGGATGACGGTCTCTCCCCCCTTTTAAGACAATCTAGGATATTGATTTGTTTTCAATAGAAATAATGTTTCTCTTTGTTTAATTTTACCCGTAACTGTCGACATTTTGGGGTCTAAATATTTTTCATCTACAAATAAATAATAAATTGATACGATTAAACCTATAAAATTGGTATAAATTATCAAGCGTTATATTACGTATGTACATATATTTAACACTTTGAACTCCAATTATTTTAAAGTAAAAATGGGTACACGAGAACATTTTAGAATAAAACTGGTTAAATAATTGTTATTATTTATCGCATGGTACATATTTTTTTGAGTTATCTCTCATATGATGACGTTATTTTTCTAAATAAGTATATGTATTGCATCAATCAAATTATTTTCACCAATTACATACGTGCATATTAAATCTCGAATGCAGATATTTTTATAACTTGATACACTCAAACCTTTTTTTCTGCGATAGATGCGTTCCGGGGAAAATCGCACAAAAAAAGCTATGGCTTACATAGAAAAAATGGGAATGCGTTCCATGGGTTTTAAAAACCGCATAACTTTGAAACAGCCATACAAAATATACCCAAAAATCGCACAAAAAAATTAAACAAAAATAAAATACATATTACACACTACATATTTTATTTATAATTTGATTTTGAGTACACAATTTTAAATATTTTTTAAATAACCAAGGATTTAGCAAGGCAAGTGGAATCTAGTAGGGAATGTACGTCATGCTTCTGAACTGCCAAGGGTTATTATGTACATGGATGTACATACGTAATGATAAAATGAAATATGCAAAGTGAATACATACAAAAAATAAACCAGAATAATCCACGGATTACAAAGAAATATGCACTGCACCATTGACTGCCAGAGTGCAACTGAAATGTATCGAAACAAACAAAATTGACAGGTCTCGACACGCTCAGGAAGATTTGTCATGTGCACATTACATTGGCGTACAAATTAAACTTTTTTTTTTGAAACCGTGTTATATAAAGCGTGTTGTATAAAAATATGCCAGGATTTTTGCCACCGTGTTGTATAAATCCGTGTTGTGTAAAACCGTGTTATACGAGGCCCAAGTGTATTCAATTAAAAAAATGTGCTTATAGGTAAAATAAAAAAAAATCATTTCAGAAGAGATTTAATCAAATTAAAAAGACAAATAAAAAAAGAAGCCGAAATTTAGCTGACTACAAAATAGAAAAATTCCAGCTTATATCATTGCAAATAGAATTCAAGAAGGTCTCCGACTTTGCAGTAAATTGTCACATTTCAACCTAAATGATTTGAAATCTGAGTTCGCATTTAAGATTTGATATCTTAAAAGTCGTATTTCTCGGTATAACAAACTACACCAACACAGTTATTCATTGTAAAAATAAATCTGAACAAACTTGATCACAAATTTGTTGGTTCAAAAAAAAAAAACGTAACACAAAATGATAGTGTGGTTAAAACAAATTCCATTCGTGAAGAAACTTTGTTTTTTGAAATGAATGCGCATACTATTATTTCCAAAGCGAGCGATTTCGAACGACATCGCAAATCGCACCGAGCATTGACATACAGTGACGATAGGTTCAATTAAAATATGTTTTCATTATAAAACAAAAATCAACAATTTATTAAAAAAAAAAAATATTTTCAGTAGTTTCCATGTCGTATTATTTTCCCAATTATCAATTTTTTAATGCAATTTTGGGCATATTTTTACTAGCTGTTTCAAAGATTGGCCGATTTTTAGATTAATGGAACGCATTCGAATTAATTCTATTGAAACAAAGTCTTGTTTATATGATTTTTTATGCGACATATTGTGGAACGTATCTACCGCATAAAAAGAGGATTGACTATATACAAGCATGCTTTTCTTGATTATTCAAAAACTCCAAAAATTAAATATTTCCAAATTATTACGCTATTTACCATATCTTCACCTCCATTTTCAAGTGGCGCCACTTCCTTACTGACCTACGGACTGCTAGAAAAATGATGAACAAAATTTTATCTATCACTGGCCAGTTTACTCAAGTTTCGTATAGGGGGCAATATTACTACAGAATATATTTGTTTATTATTTTTTTGATATCTCGTATTTTAAGTAGTAATATGGTAAATGATGAGTATTTCTTTGAAAATTTTTCATTATATGATTACTTTTTTTACTGAATAAAATTTTTCATCTACAGATTTATTTTTTACAATAAATCTTATTATTTTTTTAAATATTAAATGAAAAAAAAAAAACCTGGGGATCTTACCGCGAGCATTACCCAAGCTATCAAACTCAGTGATTAGCGTTTATTTGTCCGTGGCAAAAAATATTATATGTTTCATATTTGTCGCCAATATACATATATTAGTATATAGAGTATTTTTATTAAGTGCATAAAATCAGTACTTAAACTTATATTATAAATATAATACTGGTTTTGTGAAATATAGTACAATTTAGAATAGATATATCGAAAATAATTGATGATAAGAGAAGCGAATACCAAAATTATGTTTTGAATTTCTTTTTTCTTCATCTTTTAAGTAAGGTGCAATTCAAATACGGGAGGATTTCTTTTCGAACAATATTTAGTATTTCGAAATTATAAGTTTTTATTTTCCTAATAAAAAATAAATTATGAATGTTGTTTTGAAACATTTAAAATTTCAGGTTTTCTCATCAGGATATTCATCTCATATTGTTGCATGTTATTTAGCATGGAATTGATGTATTTGTATCAATTGATAGTATTAACACGATGTAAGATTTTTTTTGTAGAGGTAATCTTTTGATCTCAAAATGAATTTTATATTTTCATATTTGCATGTAAATTAATATAGGTTTAGGGAAGATTAAAATGGAAGGAAAAATTTCGTTTTATATTCAACAATTTGGAAAGTACAATTTTTATTTCCACCAAAAATACAACACTCAACACATTTAAAAAAATATGACAGTATATAACACAGAATTAATAATCTTAAGTAACTAAATTCTTATTAATTATAATTGCACTTTGAATGAACTTATACAATACTACGTACACTATTTACATTTTCTATTTGGTTTAATAAAACAATAAAACTAAAAACTTTAACGGAATAGTCGATTAGTCAAATTATGTTTTATCTTGCAACGTTAATTGTATCAGCCATTTACATTAACAAAGCTATACTTTAAGAAATTATAGCCCCCGCCAGTGATAGATTAGGTTCAGATATATTGGTTGCCGATCAAAGGGAACTCATCTACCCAGCGCAAAAATAAATTTGTTCCACATATTATTTTACTGAGGGCCCATATTTTCTTTCAAAATTTTTTAGAGGGGCCCACTTGCCATCGGGCTTGCCAATGGCATGTTTGGCCAGTCCGCTACTTTACTCATGAGATTTTTTTATTATTTATTAAGACATATTCACCATTTTGACATCCGTGCGAATGTTTTAGATTAAGTTTTAGTGGGAGATTCGAATTCGGAATAATTTGTTTTGTTGAACATTGTATTCTAGGTCGGTCAACATGTAAATTACGGCTGCATTCGTATCTTTATACACAATTTCAGGAAACACTGTATGGAGAGTAATAATTTTTCTATTTCTTAAGTGGCGAATAATTGAAAAATACTTCTAAAATCTTTTGGGAGATAAATATTTCACTTTTTAGTTCCATATTGATATTTAAAACTGCAGAATGAAAGATTCGTGGAAGATAACAATTCATTGCTGTTGAATTGGTGATAAATTATAGGTTTATATTATATAGGTAGCATTGAAAATTTGATAATATATTATAAAGATAAAATTAAATAAATTATGAAATTCACGCACACATATTGTGATCGAAAAATATGGCCTCCCAAGTGCATAATCTGTTACTGGAAATATTATACACAATATGAGCAATGCTCCTAATAATTTTTATTATGCGTAGTCATCATAAAAAGGATTTCATATTTCTCGAATAAAAAAATGAACCGTTTCAGTAATGATCTAAATTTACAGAAGGAAAATGAAAAATAGAAATATTATTGAATAATTTTTTCAAAGAAAGTAAAATATATCTTTAAGTATTTTTTTATATTTTTAAGTCTTATATCTAAAAGGGGATTTGCATGGTTAACGTCTTCACTCGTCAGTAATCACAATAATCTGATTGTATAAAAACAATCTTGGAAATGTTATACATTATTTGGCAATTTCTGTATAAGTTAAATAAAGCTTAAATAAAGTACAATAAACGGTAGTTGAAATGGAACATTGGCTAACGTTATTTATATCAGTATTAAATATATTTTAAGCTCATAATTATTATTTGGTCAGTGCATATTATTTTCAAGAAACAGATTAGTTTTGTGAAATTAATTCTTAATAATAAGGATAAAATGCAACAGTCTATTTTATAAATTCGTTAAGTAATTCAATACACAGGTATATACAAATCTAGCAATATCAACAGTATTTGTCATTTGTCAATATCACTGACATGGGTATAAAATAATGTTCATGTTATGTTAAAAAACATTTTCCTAATAGGTAAACAGAATTTCATTGTTTTTATTTTACAGCTAATAATAAAATGATCATGAATATTTTATTGTTATGCACTAACATCAGGTAATGTGGTAAGGTAATCCGATATCAAAGGTGGTAACGCCGGTAAAAGATATCCTTCGGGATCAGTTAGTTCGGGATCCGGAAGCATGGGCGTTGCCGGTGGTAAGTCAACAGGAGGTCTCGGCAGAGGCCCATTTGATTCAACCGACCATTTACTCCTACGGTCTATTGACCTAGTCCACGTATTCATATTTATTCTGGCGCTGTTGTCTGAACCGCCGGATCCTTCCCAACCTCCGTTTTCTTGGATGACTTTTAATTTATCACAAATTTCTTGGAATCGTATTCTATCCTTGGGGTCAGTTCTCCAACACGCTCGCATCAGTTCGCAAACAAACGTTGGACAGTCCTCTGGCGGTATCAACATGATACCCTGTAAAATCAGCTTGCTGGCGCCGTCATTATTATGACCATAAAATGGTTGTTTTCCTAAACTATATATTTCCCACAGTACGACGCCGTATGACCACACGTCGGATTCTAGCGTGAATCGTGCATAAACAATAGACTCGGGAGACATCCATCTTATTGGCATTGGTCTATTACCGCCCATTTTATAATAATCACAGGTGTATACATCTCTGCTCATTCCGAAGTCTGCAATTTTCACCACGAGATCTTTTCCAACCAAACAATTTCGACACGCCAAATCCCGATGTACGAATCGCTGAGCGGCGAGATAATGCATTCCGCGTGCCACCTATAACAATAAAATGTCGTTATATTTGGAGAATTGTGATGGATACGATTAAAAAACGGTTGGATAAACAAAAAATTTGCTGCTCACTTGAAGTGCTATAAAAAGCAAACTCTTGCTGTCGAGAGTAGGAAGGCCCGGTATTGGTTGGCGCATTGCGTGCGAGTTACTTCTCAAGACACCAGCTAAGTCTCCGAACGGCATAAACTCGAATACCATCCATGGATTTAACCCGTTTTCAGCTGAAAAAGAATACGAAAAATGTGAAAACGCGCATTAAAAATCAAATATATTATATTCAATCAATATCGTTCGAAAACATCATTTTTTGATAATTTATGCTTCGTGTAATTCCACTTGAAATTCAGTGAAATCATTAGTACAAGCATTACCATCATTACTCTTAGAACTCATTTAATTGCTTCCCTAAGATACATAATCCTAATTTGAAATCCCCGTAATCTTGTTTACAAAATACACAAAATACTCGAGATTCGAGCCAAAAATATTTCTCGGGAATCAGACTATTCGATAGCATCCTAGAGAAAAATACATTGAAATAATATTGGTGAGCACGTATAATGCGTTTAAAAGATTTGGAGGTGACAATAAATGAATCAAAAAAACATTACCTCTTTGAACGACTCCTATTAAAGTGAGTATATTTTCATGATGAAACGCGCTCATTATGTTAACTTCCCTGATAAAGTCGTCTTCTGCTGTTCTACTGGCACTATCTTTCAAAACTTTTATCGCCACAGTCTTAAAAATGTTGCCATCTTCCTCCATTTCTCCTGTAAAAATACAAAACTAATTAAAAATGATGCTATTAATTTAAAATGATTTTAAATACAAAGTTAAATGAAGAAAATTTTAAATGGTAATTTTTGCCAAATTGTTAAATGCGCACAATAATTTTATCATACGTCATTAAAATCATTTAAAAGGCTGTTCAGTCGCCAACCTCAGAGCGCCGATCGATTTATAGGCGTACCTAAAGTGTGCTGAAAATCCCATAGAACTAATTTATTCAAGAAAACTTTTACGTCTTATATTAAGAACAAATGACATTTTAACACCAGAGAAATCTTTCGTTAACCCAACAACGAAGAATAAATCAATACAAGTGCTTTAGGATATATTTCATAATACTTGTACGAAAAAGAAAACTCATAATCATAAACGGTTGATTTCTGCTAAGAAGTATTCGATCATGTCTTAATTAATATTAATATTCTCATTTACTCATTACCCGACGACGTAACATTGAATCTATAAATTTCAATTTGACTTTTCAACAACAACACTTTTCATCGCTCTTCTTGCGTCGACTTTGTTTGCATAATAAAGATATAGAAAATGTATTTTGTTTATTGTTTCGGAAACATGTTTTAGTAAAAAAAAATCGGTACTAGAATATAGAAACAATATGAAAACGAATTTGCTTTTATTTACTCTCATATTCATAAACATATTGACAAAAACATATACTCTTATCCCTGATACAGGACATCAAATTCTAAACAAAGCAATCGCATGCACGAAAATAAAATAAATAGGAAAATAGCATGCATTGTGAATCTTAACATATTTATATATTTGTTTTTTTGAGCATTAATGTTTACAATTTCCCCCCAAGAAATATTTCTACTTGATTATAAATGTTTCTACAATATAGTCCCCACAATATATCAATTCCAAACATTATGTATATTTTCATAAAATAAACTCTCATAAAGAAATATTTATTTTAACACTTTTCTTATTGCTGTGATTTTCATATCTTTTTCTCAAATAAAATAATTTACAATATTTTGTTTGCTTTCATAACATTCATTTTGAAAATGATATTCAAAAAGTTTTCGCTCAGAAAATGTAAAACAGAAGATCAGTATGTATTATTGTAGAATAAATGAGTATTTTAAATTGAATGTGTGTGTATTTTTGGGCGGTGTTTAACTGGATCCTTAAAAAATAAAAAAATATAGAATGCTGAATAAATAGCATAGAATGAGACAACGGAAGTATATCATTAATAAAGCAATGTTTTCGAGTGTATCGAATGTGGCCAAAGATATATTATTTGAATATTGAATACCTTTGTAAACCTTTCCGAAACATCCTTCCCCTATTTCTTCGATAAATTTTAGGGTTTCGCGCTGTAGTAATGGGACTGCTGGTCCTCTTGAATGAGCAGGAGCATTGTATGCACTGCTATATTGAGGGTTGGCGATATAGCGTTCAGCCAATAATGGTTCTCCTGTACGTGGCTATAAAAATTACAATACTAAGTATAGCTTAAATATAAGATATTTTTAACCGAATTATACGACAAGATATAAATGCTGAGTTTTTTGGATATTGAGAATGCATCTTGAATAATGTTGTTTGGTGTAAGATGGTTCAAACCCAATTCAAGCTTTCTTTTAGGATGATGCGATTGTATAAAAAATATTAGTTAAATAATCTTTCTTTCGCTAATCTCACCATTATGAAATTGTGTAAGAATGGGACGGCTAATGTAAATGAAATTACTAACGGTAAAAATATATGATCTTAAGTTTATTTAGAAGATTTTATATAATATAAATCGAAATATCCGTTAAAACAGTATCAATCAATAATTTCAATATGCGGAGAAGATAATTAAATTTATTATGGTGGCGAGAGGTTCTACAAACTTAAATGTATAATATTACTGAATTTTCGAGTAAAACCAATTGTTTAATGTCTAAAATTGGAACCTTACATTACGCAGGTGAAAATTAAGTGGGCTTTTTCCATAAGTAGATAACTACAAAAATAGTTTATTTGAGTGATATAGAGAATAAATAAAAATAATATGCTTATTAGTCATACAAAGATAAAACTAGCTATTATAAAGTAATAATTTATTGTACTTAAAAATACGAATGTTTTTTTTAAAATATTTAATTTGCCGCTGTTTCAAAAACTCTAAAAATATTACAAATAATTAAATTACTATAAATCAGAAATAAAATTATATTATCGTTAAATCTATCAATATTCAGCCTTTATAAACACTTTATTACAATATTTAATAGACCTTTCTGGAAAATAGTAACTATTTAGGAATTTTTCCTCAGTTTAATATTTTTGTAGTTACATATCAATTTTAATTTTTGCCCTTCAAATAGGATCGATATCCAGAATCACAATTAAAATAGTAAAGATAGATAAATATTCTATTATTCATTGACTCTCATATGTTTCTTTTTAATTTTTTTAAACGTTTTTACGAATAATTTTCATTCAGTAAGTGACAGGTGATATAGAAATTCATATAGTAAGATTGATTTTTGAAATATATAGATGTTGCAGGACGCACTTTCAGTCGGAAACATATTTGTAAATGAAGTAATTTAGCGATTAACTAATGAATAAATCTTAGGATTTTATACTTATTTTATGAATATATATTAATGTGTTGTGCCACTTTGTGTTTGCACACAGGTGGCCGATCTTCTAAACACGGCCATGTTGATACTAACTTGGGCGTAAAATCGGTATATTTAGTATACTGATATTTTATTTAAAATATCGAAATATCGATAAAAATATCATAATTCTGTATTGCATTTTTATTGACACTGATAGCAATTTAAATTTATATTTAGAAACTAAATTAGTTAAATAAATCAACAGATTTGAACCATTAATAATAATGAACTAGAACAATAGAACCTATAAGAGCAATATTTTTATATTCTAAATTATTGAAGTCATATTGAAAACAAATAAGCAACGTGAAAAAAAAAACGGCTATTTGTAAAGCAAACACAACGCTATTCGTATATTTTAGTTAGACTCAGAAAATACTATTGAACGAATTTTATTGATATATAAAATGAGGAACACGTTGAAAAATGTATGAATGGCAGATTTTTCGAAATGTTTCGACGGGTTGATGAAGGAGATTTTTTTATCGTGTAAGGAAGTGTTTGAGCTTTGTGAAGCTCAACTTTTTCATAAGAAAGAATGGTGTATAAAATCCTTGGAGAAAATAAAGAGAAACGGTAGAAATCAACATTAAAAATAAAAGGCAGTCTCGTAACAACCCGAAAAACAAAGACCGAGCAAATGAAATACATTTCACTGAACTGTTTTGAACTGATTTTTCACTTGAATTATTTGGAAAATGATCAGTAAATGCTCTGTGCGAGGTTATTAAGTCATTTTTACTTTAAGCATGTTGACAAATAATATTATGAATACAAATACAACAACTATAATTGATCATTCAAAAAGTCTCTATTATTTTTTAATACACAATGTCTTGTTTCTTGTTCCAAAATTTGTATACTGTTTAAACTATCATAGAATAACTTTGTACATATAACATAATAATCTATTTATGTATAATATTGAAATATCGATTAATATGAGGTTCCCAAATAACATACAGTGGAACCTCTATCTTTCGTTTTGGAAGGGACCTATTGAAAATAACTATGAATGCGGGAGAACAATGAATGCGGGAATATAGAAAAAAACACATGCATATTTAAATGTACATATAATATGTACATACATATTTTATTTAATATAATCTATCATGGACATTTGTTTTTTCGCTTTTTTACTGCCGTAAGAAATTAAATTATTTTCTGTGATACATTTTTTTCAGTATCAGTAATTTCACGAGCATAAAGAAATGTTTTCAATTTTTCAAACATCGTAGATATATATATATATTGTTTATATTATTTTATCTTATTCATTTTAAAAATATATGGTAAAGCAGCTAATACAACTGCGCTAAATATTAAGGGTACTCGGAATTAATATTCGCGTGTGATTCATATTATTTTTTAAGCCTTTCAACCAGAGAACACGAGTTTAAGGTTATGTTTTATTACAAGACTATGTTAAAAAGAAATTTGATTCCGGCTACCCCTAATATTTAAATTGACAAATTATACTCAATAAAGTGTTTTTTTCAAGAAGTCATCCGAGATCCACTTAAGAATACATGATATATTATATATCACAAGTTTTCGTCAAAATATTGAATTATTGATAAATACAATTGAAAAATTTATAAAAAAAAAACAATTTTAATTAATCGATTGATCGCGGTGTGAAGACTTTTTGTATCATTAAAATTCATCTGCTCGTATCTGTATTTTGGTCGTACGTTAGACAAATTTATTATGACAGCACTACTTGCAAGATAATAGTTTTCAGACTCAAAGCATCTCCCCCCCCATTTTACGCGAATTCAATACGCCATGTGTGGGTGAATCGTAGGAGGATAAAACATGAAAAACATTTCTGATGGATGATCAAAACAATTACTAGCAAGCGTTTCATTAAAATTGTTGTGCAGAGAGCAATATCTTATATCTTATTAAGTATTCATCGATATTTTTTCTCGAAAAAAGAAATAATAAGAAGTGCCACCATATCTGTATGGAAAACGAAAATAAAATACCCCTTTTAGTAGATTCGCGTAGACTTTTCATGATTAAATTATTTAAAGAAAACAAATCCATTGCTTGGAATCACATAGTCTATGGAAAACATGTATTATTAATTTTTCTTTGAAAGAAGTTAGACAGGCTTGGATATGTTTGATATTAAGGTGGGATTTCAATGGTTCTATAATCTTTTTATTGAAATGTATTATATATAAAGGCACAGAAGAGCCGTTTAAATTTACTTCTCCACATCCACTCAAAAATGATGCTTAGCAATGAAGGTATGTAAGTCTTTTCCAATGATCTTTTATAAGTGGTTCAGATTCTTCCTTTAACTTGGATTGGCACTCATTCTAATATTTTTCATTTTTGAAAAAATATTATTCATATAGGTTTTAATAATCATAATGAAGGTATCGTTAATTTTTTTTCTATGAGAAGTACTTTTTATCCAGTTTATCAACCTCTTATTCACAAAAGAGTGTAAGAAAGGGGCTAGTGGTTAATTAACCTTTTTCTCTACGCTCTAGCATTAGACATCAAACATACTCATGTCTTCATTAATAAATTGAAAAAAAACGCTGTTAATACTAGGATTTGAGTTTGTAAGATCGGTCCATGTTGATATCTGTATCACTAACCGACCAACATATTCAAAACTAGCACGGTATAAGAAGAAACACAATGGAAGCGAAAAAAACTTTTGTCTGGTTTCTGTAAAAACCTACGCACAGAAAACTCTTTGTGGAGTTATGGTCGAAGTGCAGTAATGGCTAACAATTGTGATTTATCTAATACTCAAATATTAAAAGATAATTGTGATATGTTTAAATAAATATTACGTCAAAATGATATCTTGGAATATGGCTAGCATCCGAGACACAGTACAAGGTATTTTATTTTAAATAGCACGCGAAAAACTCGAATCGGTATTGTTTTGTAATTTGAAATCAACTCGAGAAGAAGACTTATTGGAAAAACCGTGTCGAAAATGTCAAACTTAAATTGTAACCACACTTAATTTGATATTGTCTTTGGCCGGGACTTGACTCTGAAGATCTACCTTGTATATAGATTGAAACACAAACCACATGACCACAGAGGGCGACTGAATATTTTCACAAAACGAGAAGTGCGAATTTTCGATTCATGATTTTCCATTTAGAAAAAGAGTGAATCCACCACCTTTTTTGGAATGTATAATATGAATACATGAATTAAATTAAATTTCTACTTGATCGATGTGTGAAAGCCATTTAATTTATTTATATTGTTCCATTAAGATTAATCTAATTATTTTTTTACTTAAAGAGATACATGATCGTTGAATATAAAATCGAATAAGTTTAAATAGTAAATAAAAATGTAGTAAAATTTAGGACATGTTTGATATGAAATATTTTCAATGTATCACAAGCACAGGTGCGATGCTAACATTATAATGAAGTCCTAGTCAAGGATAGAATTGCCAATATTACCGATATAACAATGCACAGTTTTCTTTTAATTATTGAAATTATGAGCTGCTAGACGGTAACTTCCTGTCAAAGTTTTTCTATATTTGAATGCATGCATCGACACAGAATTTATAACAATAAAGTCGTTTGTTTTATGATTTTATTTTAGTTACAAGTTGTATCTTTCTTTGACAGTACATTATTAAATTTCAATTCTGAATAATTAGATAAAATGATGTGTGTATCTAAAAGTTTAGACAATAAAACATAATTCGAACGCCGTAAGACCCGCTTTCAATTGTGAAATTCGTTTGGCTTAAGAACAAACCAGAGATTCAGTTGCTTAAGATAACAAATATATGCATTAAATTTGTCAGCTATTTACAATCTGAAAATCACTCGTTCAACGCTGATTAAGATGTGAAAATATTGCATCAGAACATAAGGATTTATAATTCTTTTTCAAAGAATTTTAAATTTAGTAGCCTAATATTCTATCGATTGTTAAAGAAATATCTCAATTGTTTATTCTCCCTCTTTTATCGTTACAATAAAATCTCATATCGCATTTTAGCCCACTATAACTTAACAGATAAAAAGAGTTGTCAGGAAATTCATCGGAAATATAATCTATATTGAATTATATTAATAATACAGCTTTCAGTTGAACATGGTTAAGAATGAAGTGAGAATGAAATCAGCCATGTAGAATTCATTTGCTTCGAACTGAAAGATAATCTACCAAATGGAAATTATTTGATTTCTATTGAAAGCCTTAATATTGTAAAATCGATTGATGCAATTTAAAAACAAGGTTCCTAGTAAAATGTTTCCGAAAACCCTGTCACAAAGGAGATTGTCAGGCTTATTTAATCACATTCAAATAACTATGACTTTTTACAAACTATGAACTGAGTGCGTAAATAAAACATTTCAATAAGTTTTTGTTGACATTTAATCTTATTAGGTGTGTACTTATATTACAGAGAATCAACATTTATAACAGTAGTTTAAATTAAAGCAATCGAAATTTCTGTAACAATAGCCACACCCGTGAGGGTTGCTTTGTGAATATAACATAATATAATGTTATTATATAATACCTTTATGGTATTCAATTTAAAGTTTCAAGGCTTTCAGAATACATATACAAACAATATTTTGGGAAGACACCGTGTTTTGATTGGCGGATCAGATGATTTTTCGAAATGGCTGCAGTTTAATTTTCAAGTTTAGAACACATATGAATAATTGGATAAAATGAAAGATATATTTCAAATGCTGCTATAAGAATTGCCAACGCAATCCTAAAACGGCAGAGCTTTTTTTGCTGTGAGAATTTTGTAAGACGTTGGAATAATAGAAGCCATATGAATGTTGACACTACAATACTATGCAAAAAGCATGAATATGAATTTTAACAATATAAACAATTGCTAATAATATTTTACATTCCATTAGTCTCTGAAATGTATAAATTATAGACTAGGATAACTACAACCCAAGGCGTAAACTTAGTGTCTCAACTTTTTGTTGATTATTAGCTTTATTTAAGTTGGAATTTGTTTTACTTACTAATTTTATATTCGTCACAATATTTTGAGGTTGACTTTGATAAAGCACTTAACGACTAAAACACATTCGTTTACCGGGTAAGGTAGGCTAAAAAAGGGTTTCTAAACTGATAAAAAACAAAATAATAAACCTCCCCGGCTGATACCCGTGCATAATAAATTATTAGAATTGCGAAAATCACTTTCTGATTGTGTCGTATTGATAGAAAAAAATCCTGTCTCATACTCGAAACACTATTTTAGGTGAGACTTTTGATGAAACGTACGTTCTTTTGAATAATTGAAATTTGAACATTATTGTTTCCGATGATTTACTAGATACCTTGGTAAAATTAAATATTATTTGGTCAGATTAACAATTTTTATCGTATGCTATTTTTAATCAATTAATGCGGTGTCAAAAAAATTCTTTCAGATTTTGCGTCGAAATCTAAATCAAAATCTCTTATATAATTAACAAACTTTATATTGGAATAAGTTTGTGTAAGGATTCTATGACGAAGGCTGTTTATCTCATATTATGTTTCACACAAACTTGATTAGTAAGTAGGTAATTAATTTCAGCCATATAAAGAGATTAATGTTTCCTTTTTCCCACTTCATATATCAACAACAATTTTAATCATGAAAAGCTTTATATATTAAAGTTTAAAAATACTAAAATATTGCCTACTAAATTTGTAGCGAGGTTATTAACTTTAAATTTATTATTTATTTAACACAGTAAATGAGTCTTTATTTTAAATATGTTCGCCACTAGAAGGGTAATATTATGTAACTCCCTCTGTTAGGCCATTAACAGAAGGGTATGGTTTTATGTAGTGGCTTAGAATTTAATATTATTTTATCTGGATATTGGATTGAAAGTTATTTAAGGGATTCAAAAGGTTGTCCCTACTCAGATATTTTAATTATTTCAAAATAATTTATCTATTCGTTTACATATAAAATAGTTAAGCTAAAAATCTAACTAATGTTTACACATAGAGTTTTAATAGTATATTAACCACATAGATTAAATCATAATATTTGAATTAGGTGTGGATTTTAAATTAAAATGTATGAGCAAAAAAATTCAGTTCAATTTCTTAATCGTGTACGTGGAATTCATAAATTTGAATTTGGCGTTAGGTGAGATTCAAACGGTTGGCGGCCGCTGTTTTAGACGATTCCTTTGACAAAAAATTACGTTTTGTATGTAAGTTTCATAACAACAATGATATCATTTTCTTGAGGATGTATTTATTTGGTAGAAATACGAATCACGTTGAAGGTATTAACTGTCACATTTATGTATGATATTTTAAATAATACAATTTCGGCCATTAGTTGACAATGCTCGCGATCAGCGAAACTGGTTCTGGTCATAAAATTGATTGTTGAAATAGTACTAAAAAATGTGTTTTTAAAATGAAAAAGAAAATAAAAAACAAATACGTATATTTAAACAAAAAGATGATATTTGTTTGCACGAAAAAAATAATTTTATTGATTTTTACTTATAATATAATATTTTTTTTAATTTTAATACTAACCTTTTGGGTATTTTGTAAAAATGGAGCCTGTATTATCTTAAAGAGGAAAGTTTCAAAAGAGTAGTGAAGATCAAAGGGAATTAAAGTCTTACAATATGCAAAAAACAGAAGATACTTTATGTTCAAAATAAAGAAAAAAGTGGACATGTTCTAATTTTCCGAACACCCTCACCAACAAAGATCTGTTTTGTATAATTTATACAAAACGGTAAACGACAAAGAAGTTGTTTACATTGAAATTATGAAATTACAATAAGAATAAAAACATTTTTTTGGTTGTTGTTTTCGCTTTGAATATTCGATTTCATTTCTTTGAAATTCTTATTTCATATGAATTTTTATTTTGCTTGAAATTAAGCTCAACTTATTATGAAAATAAATATTTGTGAAATCAAGGGTATAAATAAATAAAAATATTGAATACAATTTGTATGAAGCGGTTTTTATCCCAATTGATGATGATAAAATTTTATGTCACTGTGAAAAAATGTGTTTTAGTTCTATAAAACTTTTTTAATGGTTTGAAAAGAATTGCCTGGGTAGCCATACCGGCTACTTTCAATTTATTGGTTGAATTGGCATTTACTTGGTACAACTCCATTATAACACGGTGAAAAACGGTTGCCTGGGTAGCCTGGGTTGAATTTTTTTTATTGAAATTACATCAAGTAACTTCAGTCGATATAATAAACATTGTTTTACTTTGAGTTACAAAGATTTAATGTAAAAAATTTTAAGTAAAGTGACAAAAATAATTTACTTTGTATCATTATTATATATAATTTAGTATGATAAAAAAGCACTTAAAAATTACCATTTCAGTTTCTTAAAAATTAAGTTGACAGATGTAAAAGAAATGTTTGCGTAGTATTAATAAAAGGATTTGGATAATACTTTTACAAAAATTATACAAAGGCGTCATTTTGTAATGTCGGAAGGTTTGTAACGGGTTTTGATAAAAAAAATACCATTTGCGTTGTTTAAGTAATATAGGTAACTCAAATGAAAGTGGCGATGAATAGATGAAAAATAAATTCAGTCTTAGACAAGAGAAAGATTTATATATTGTATTATAATTCGTACTGTGACCAAAAATATTATTGCTTACTGTTTTTAATGTACAGAAGTGTTTTTAAATTAGTTAATATGAATGTTTATTGGTTAAATATTATATTCTTATAATAAAAAATATCATTAGAAGAGAAATTTGGGCTTTCATGTTAAAAAAAAACACAATAAATATTTCGATCCATTCAAACGATTGAAACTGTCGTTTAATACCCATGAAAATTATGTCCATGATACTCGATACGAATGAAATTAAATATGAAAGAAAGTGACAATACAGTCTACAACCTTTTTTTGGTAAAACATATATTGGAATATTTATAAATCTGATGAATATTGTAGGTTTCAAAATTATCATAGTAATATCTTCTTTTTCTCTCTCCATTTCATTTAATAAATTTTCTATCGAACATAATGACGGTGAGATTAAAAATAATCATAACGTGGATATCATAGGTTAAAATTTTGACTGTTTTGAAATTTTTTAAGCAACAGCTATTATGCAAAATATCAACACAATGTAAAAATTTAAAGATAAATACGAGTTAATTAATAAGAATTTTTCCAGCCAATAGTAATCAACGATGTGTGCATTCAAGAAAAATAGTAATACAACCCTTTCTTATTAAGATCTAATACGAAGAAACAACATTAAAAAAAAAGGCATAACATAAATGAATTCAAAAAAAAAATATTTTAATGTCAGGGTGTTAGAAGTAAAAATACACACATCTATGTTATAATGTACAATTTATGGCGAATTTATCCGATTCAACAATAGGCTCGTTACGCATTCATTACGCATTTAAAACCATACACGTCTTTCATATGATTTATCAAGTAGAAACATATGACAAAAAATGATTTAATTTTTTTAATATAACGAATTTGTACAAATCTTGACTACCGGATTCTATCAAAAATATTGACTGAAAAATTAGTGGAAGATATTATAAGACATTGAAGAGAGCAAAAATATATATATACATAAATGCTATTCAATTGAAATCCAACTCAAACTGACAATTAGGATACATCCGTGTACAAGACTGGTTGAAAATTTCGAAAGGCCAAAAGACAAGGCATAGATGGATTTGTGTAAAATTTTGACAAACCGAATTTGATATTGAAATATAACCAAGCATACTCTGTAAAATTTTTTTTTTTTAAAATAGTCGCACATTGATAGATTGTTTTTGATGTCAAGGAATGATAACATCATAAGTAAACCATACAAAATCATGAAATGATTTATATGTCAATATATGGACTTTTTCATATGGAGATTAATGGGCTCGAGCATTGACAGCACCGTGTAGATATGTAGTGGATAGAAATAAAAAATAAACATCAACCGCTCTATAACGAGACCGCCGAAATAAGAATAATTTTCCCTGCGGTTTTAATAGTGACGTTAAAAATATTAAGCTAAAGAAAAAAAAATAACTCACCGCTTCAGATTTTCTTGCAGTCTTGTCTTTGCACATGACATCTCCGAAGTATTTTCTTTTCCACCAGCAGATTCCGGAAAGTACTACGATGAGAAGCAAGGCAAGACTAGCGGCTCCTGATATTATCACTAAATCTCTTCCTTTGTCGTATCTATTCAGCTTTTCTGCCTGAAAACAGGCTACACGGTTAAAACAAAACAAAATCGTCACTATTCCAGAGGTTCAAAAACATACTAAAAAAATATCGTATTAAAATGAAAATATGTAACAAATAATTGTGTAAAAATATTTTCCTAACAAAAGTTCTAAACGCTTACTGTCGCCGTAAAAATATAACAATTTTAATCAGGTTTAAATATTCTATCAGTGCGTTGAAAAGATAGGCAATGTTGGAAATCCTTTAATAATATTTTAAGAGCAAATAAAAAATATTTGTCCTTCCTCCTACAACTGTGATATCAAAGCCAAGGCATCAGATAATTTGTTGTTTTCTTTAACGTTTCTCTTCTTTCTATTTTTTATCAAGTTAATGATGGAAATTTTCAAAACATCAAATATACGATTGAAGAGAAACCGAACCAAAATTTCCTATGCGTTTGAGCAGAAATCAATATATTTATGAAATAAATAATGTTTGAAGCCTGAGTCTGTAAGCGACGCGATTGAAATCAACGACGCGATTGAAATCAACGACGGGAATCGCTCAAACAAGGTACCGAATATTAGGTTAATTTTCAATTGTCAATAATGCTCGTTGGCTCAATTTAAATTGATGTTTTGCAAATCCATTGGAGAAAGGCATACATTTAATTTCGTCGGATTGATTCACAACCTACTAAAAAATCACCAGCTGTGAAAGTGTAGAGTTTTATGGAATATAATATAAGCTTTTCTGATTACAGGTCACTTTTTTTTAAATATATACATTTACACACCATGTAAGCATAATATACAACATAAGAAAATATTGACTATATCATTTATGAAAATCTTAGAACATATTTTAAATGTAGCATTGCGGTTAAATTTTAAAAACAAGACACTGCGAACTATCACCAACGAACCGTTGTAATATATGTTCGCAACATTATCCTCCACAAAGATTTGGATCTGAAACAGTCCTCAGCCCACGATATCACGAAGACTTTACAGACATATTTCAACAGACCTCGTACTGCGCTACTCTTGAAATCCCTTGAGTCCTTTATCAATTAGGCTTGAAAATATGGCGAGACATTTTTTGATAAAAAAGAACGTATCAGATGCTCCCAAAGCTAAGCATAATAACCAATAATAGAATAGACGTAAAAAATACTAAGCCTATTGACTTCTGAAACTCGATGATCTTCTATATACCTGAACGGATCTGAGAACTTCATAATCATTTCAGAAACATTCATCAAAACTTCATAATATGTCTGTGGGCGTCAATAACAGTGACTTTATAGTGATATAATAACAAATCCTTATAGCTGTCAACTTCATTTTCTATTTTATATAACTCAAATTATTATTAAGCTTACTCTCACAAATCTCTGTGTTATACAGAAATTTACCATCGATGAAATCTCGTAGTATATGATACACATGTAAAATGTACTCAGAATTATAACAGGTTATGAATATTTATGAATTTATCTTCAAAAAAATAAAATATTAATCACTTATATACGAATTATTTTGGTTTCGATTCTTAGAATTTCCGGTCGACTAGTGATTCACTCAAATTTCATAAGAATAAATTCATTCTAATGAAAAATATCACAATGTTTCGAAACCAAAAGAGGACTTTTTATATCTTTCGCGAAGTAACTGTTGAACCGTTGTACCAGTACTTTGAAGTAAATATTACGATTTTTTTCGTATATATTATATATATATATATATATATATATATTATGAAAGGTAAACATATATATATATAAAACTGAAAAAATGTTGGGCCAAATTTTCATTAAAATTTCTGAATTCGCGTTTAAAATAAAAAGTCCATACAAAAATGTACATGCAATATTTCACATATATGTGATTATAATATGTAATAAATGATTTATTAAACAACGAAACCCGACCGAGCATACCTTTTTTAGATTAATTTTTCAATATTAATTCTACATTTTTCGTAAGTCTACTCCCTTTCTGAATTTAAAATTGTTTAAAAAAGTAGTAAAGTGTTTTTATTAATGCGTTTTTGGTTTTTTTTTTTAATAATGTTGTAAAGTCAATTTAAATGTATCCTTTCTAGTCTTTCTATTTGGGGTTGTAAATCAATCTATTTAAACTGGAATAATCCAGTTAAACTAGTGAAAAAATCTAGTTATGCATTCAGTCGACAACTTATTTCTGTAAAACTGAAAACACTACAAATGAATCTTACCATTTCTGTAGAAGTGCTTATGTTTGATGTTGGAGATGTACCATTATTGCCACTGGGTGGAATAATATTGTGGATAGGTCGTGGCGTCAGGGGTACTGCAAAATTAAGGAAAAAATATCTGATAAATGTAAATTGAGTTTGCCAAACGAAAAATTGCGTTCAACTAAGAAACAAAAATATTTGAGAAAGTTAAACAATTATTTGATGGACAAAATGATAGGGACCAGAATCGATAAACTGTCTTATTCAAGGCCATATATTAAATTATGAGGAATAAAAATACGGATTTTTTATGAAAATCGGTTAAATGCTCTAAAGATTTCGCTTAATCGAAAAATATTTTTCTTTATTTAATCGGTATCAGTAATCCCGATCGAAGTTTTTTTTTCATTCTTTTATTTTCATTTTGAATATACAATAAAAATAGTTTTCAATTGTGTTAATAATGGTGAAGCCTGTTAGATTTTTTGAGAATAAACTTCAGAATAACTCTATCGAAAGTTTATTTATATAAAAATATTACTGATTTTTATTCATGGCTTTTAAATTACAATATTTTATATGAAATACCGGTATTGATGCTTAAATGTTCGTTTGGTATTACAGTCTCTCATCTTCCACTTAATGTTGATTTCATGTATCAAATTCATATTTTATTTATTTTTCCATTAAAAACTTTAGTATTACAGAAATTTCATTTTAATTTTAGAAGATTTCCTTAACATAATGAAAACGAGGAAAATTTCAATAAAGCTTTTCAGAAAATTCAAGCAAAATATCTTCTGTGTAACAAATAACGTTTTCCGTAACCTTTTCCCGGATATATATTCAGTTTATTTCTATTTTTGAAACACCTAATAAGTGAATAATGAACATCACCTAGTAAACGATTTGTTTTGTTACAGCTATGTATAACAAGTGTTAGCGATAGATATTGAAATGTTAAGTGGAAAAATAGAACGTTGTTTTATTTTTACTTTATTATAAACATATATCAATACTTAAATTTCTGTATAATTTGCTTATTGAAGAGCAAAGCCTTCGATTTAAAACAATATATCAAACAAAAATAATAGTATGATATCAGGGTTGGAAACGAGGGCGACAGTCAAATCGTTATTAATTATTTTATTTGCATATAAAATACATTTCATTTTTTTGTGATTTTTTCATCATTTGTTTTTTGAGTCTTTTAGTGCATTTCATAATTAGCGTAATTTTAGTACTTACTGTTGAAATAAAACTGAGATGAACAAGATTTGATCAAATCATATCTGAATTATATTATTGTGATAGAAAAAAATCTCGCTATTTTAAAATTATCAAAAAAACTTATCATAGAAAATCGAGAATATTAAAATCAAAATGAATTATAAAAACATGCCTTCTGAAACAGAAAATAATTATATTGGATTAATTATTAAGACTTTGTATTTTTTTTTTTATTGTGAAAATGTCATTCTTTCTTTAGGATATAAAAACACTTTTTATAAAAAAATCAGAAAATTATTGATGATTTTAATTTATAATACCGAACTTGGAAAAAAAGTTTGATTTTTTACACAAAGGAAAGCCGAGAGTTGTTAGGAGATTTTTTTTTTAATTAAAAAAAGAGAGAGTTTTTCAGTAGATTTACGGCTGCTTTTATCTGGAAAAAATGCTTATCTAGTAATTATAAAGACGATAAATAATATTCTTGTATGTTATGATATTTAAGCCCATAATTATGAAAGTGGCGTAAGTCAAGAAATTGAAAAACAAGTCATTCATTTATTTCGGTTCACATTGGTGTAAAATAATATAATTTACCTCAAAAATAGCGAAACTACATTGAATCTATAGCATTAATGCAGAATGTTGTTGTCACTTTCAACGGTACGCCTCTTTTGTTAATTTTGACAACAGTCTAAGTCAGATGTATGTCTGTCGCGCGTCTTTTTACATCATTATTTTTTTCTCTGTGTTAATTGAAATCCTGAATTTGATTTCATTACCATTATATCATTATAAGATAGTGGCTCATGTAACAATAACATAATTATGTGCATTTGAGATAATCATAAAAAATCATTATTATATTCTACAAAACTAGAATGATTTTTATATGGTTTGTAAATAAATAACCACGATATCTGAAAAATTGGAAACGAATAAGGCAATTATGAAAATCAAAAACCACTAAACATGGAGCAAGAGAAAATGAAAAAATTAAAAAGAACAAGAAACGAACTTAACTACACACGAAATATCTGAAAATTGAAAAGAAATACTAAGGAATGATGTATTTTAAAAACATTCAAAGTCGTTAAAGCTATTTTTTTTTTGAAAATAAGAATAGCTTCTATAGGGAAAAATGTTTGAATCTCTTTAAATATGAAGAAACATATAAAATATGATATAAAACTTCGTCGCTAGATAGAAAGATGTCACTAATTTCCATGTTTTATTTTTCCCTTGTACTTAAAAGAGGAAGGCAAACGATTTATGACAAAAATCTTTTTTTCCATTATAATCCATTAGCAGAATCAAAAGAAAAGAAAAATATAAAGATATGACCGATTTAGTACCTTATAGTTCACATAATTTACCAAAAATATCTTAAATCTCTTAAAACCGAAAATTTTACTTGAATTAAAACGAATAAATTGTAAACATCAATTGCTAAAAATGTTAAAAGTGGCTAAAAAAATTATTATTCTCAAAGAAATCTCTTCTTTTTTGTAGTGCTAAATAAAACTTTAAATCTCTCAAAACGTATGAAAAATTACCACTTTCATAATAATGAGCATGATTTATTCTGTTAATTTTGAAGACAGTCTAATTCGTTTCAACCTAAAAAAATATTATTTCCTCATAAGCTATATGCAAAATGAATTGTAAACCTAATATACTATAGAAGTTTTGAAGCCCTGTAATGTTTAATGTAAAAATATTTTTTTTAAATATTAAAAAGCAAACCTTTAAATATCTCAAAAGGAAACTTACGCCACTTTCTTAATTATTGGCACATTTAATAATAAAACTTATCATGGTTGAGGGTATAAAGGTATTAAGCTGTTTTGCTGTATAATCTTAGGAATTATAATTGTGATTCCGGATATATCTCTTTGGAATTCTTGGATTGTTTCTATTGATTTATTCATTGTAGAAAGTTAAGCTTTCTTGGTATATTATAACGTGTATCTCAAAGCTGTTTAATAATTTTACCCTTTATTTATGTGAATATTAATTTCTGGGAACAGGAAGTAATATGAAATTTTCGACTAATTAAAATAAATAATTTATACAAAGTTATTTATACAGTTTTCAATCCGTTAATCGCCACCTGTCATGAAATAATTTACATGGAATTATTGTTCGATTTCATATCTTAAATATAACAGGCATTTTTACGTTACATTTGACTTTGGCCGTTTTATAAACATCAGCGGAGATTTCCTATGAAAATGTCTCTTGGAAGCAAACACATTTTTGTTTTAAGATATGATAAAAATAGAAATTGCATTTACAAAAAAATTAGAGAACAATTAAAAAAGAGATGATTTTATTATCCGTTAGTTAATCGCTCTCCTTATCTAATATCACACAAAAATGCATTTCAATCATCCAGTAAACCAATTTTTACGTGGCTATTCAAAAAATGCTAACGTGTATTTAAAGAATACCCGTTGCCAAAAAAAGTGTTGTCAGTGAAGCTGCTTTGTTTATTTCATACACGCTATAATTGCTGTTCATTGAATAAACACTTTCTAGCGAACTTCGACAACAAGCAATTTCACCGTTGTCAAGCTGATAGTTGAGATATTTACTTCTATGACACAATGGTTTATTTATCCATTAACGATAAGATAGGAAATACATTACAATACACAATTAGTGAGATAAATTCTGAATACTAAATAACAATACATTTAATGACGCACAATCGATAAATATTTATACATCGCTAAACACACTATGGATAAGTGCCTGTAAACCTATTGCCAGTCGGGAGTACAATTTTTTTGAATAGTTTCATTGTGAGTTACATATTCGGTCCGGTACCAATAACAGCATCTCAGTGCATTAAACACGTTGAAAACCAAGTAACGATCTTACAAATAACATCACACATTTTATAGAAAATATAATATTTCATTCTTAAAGGAACAATGATTTTTGTGATTTAGCATTTTTATTTGTGATTGGACTAAAATGTATCTTTTTAAAACAATGAAAATTAATTTTTAGTTAAATTTTCACAAAATATTTTATGGTTAGGAACGGTTTCGTGTCATCATCATGATTATCATCAGTCGATAATATTCACGATGGGCGAAATCGGTGTGTTGAAATTGAAACTGAAAAAAATGTGTTTTTATTATTTAAAATATCATGCTTTTCCACCAACAAGTGACAATTAACACTTTAAAAAACAAAATGTAAGTCTTAACATAAAATGATAATATATTCTAAATTTAAAGAATTAATGCGTTAGAGCATAGTGCAAACAAGCTTATGTTCATTTATTTTGGGTCACTTTAATCGACATATTGTGCCCCGGAGCGGCTAAGCCTGGTCTAGCTACATTTTGTAAGATTTTAATTAAAGCTCATTCTGACAGAGCTCCTCAAACCTGTACTTGCAGATGCATGATCCATCTCGGATCTAGTCGCATGTGTCTACCTCTTAATATCATATAAACAAAAAAATTGCGATTACATTGAATAAATGTATACTTTAGTGAATTGTAATATTTCCGAAATGATATACTTAATTGAGCACACATTTTTTTGATTTTGCCAATTATTGGTATAATTTTATCTTTCATCACTTTTATCAGTGTCGCATCAACGATCATGACTCTTGAACTATATTACGTTAATTAAGATTAAGATTTTTTGAATGAAGAGTCGAAAAGAGGTGGGAGATACGAATAGTCCTAATACTAATCAAAATATTGACTGTAGGTTCTACGAGTATTGTGGGTATTACGTATTCGTAGAATTAAGTGAGCTAAGGGAAACATTATGTTGTGGTTTGTGGTAATCGACAACGACGTTTTGAAAATCTATTACTGATTTTATCGTTCGGGGTCTGGACTTAAGGGCAAGAAGCAAACAGGCCTACATTTTGATTTACAAATATGTTTATTGTATTTTTTGATTGAGTATTTTATATATCGCAATCGTAGATTTTTTCAGTGGAACGATTTGCGAAATCTGAAAAAGTGATTTTTTAAAGTTGCATATTGCATCTAATAATAAGCTTTAAGCGTCTACTTTATAACCATTTTGACATGTGATAATACATGACCTTTTTTCGTTATTTTCATTATACATTACATATTAGGTTTTATGACCTCTGAGTGAGTGATGTGTTTTAAAACATGCTCGATGTAATATGTAATATACCAGTACCGTCATTTAAACGAGTTTCTACGTATAAATAAGATTTAGATTTATAATTCTTTATTAGTATTCAAACATAACAAGGAAAAGGATTAACATACACAGTGATCAACATATGAATGTTTGAGACCCTTTATTATATTCATACAGTTTGTGATCATCTAGTTGTAGAAATCTAGTATAGAGTTTATTTGTCTAGGGTAACTGATTCAACAGCTCCTATTTCTATAAAGAGCTTCTTTCGCTTACTTATTACAAATTGAGATAAAAAATAGCCGTTGAGTATTCTTGGTTTCGCATGAAATGATATATCAATAAATCGTATATGTTTTTCATAAAAAACGTATTATGTATTCATAATTTTTTTTTCTTGACATTAAATTGAAGCGATATGTGTTGACTATCTACAAAATTAAATAATAATGAAAATTAAGAGTAACCAGTACGAATAATTAATTATTTGGGCATACATTTTGTGTTTTAGGAAATTATGTAAAATAGATGCAGTGCGCGATACGTATTTCGAACAGAACCATGATTTTCAAAATAATTTTTCACAATTTAGAAGCGTTGTTCAGGCGTCAGTCTATTCATGTTAAAATGCCAAATAATATATTTTATATATATATCGATAAATAATTCTAGTTTTCCTTTTTGAACTGGTTCATTCATATAGATGAAACAAAAGATAAAAAATCTTGCCCTCCTCCCTAGAAAAAAACTAGGATGACTTCCCAGGTTAAAGCCGTTCAAATTTGAGCAGGTTGATGATTTTATCGATTGATTAATTACAATAATTAACAATATTTATTTTTTGTAATATTTGAATATAATAAAATTACTTAAAAATTACGGGATATTTGAAACTATATTTATGATACTAACGCATTAATATTTGATGTTATTATTAGATGTATACATTTATGTATGATATTTGTCATTTGATATCGTAATCGACAGAAAATAACAAAAATAAACAAAAGTATTTATAATTTTTCTAGAAAACTCGAAACCTATTATTTTGTTATGTTGATACTTAATAACGATTGTATGTTTATTGCTGTTAGCCGTGTTATGTTTACGTAACGTACTTGAGCAGAATGTGATCAAAAAAATCAGGTTGAAAACAACCATTTCATTTGGGTCGCATGTAAGAAAAGTCAACATTAAGCTATGTTCAGTCGTGTGCATTAAAATGAATCTACACACCAAAAACACGAAGAATCTTTTTCTTTTAATTGAAAATTGTATTGTCACTACGAAAGTAATATCCACGGGTGTTTGAATATAACATGTGAAACATGAGTTGGTTTAATGGAAATTTTAATGTATTACGTAAAAGAGGTAAATTTTACAAGGGTTTGATTTAAGTTTTTTCCATAAATGATAATTTTATTAAAATGTAATATTTGCAGTGGCAGGCATTAGTGATAATAAAATTGTAATTAGATCATTAAGTATTGATTATATTGACTCTTTTGAGTTTGATTGATTAGATCGTCACTAAGCTATGATGTTTATACGTGTAACGATGTGATAGTAGCTCAATGATGGTTAATTTGTGAAAATCCCTTGTCAATTCATTGTCAAGAAAAGTTATGTGGCCTATATATTTTGCCATTTCTATAGTGTTTATAGAAATGGAAAAAAATATTCGTTCGTATTAATAATATAATTTTAATGAATTTGTTTGAAGTTAAATAAAACCGATCGTGCAATGCAATATTGCAATTTAAAAATATCTTGCCAATTCGGCTAAAAATTGTCTAGAAAAAAATCACACTGATTTTATATTTAATAGAATGATTATTACAAAAAGAATGCCTTGAGAAAAAAGTGTTTCAAAAAACACGATTTTGGCAAGATTTCGTATGTAATCTAAAAATATAACTTCAAAAGCAGATTTACTATTGCGAGTTGACGTATTTTGAAATAATTTCTGAATGAATTTATTTAAAACTATCTCCATACACGTAAAAGTATTGAATTTATTTTATCTGAATTTTTCCCAAGTAATGTTTACGTCACTAAATAATAAAAGTGGGAAAACTTTCAAATGTTCAGAAAAGGGTTAAGAAGTCTTGTAAATTACAATGAACTGCGCACTCACTGAATAATGTAAATAACACCACCTGTTATAAGTGTAGATCTGAAATTTGCTGAGTAAAAATAATTGAAAATATATTAAATTTCTCGTATTAATTTCAAGGAGGGTTCATTTTCAATTTCAGAAGTTATCCAGCCATAAATGATTTATAAATAAATATATTTTTTAATTGTTGTGAATTAGTGTATTGATTTATTGTGTGAAACGAAAAACAAAGAAAGAATTTATACGTGTTATTATATAAATTTCGTTGTATTTTGCGAATAAACATGAAAGAGTTTACAGCTATGATATGAATAATTTCTTATTTCTTTTTTATATTGTAATTGAAAATAATAGCTATGCAAGATTTCCAAGATTAATACTAATCAAGACTGATGAGTTTATTCCCATGAAGGATTGTATCACTATAAGTAATTATTCAAAAGATTTTTCTTGAATTGTGTTTCTTCTTGAAAATCTTAAGTGTAAATTTTAATAAATTGATTTTTGTATACCTGTGAGTCGATTGGGACATTTGAGGTCAGCTGTTGGAGGTGAAGAGTCATGTGGACAGAGACACATGTGTGTGGCATTTGGAATCCTCTTGCATGCGGCTTCTTCTCCGCAAATTCCTGGTCTGCATTCTCCTGCTTGAGGTCCTCTCCATTCTAAATGAAAATGCAATATTATTTTGATGAAAGCCAAAAACTGCTCACTAAACTTAACTGAAACATCTTGCATATTATAGCGTCTCAATACATACCATTTTCAATATAAGCCGTATTACGTCAGCCGGCTCAAAAAATTATAATTCATTGTAGAAAAATATTGTATAAAAGCGAATAATATTTTGAGACAGGACCAGTTGTATATTGCTATCGAATGGTGCGAGACAATAACGGGAGAAATCATTTATTTACGAAAAAGTTAGGAGAAAGTAAATTATTTATTTACTGTAGAATTAGGGTAAAGTGAATTATTAAAATTTCTTTATGACGATTCCTTTTATGTTATATGCCATGAATTCATAATTTCATTTAATTACATAGTATTTATATATACAAGCTTTTTGTTCGTTCTCGCTATATTAGTAAGAAGACTCGAATTTTTAATTTAGCTTCTTGGAATAAAATATTATTACAGCAAAATTTGTTGTAGAGGTAAGAGTGCAATAAATTGTACTGTATATTATTATTAATAGAATAAAAGTAAAATATAAGATATGATAGTAGAATAGAGTAAAAGTAACAGACAAAATACAGTAGAATATATATTGTATGAAGGAACATTGTATTTTTAATCGAATTACTTAAAGGTATAATTTCTAGCTGATGCACGTCACAACTGTTGGGGGGTACATATTAGAGATAATTATTTATTATTAAACATGCTGTTCTGTTATCACTTTTAAGGTGTTAACTATACTATTCTGTATTAATTTTGTAACATTATTCAATTTTTAGACCTGATATCGCTCGTTTCATATCGATAGACCGTAATAATTTAATATGTTTTAGCTATAAATAATATTTTAAAATTCATAGGTACAATACCTTTCAGTCAAAAACTTGTTCTTAAGAACCTACAATATCTAATAATATAAAAGCTAATAATATTGTTTTGTATGAAATATTTAACATAAGCAGGAAGAAATGAAAATACTCGATTATCGCGATTGACTACTTTGTAAAATTTAAAAGTATTTTGCTATGGAAATAATGACGGAAAATGGAGAGAATTCTATAGTTTTAAAATCAATTATTTTCGAGAGGCTTGAGATCAACTCGTGCCTAAGTAATTTCATGGAAGCTTATGCTAAATTAAAAACTTCTTCAATAACTGTTATCATTTTGGGCCAGCGATGTTTATTTTATGCTACGTATATAATAAACGGTACAATCTATTAATTGGAATATCGATTTTGTCACACAATGAAAGCAAAAAGCCAAATATAATGCGATGTGTTTTCAACAGTAATTGTCCTGGTTAATCATCATAACGTTAACAAAATAAGGATCACAATAACACTGTTTGTCGTTGCGGTATAGAACGTTGATAGAGTATGCGAGGACTCTAAAGTTTTTCAGCGGCTGTGTTCCGTGAAGCATAAAGCGAAGACTGGACTGGCGAGATCCTTTATACATATAATGTGCTTATTATAGTGTCAATACTCTAGAGCTAACATTTACTTTAGTTTTTCGATCAAAGTTTCTTAGTAGTTTTTTTTAAGAATTCGATTATCGTGTACATAATTTGTTTGTTCTTCCAAAGTGTAGAAACAGGTTGCCAATGGGGATGCCAATGGTAAGAGCATTAACAATGTTGAAAAGTATTGCTTTGGATGTTGACATATTTCATGTGGACGAAAGTGAGCTGAGACGAATGCTATTTTTTTCAGTTAAAGTAGACATTTCATGAGCTTACTTGGTTGACTTTCTTTTTTTGCAATGCTTTTTGATTGATTTTTAGTGTATTTGTTGGATTTTTGTATTTTTATATTTAAATATGCTACGGTGCAAAAGCATTGAATTGATAATTTGTAAGTTTTGTACCGTGTAGTTGTAATAAATAAATAAATTATTGATCAAAAGATCCAATGAGATAAAGCATTTTCATTTCAAGTCAGCTGACGACTCCAGTTATTGCGATCATAACTCTTCTGCGAGAAAATCATTAAGTTATCTAAAAGAATGAGGGGAAACAAACATCATCAGATCCATGTTTTCATTTGAATAGTTTATGATAGATATTTGTTTAAAATTAATAAACGTTATAAGACATAGTAAAAACACAAATCGCTTCGAAGCAATTAAAACAAGTATAATAAATATTTAGATATAGTTGTATACAGTAGGTAAACATAACTTTTACAATATAAAGCAAAATACTTCTTTGTCGCGAAATATTTTTGCGAAATAATTGCGGATATCAAAACCATTGTTTATGTAATAATCTTTTTTCTGTAGTGTAATTTAGAAAGAAAAATAAAAGACGGAACCAAATTTAAATAATCAACAAAAGCTCTTTTTAATATTAAACAAAATTTAGATTTTTTATTAATTATAATAAATAATTTATGAAACCGCAAATAAAAAAAGCTCGTTAAATATTTTTTCATTTATTAAAGAGACGATTATTGTTTTGTGAGAAGAGCAAAATTAAGCAAATTACACAGGTTGTTCGCCGGGAAAGTTTACTGTTTTGTTTATCATCATTTTAGAATGCTCAATATAACAGCTTATGTTGAGCATTCGGGAAGTATACGCGGAGAGAATTTAGTATGGAAAAATAGTTGAAAAATATACGTGTTAAAGTCGTAAAAACGTTGTTGATCAAAGTCGATCATCATGACGATTAAAAAATTAAGTGAAATTATTGATAAAAATAGTTTGAAATCGGAACTATTTTTAAATTAAATACGGAAAGAAGCTCTATAGTAAAATAAACGCCGGTATAAAATGAATTTTCGAAGTCATTAAAGTCCATAAACTACGTGCTTAAAAAAATTTAGAGCTTGAATATTTGAGATTATTGAGTTTATAGTTTTATATAAAAAAACATGTAGTGTAAGAAGTTTTTTGAATGGATTTCGAATAATATTAATAATCGTTGGTTTGAATATATTAATAAAAAAATTAAATATTCACTAATTTATAAAGTGTAAGTAATGTTCATCGGAAGATTTCCTACATATGAAAAGATACACGTGTCGATGAAATTAATTAAATATATTAGAATTTTAATTTGAGAAATCACAGTGTACTGTATGGTATAAAATATTATTTTATCCAATTATATACTTTATATTTATAGTATTTCGGTAAAATTATGAAGTTAATAAATAATATATTAACTAAACATAATATTTGTTTTTGTGCTAAGATTCGACAGTATAAAAAACAATATAACACAATAAATCTTTTGCTAAAGGAAAACTTCTCAGGCAATCAAATTATTTTGTAAATAGTTAATTGTGTTAAAAGCAATCTCGCGAGATTTTCAATGTTAATAATAATGTTTCCTATAATGAAAATTAATGCTTTACCACTAACAAAATTTTTGAGTCTGTCGTGTAATCCAATGATGAATATTTTTAGAGGTTTACCTTATGATTGATTCGAACAAATAATTGACTATCCTTAATGTTTGATATTAAATAATGTAGTCCAACAAAGCATCGCTTACGATGGCTTAAGTAAATTATTCAATAAGGATTGTCGGGCTTATACTCATCTGTATATACAATAAAATGTAATGGTGTGAACTGGTGGCATATTGTCAATTTGGGAGCTAAAAATAAATAAAACTAGATTTACATAGAGTGGAATTTATGTTTACTCTCTTACAATATCATGATAAACGACAAATACTGTTTTGTCATTGAAATCCTCGTCTTTGATAACAAATTTATAACTAAATAACAATGGCTGAAATATATACATTTTTACATGCTTTGTCACTCACGACCCGGATTTTATATTTCGGCATCTTCAGGTATTTTATCGCACGGATGTAATAACACTGAGTTAGTTCTTTTTCATCCGCATGTGGAGTAGTTCCAAAAATTCAAATTTGATAGTGAAACTTCACTAACCACTTGTAAGTCGATATTGTATATCATAAGTTTATATTTATGAAAGAAGCTGTTATTTCAAAAATACAATTATTAACAACACACTTTGTAGAGGTCACCGTAAAATTTAAAGTAAAACTATCTGGTTGCGTTAAAATCACCAATAAATAATTTTGTGTGGTAATTAAATATTGTTTTATAAAAATAACTCTAAGGGATCGACGGAGAATAGAATGAAATAAGAACATTGCGCTGCAAGCTGAATTCACCACTTTTTCAAACAGATTAAATATCTTTCTTGAGCTTTTTGTTTGTTTTCTAAGCTATCAAAAGCGCTGTAATCGCATAGTCAAAACATTGTTGAGTAAAATATTTCACAAAGCCTTTAGTTTATTTTTTTTGTAAAATTTATTTTGACTAAAACCGACCAACGTTGAATATCGTTGAACAAAAGTACAAAACTCGTATTGCCCGTGATACCAATCAATGGCGCAGACAAAATTTACTTAAAATACATTGGTGATTTAATAAGCGTAAATGCTTACCTTTGAAGATTTAGTTGCTTGAGTAACAAGAATGATAATGTGGGTTGACGATAAATGAAGTGAGCCGATATTTATTTTCCAAAGGGTATGTTTTTCTTTAGATACAAGCATCTAAATATCTTACTAACTTCTTTTAAAAGAGTAGTTACATTTTGAAGGAATGACGTAATTAAAAAAATATTCGATCTAATATGATAGGATCGAAAGGGTAATAATACTTCTCTCAGGGATTACATTTAATTACATTATCATGTTTTTTTTATTTCTATAACCATTCTTATAATTAATACAATATTTATCTCGGTCTCAAATTTATTTTATCTTTTAAATGAAAAAAAAAACATATCTGTTGGATAATATAAAAAATATTTATTATTATTAATTCATGTGTAATATACGTTAACACCTGTATTATTCAACGCCGAAATTTTCCACTGATTTTCAAAAAAACTCTGTTTCGCACACGTGGAATGAAAATATTAGTCATATTTAATTAAAAATTCAGCTGATATTCAATTATTTTAGAAATTTGCTTACACTGATAAATTTTTAAATTTATATCAAAACGAAAATGTGTTATTCATAATTTAAAATACAAAATGTGTGGGTGCTTGAAAAATAATTAAGAAAAACAAAATCTCGTAGCTTTTTTTAAAATTATAAAATAACAATTCTATTTAAATGCCCCAATCATGGTTTTCAAGAAGATATTCAAGATGATGTAAATTTCATATAGCTCATAAATCAAGCGGAAAATTTATTGATAAATTCAAGTTTTTTTACTGATCAGTATTTTTCAAGCAATTTGTATATCTTATTTCTTATCCACTGATTACTGACACAATCTTTCAAATATAATTCTTGTGTGTTTAATACACTATTAAAATAGCTAGGATTTGAAAGAACCACGCGCTACAATGTACGTTCATAGATTGAATAGGTTATATAGAGGAATATGTTCTTAAAATGCGAATAAAATCACAAAATTATTAAAAATATTCCCCGACAGATTCTCATACATTCAAAATTACGAAAAAACGAAGAATGTACAATAAACTGAAGCCATATCATTATTATTACGTTTTAGATTCCACTTTCAATAACGAAACATTTAGCTGTCCACTTTTAGCTGAAAGGCATTAATTAAATTTGAAAAACATTTAAAACGAAATGTTTTACGAATTCCACAAATGTATGAAAATTTAGATCGGTTCTGCTCACCACGTGTTTCTCAACTTTCCATTAAGCGTGGATGTGGAATGAATATCTCTGAATTTGCTAATGAACCAAACGGTAAATTAAACACCTCAATGGAGCTGAAGTTCGCATTGAATGAAAAGCAATGTCAGTATTATCAGAAATCTAAATTAAAAAGAAATAATAAACCAACTGAAAACACATTAGGTATTCAGTACCTCTTATGGCTGTGAATTGTCACGTTAAAAATAAAATAAATAAATAAATAACGAAACATGTGTGAAACATCCTCATACGCTTCTCTTGCCATCTCTATTTTAATTTTCACCGTTATGATATTTTTTTAAATAATAAATATACATTTTTTCAGTTTTTATTTCCACAATATATTTTGGGATCAGGATCGATTTTTCTCATAACGAACTTTATTAACTAAACATCTTGACATATTCTGACCATAAAACTATATTATTATCACTCCATCAAGATGTTAGCACATTAAAAGTCATTCTAATAATATTAATTTGATGACTTGTAACAGTAGTATTTTTTGTATTTAAAATAGTAAATTTTATACGACAATATTTGTAAAATTTGAATTATTGAAACTTTCGACTGTATGATTATAAATGTATTTTTTGTAATTTAAAATTTGTAAGAAACATCAAGCAATTTTCGTATTAAATGGATTGTAGTGTTATAAGGATTAAAACAAAATTTGTGTCACTTATACTAAAACATTCTTAGCGCGTTAGAATTTATTTCATTCAACTAATAAACATCAGCAACTTCACGAATGTTAGTTAAGTAGTGTAAAGTAATTAACGAGAATTCCACAGAAACATATGCGATCAAAGAAAACAAGTAACAACATTTTCCACTGGAGTTCCATTTGTAAATAAACTAAGGAACCCGTGAATAAATATATGAATTCGATTCAAACATCGACCATGACATATTTTAAATGGTAATATTACAAATATTTATTGTTTGCCATATTTTGTTTATAACATATTTATGTCCGCTTTAATATGAAAGCTTTTTATTCTTTATTAAATGAGTGTTAGGATAAGAAAAAGAGGGTTAAAGTATAAGTAATCATGATAGCTTTCGATATGCGCTTTTTTTATCGGATATATGGAGGGTAGTTTTTGGATATCGGAAAAACCAAATGACTTCGAACGAAAATCTATAAATTCACTAAAGTTCGAACCCATAAGATGTGTAAGATTAAACGACGTATAAATTTCTAAATTATTAAACACGTATTTGTGTTCTATATTATAAAGCAAGCAACTATACATTGTGATTTTGTTGCCACGTATATTTTTCACCGATTTTAAATATTCTTCAAAAGAGTAATTGTATTATACATTGAGAAAAAATATAAGATAACGCTATCTTGTAATGTAATTGTGACGTGTTGCTGATTATTTCAAAAGACCACCGTGTAGCGATGTTATTGTATACTGTTTATTATCAGCATTTTAAGGTAGTATTCCAGTTTGCCGGGTTCAAAGGGTTAATAGCTCACGCTTTTTAATACAAATTACGAAGGTATTTTATTATTTCCCTCATGAACGTAAAATAAATATAGGTGACTTAAAGTTAGCAAACGATGAATTGATTAACAAATAATGGGGTAGCGTTCCGATGTTTATAACGATGCTTTTTTATGCTTGACTGATAATCAACCGTGGCGAAACTCTATAAAGTGTACATCGACTTTCACGTTCAATTAGTGCCTTCAAATGTGTACGAATTTCGAATTTCCGTATGTAAAAAATATTATTCAAAATGGTATGGATAAAAAAATATTTAATAATAGGGTAAAATATACTTTAAAAACTAGCCAAGAGAAGTTTATATAATATATTTTATTCTGTTGATAAACAGTTCTAAAACATGCTGGATGTTTTGTATAAATTGTTTTACGTATTTGATATAACATATAAGCTCTACACTGAGATCAAATTCTTGAAATATAGATAAAAATATATGGAATAAACATATCGAAAACTAAATAAAAATTTCACTACAATATATTATGTGTTACGAGTGTGAATTCCCAGTAAATATTTTATTTACATATATATACATTTTTTTTAAATATTTCGTGGGCTCATTTCGTTCGACTCTTTTTACAAAAAAAGAGTAAATTTTTAAAAGTAACAATATCACAGAATATTGAATATTCCATGAAAATTGTTTTTTTAATTAAGATGTTTAAATGATTACCTATTATAGATAAATATTGTCTAAAACTTTATAAACTCAAACTTCCGACATAATTTGAAGTAAAATAGGTGGATATTGAGTAACGAAATTTTGATACAGGTTTTTAAACAATAAGCGGAGAAGTTTTGTCCACTTATCAGATTTGTATTCGTACTAATAATAATATAATTATCTTCTTAAATATTTTGATAGGTTATTCAACAAATAAGAAATACTAAAATGAAAATATTGTTCGTTCCTGATGAATAATTTATATATCCGATTAATTTTTACGCCATCATGATGTCGACATGTTTCACAAAAAGCTTTGATGAACTGATTTTTTGATAATTGTAATGTGTGAAAAAGGGAAAATAGTATTGACTACGTATTTTTCGAATATATTATAGATTCATGGAATGACTTCACCCGAGTGGCCAATTTCTTTCTGTTTTGCTCGAAATTTTATATGTCTGTGATGCGGTTACGAATTCCTAATCTTGAGATTTAAACTGCACGCATTGATAAGTTAAACAGTGATCCTGTTCTATATTATTTCTTTTCCATAGCAATCTTTGTTTAAGTAAAGCATTGTAATAGTAATATCTGCATCAGGAATTAAACAGTAAATAAAACAATTTTTCATCTATTTTCTCTTCAATAATAGATAAACCAGACTTAATCAGTTGTACGGTCGTAACTGTCATTTTTGGCATAATAAAATATTCAAATTTGTACGATTCCACATGTTTTTTCACTAACGACCGGGTTTCTTCTTTCAGCATCTTTAGGCATTCTATCACACAGATGCAACAGAACTGACAATATATTGTTTTCGAGTAATGGAATGCCAGAAAAAGCCGAAAGGCAAAGCCCGAGTAAATAATGACAAAAAATATGAAATTGTTCAAACTTTCAATATTAAAAAAAGGTTTATTGAATATTACTTCCAAACTCTGTATTATAATGATTGGCATTGATCTCACTAATCACAAGCATTATCAACTGTTTATTTGACAGCACTCAATGATTTATTTCGAAATCATTACCATTGGTATAATAATTTATAAATATATATATTTAATAATATACCTTATACCGAGCAATTTTTTTTTTAAAGATGACGAAAACAATTTCAATTGTTTTTGCAGTTTTGGCTTGGTCGGCTATGTACTTTTTTTTATTTGACATGTCGAAATTAATACAATTAATAATAACGATATTTACACGACCGCAATAATGATTAAGAGTAAACAATAAAACTGTTGCAATGCGTTGACACATACGTAAATATGAAACAGATTGGTACTCAAACAATTCGAATATTGAAAATTTATCTTGTTAGTAATATTGTTTACCCGGACTTTGGGTCGATGAGTTGTTTGACACTGCACGCTGTATGCACGAGATTTCTTATTGGTATTCACAAATTTATGGAACATATCATAATGCTAGATGAAAGTCGAAATTAAATCATCATAACCTTAAGAGTTGATGGTCAATGTTCCATCGATTTTAGTTAAATTACTATACCATAACCCATTAATATTGTTATAAGTTTTCATGGGTTTATTGAAACTTGCAATACTGTAGAGATTAAGTTGCCATGTTTTGCTTAATATTGATATTAAAAAAACTTTTCGTTACCATACTGTTGGTGAATTTTCTATTTTGAGCTTTGTTAAGAACATGGTTGTGTATACCGATTGTAGTCATTCCAAAAATGAATCATTCCACTTTCCTTTACGTTTGTTAGCAAGAATGTAACACTAACCCTAACTAAAACTAACGTAAACCCGAACACTAAGATATTATATTGACATGTCCAGGTGCGTCGATGTCAATTTATTTATTTTTGGTGTTGTATGCAGAGTATTTCCGATGTCTTTTTTCTTCGAGTTGAACTTGATTGATATTGTTTTTTTTTATCAAGTTTTTTAAATACGGCATTATAGATTTTTAATCCAACCTGTTTGTAATGCCAGATATTTTTCTGTGTGCATTTATTAAATATATAATAAAACGTCACTGTAACCATTAAAAATTATTATTGCTACAAATAAGGAGTACTGTTTAGATAGAATTTTTTAATGATTATTTGGAACAAAATTATTTGAGAAGATAACGGGAGATAACATTGAAATTACCAAAAAATAAATCACGACTAAATAACCGTTATCGGAATAAAAGGAATGAGCAGGATCAAGGAGGTCATCGCGAGTTTGTGACCTCTCGTACACAGAATACCAAGCTTGAGAGTATATAGCTGTTCCCATTTTTTATTATTTTCTTCATGTTTACGATACTCTCTTATGGAAGGAATAATAATAACACAGTAATATAAATATTATACATGATCAACATCACGTGTACCAGAATAAAAGATTTTTTTATAAATTTATTATTAGAATAAATAATCTCTCACACATTATAATTCTCCGAAAGGATATTGAATAGCGAGTTTAGGCAAATATACCACATTAAAAGATTTTCACGAGCGATATGTGCTTATTGTTATCTTAATCAAGAAATATTTCATTGCCGTACTGTATGTATGGTTTGGTGGGAGCCGCAAGTTGAAAATTTAATTAGTAAAACTGTTGTAGGAAAGCGATTTCAAATTTTTATAATTACTTTATTTAAATTTGAAACACTAAATAGGCGTCATTTGTGGCGTTAATAGATTAAAAAGAAATCAAACAAAACTGACCATTTGCGTAAATATTTTTTTCTGTACATAATCATTACTTGATACTAAAGTTAACAACAACTATTTTCAGTAGTTGTTGATTACATACAGATATCATTTATAAGCTGATTGTTTATCAAATATACGATTTGCTTAATAATAACGACAGTCAGGAATTGACCAAGATAAAGCTATCACTTAGCGGTTAAAAAATCTATTCAGTATTTGTAAAGAAATTTTGTAATGCCTCTGCCCACCTTACAAGTTATAACGTTAAAGTCGGTTACTGTCATGTCTTAGTCGAAAGACATTATATATATAAAAATATTAAATAATAAAATATAGAAAAATTAAAATTATATATATATATAAAAAAGCTTAGTTTTTTTTACGATTTCATATTTTTCAGATCAGGACGGATTTCGTTCATCGCAAGCATTATGAACTGTTCAGTAAAAAAAAAAAAAAAAAACAGTATCAAAAAAACAACGGGTTAAATCTTTAAAATATGAAATTGCGTATTTACTACAGAATATTGTTTTTGTATTATTAAATTAAACTAATTCTTTAATATCTTGGTTTAAATTAAGCGAAATATACGTATGTATGCCATAAGTTATTTCACACGACGTGTTATAAAGATAATATTTTAATATGATTTTAAAAGATAAATTAAAAACTTTTGATCATAAGCTTAAAAAATACCAATCAAATGGCAATTTTTCAGAAAAAATAATTTAAGAAATAAAGATATTTTAACCGAACGCAATTAATTAAAACAAATTTAATTAAAAACAAAATAGCGATATTCCTTTTGACCGAAAATCTAAAAATGTTGTACAATTTCATACTTTAAGATAATCAACTAAAAGTGTTCTGGAAGCAGTGGAACTAGCTTTAATTGAAGAGAAACGTGTTCTCAAAACATTTTAAATGAAATCGTAAACGCAAAAATAATTTAGTTGGCACAAATCACAAAATTTTCTGATGTTTTCAATAAGTGAGAACATATTTTTTAATTATATTGTATATTGTTATTCAAAGCAATTTGTTTGGGTGTTGCTTCTAGATTCAACTGTAAACTTAAAAGGGTATCAAAATGAAATGGCTTATATGTATACATACACCCATGTCAAAACCGTTTTTCGTGTGACATTAAATATATTTGAAAATAGTCCTGTTTCTGAGCTATATCGCTAAGTCACACGAGATCATTATTATTTTGATAAATTATTCGAAATATTATTTGTATTATTAAGAAATAATTAATTGCATTGACAAATTATATTTTTAAGACTCTGTATTTTCAACGAATAGATCATGTTATATTAATGCATTAAACATTTTTATGCCATCAAAATTATAGTTGTTTAAAAACAACATTTTAGTAAATCAATGAATATAGTTAAAATAATAATAACGTTATTGTATTGAGTAACATTTATAATTGATTATTATGCATACATTTTGCATTCTACTGTGAAATTTGGTCAACATATAAATATTTTTGTTTAGTGTTTATTCTAAACAAAAATCGATTCTAACGCAAAGTGTTTTGATTCATACATCAACTCGTAAACAAGTACTAGTACTTTTACAAGGATGAATTGATTTTCTGTATATATAATTGCTATGCGCCATTTCCCAAGCAGTCGTTCCCGAGACAAAAATGGCTAAGAATACCCTAGCCGGTTTTGTAGATCAGCTCATTTTATGATATTTCTTATTACCCAATTATTCTTTTTTGATATTGGATGTAATTCAATAAATTTTCGACATTTAGATTTAGCGTAAATTGATGTTATCATATTCAAAATGTGCTATAAATTCTGCAATGTTTATTTGTTTTATTTTTATTTAAATATGGGATTTACAGCAAGATTCGAAAATTCACACTATAAGAGCAAATTCGATATGTGGAAAAGGAAATAATCGTAAATATGTGCATATTTGTTAACACTTGACGTCAATATTCCAGTGATATTGCATTTGGTGGAAGTTTTATGATGCTGACGTCTTTTGAGTATGGTTTTCGTCAGTAATAGTGTGATAAAGTACGAAAACATTTTAAAATCCACTCAATACGAATGCATATTTACTCTGCCGACTATCACGAATTCAATTTAAATAACAGTTTGAAAAACCAATGAAAATGATTTTAGCTAAATTGATTTTTGGGTAAGATTCAAAATGAACATCGCTGTGCTTTATTTATATAACAAAATCTTAACTTGATTTAATTACACTAATGGAAAACGTATTTATGAAAATAAAAGAATGATAAGTCTGGTTAATTTGTATGGTGTTATCTTTAAATAGTTACGAAATGAAAGAAATTTTAACATGACATAGGTATATGTTATGTCGTTTGGGAGGAGAGTCTATGTAACAGAAATGTTGTTATTTTATAATTTTTGTTCGTTGTTTCATAGTTTAGACTGTAATATATGTATATTTTTCGTTTTCATATACTTCTTATAGCAAAGAGAACACTAACGAGTATTTAGCATTGTGACAAAAAAAAACTTTTGATCGTCTTACAGATTTTAACATTCTCAACAAAAAAAAAATCTCAACGAATCGGATATGACTGGTACAGTAGAATTTCGAACATAAGCGAATTTTTTGTTTTAATCAAAATTCCGAAAACACTTCACAAATATTCCTTGTAATTTCAATCATTTGTGCGCAATTAACTTGTTGTGATGATTTTTTTTGTAAGATCATTCGTTTCTTGTTATTATATACACCATTTCTGAATTAATTGTATTAATCTTTTACCATTTTTGTAAAAAAAATCTTTTTTTGTGAACCAATTTTCATTTTCAAATACATATTCTTGGAAATGGTAATATGTTTTAACATATTTCTGGTGTATTCTACTCAAACGTAACTTGATATGAAAAAGAAATGAGCTGTAGATGTATGCGTCCCATTTACAGTGGACTTTCGTTTGGCGAGAGCCTCTATCATCAAACTTTTCTATGCACGTAAAACTACTAAGGAAATGATTAAAGAGAATCAGATTAAAATGATTGTTCTTCCTTTGCTTTACGATTCCTTTAATTGAGTCAATATACAATATACATCAAAGCATTTTTCTTACAATTTTTGAAGCTTACCAGTTATCCGGGTCCTAATAAACGGAAAACTTGGGAGGAGAGTCTTTTCGATGGTTTCGGCGGTAATTTTGTGGAAGTTCATTTTAATATAAAATTGAAAATAACTTTGATTATTCCACGTATTGATATCTCGTATTGATCAATACGTGGAATAATCAAAGTTATTTTTAATTTTATATGAAATTGGAGTCGTTTAAGCAATAGAAAAAAATGTGTCAGTAGGGATCTTGAATACTTCGTGGAGAAATCTGTGGTCAAGCTGTCGAATTCGAGCTTTAAAACTATGATCACTTCACGTGGCTTTTCCACCAGGATAGAAAAATGATATGCATTGAAATTTAACAGTAATTTCCTTGAAATAAAAACCAAAGCTCTCTTTAAATTAGCCTTCCGATAAATGAACAAAGCTTTAAAACCGCGCGAGTCACATTCTAGATCCAGTATATTGCATTTTTATTCTAACATTAGGTAAATTCAAACAAAAAAAGGTTATATTGAACAAATGAAAACGTCTTCTTGATAAATAATTCATTACACACAAAAATTTCAACTCGCTTCATATAGAAAGTATGTGTGTGTAATGACATATCGTTTTCGAGAAATCCTAGGAATTCATTTTATACCGATTGAATGATTTTGTTTAAACACGGGGAGGTTTTTGTTAAATGAAACCTTTAGTTATTGCTTCAAGTCCTGTAATATTTCTTCGACGGTTGAAATTTAGGTTTCGATTACTGACTGAAGTAATTATATCTGAGGTATGTTTTGTCATACACTGTATATTCAGGACTGATCATAATATTGACTCATTTGAAAGCACATCCTACGTATATTGCGGAGCTTTTAATTATTTATTACTGATAGACATTCATAATTTTACCTTTTCGTCTTAATATCGCCAAATAATTGATCCTATAATATTATTGGTGATATTTAGTAGAAATATGTATGTATGTGAAGTTATTTCATATTATTATTCTGTTCATTATATGTAACACATTTTAGTATATCCATTTTCAACCACCAATCGTTTATATATGACGTCAATTTTTCGTGGACACATTAAACAACAGCATTTCCAGAGAAGCATGTATAGCCTTCGAAATCACAGTCTGAGTTAGTGAACTAGTGTGATGAATAAATTTAAAGCGTGTATGAATAACTCAGCCACTCAAAACAAGTTGATATTACGTATGATGTATATGCACATATAATTTTTCTAATGAAAGTCTTGAACGATCTTAAAATAAATTGGTAATCTTTCAAATAACTTGGCTTGCCTGAACATGGATCATCAAAACCTTTTTTTAATATTATCTTTAATCTAGTAAATATTTCTGACGATATATGTTAAAAATTGTCATTCCCTGTGCATGCCAGTAAATATTGTAAAACAATAATAAAAAAATACTTTGTATAAAATCTCCAGTAGAATTAAGCTGATTTTTATTGTGGTTTACTTTATTTCAAGCTATTATTTTGAAAAGAGTCTCTTGCCAAAAGCTTCTTCGACTCTTTGAAACATCTTCGAAATATATACATATATGTGTGTGATAGGGTATGTATTTTATTTTGGCAGTTCCCCAAACCAATTATTAGATAAATCTAAAAATGTTTTGTTTTTTTCCCATAAAAAAACATGTATTATGATAGATTCTTTAACTTTTATGTTGTTGTACGAATATTGCTTGACGATAAACACGACTGGTAAACCGCGTGCATCTGATAAACTTATCGCAAAGAGTTCATCGTCTAACCTTTTAGGTGGAAATGTCTGACAGCAACTAGAGAATTGATATTGTTTACTGTAAATCTCAAAATGTGTTCTAGCTGTAAGTTTAATAGAGAAAGATATATGGAATTTGTTCATTTTAAATTTAATCGTGGATAAAACAAGACACCAAATATATTATATTTCATTTGATAGTATATTTGCTTTGACTCGTCATTGTGAGAATAAAATAATATAATACTTTTTAGGGCACGGATAATTGATTGGCTCAGCTATTGTTGAGGAGTTGCGGGTGTAGATTTTTTTATTTCTCTAAGTCAATAACTACATAACTGATGCGTTAATCAATTTGAAGTTTAAAATGATTGACTTCGAAAATCAATTAAAATATTTTTCGTTTCGAAAAAATATTCAACAGCAAGATGTACATATTTGTTTTAAAAACGAAAAAGCCAGAAATGACTTGCTTTGAAAAATCAAAGTATTTTTTTTTTTTTGTTATTTTGTTTTCTTTATATGGTCAAGTCCAATCTTATTATACATGCAAAATCTGCAGGACACACCGACAAGAACTTGAATGGATATATGAAATCACACATGAGCAGGTAAGAATAAAAAGTAACTACTTCAGAATCTTTCGATAAATGCGATTAATGATGTCGACTGAAGGTGCTTGATTATATTAAAATATTAAATTTGAATTCTTGAATCTTTGTACGATTCCACATGTTTTGTCACTAATGTACCGGGTTTCACATTTGGCATCTTCAGGTATTCTTTCATACACATGCAACTTAGCTGACAGTCAATTCGTCAGTTTTGTTGCATCCGTATGATAGAATGCACGAAGATGTCGACGGGAATAACTTGGGTAATAAGTGATAAAACATGCGAAATAGTGCAATATTTCAAAAATTAAAATTTTGATATTTAAAAAAGAAAAAACAAGAAGTATGTTTTTAATTTTTTTAAGAAATTCTAGTTTATATATGTCGAGCTACAAAGTTTCAATGTGCATGACTACGGTCAAGTATTAATCGAAATAACTATTATGAATTTAAATCTATGCAGGTGGCCAACATGGAATTACGTCAACTAAAGTTCTGGGTGCGGCCTTGACTATTGTGTGCAATTCCGTTAAAAAAGAAATGGTTTGCTGGCAGTTGTCATTATATTTAACGTAGATTTCACCATCACAACATTGCTCTGACTATATGCGAATGAAAGTTAAATGAAATGTTTGTTTTTATTTGCCTGGATATTATAAAACATCAATTTAAGAATGACTGTTGTCAATTCGCTGTCAAATTCTTTCAGTATGGCCGATTAGTAAATACATGTAAATGCTACAACATGATTTATGATGTTCGTCACAGCCTTTGGGGATGTCCAAATATAGACAACGATCGGTGATGCCAACTTGGTTGCATCTATGGAAAATTAGAAGCCATTTAAAGAATTTACGGAGCCATATAAACAGCGAATGGAACTGAATTCATAAAACCTCTACGATAAACTCTTCTATCAATTTACTTTCTGCACTGTACATTGTATGTAATCAAAACTTTCTTTTTTAAAACAAAAAATTCTTTTAAGACATTCTGATAAACAGTTGAAATTAAAGTACATTCTTTATATCCTGCTAGGGGAATGTGAAACCGTAGCGAGTGGTAAACGTACAAAATTGAATATCCTAGGAATATTTACATAAGCCCGGAATTTAAAACATACTGGTCAGTTACCTGTTTTTTGCATTGCTGCGAATCATTGCCTTCATGTTGTAAAAATATAGCATCAACAAAATAAAAAAGCACATTTTTTGGAAGCTTTTCAAGATTTGTTTTATTTGTAATATCAAAATCCACACTTTCCATTATTATTTTTAAGTCTTATCATAAAGAGATAATATCACGAGTTCTTCGTTACATCTAGTTTCCTGAAGAGTATTCTTAATTACCAACTTCGAGTCATTTTAAAAGCAAAATAATCTTGCAAACAATTTAATGTAAATTTCTCGTTGCAACGTTATAAGTTATAAAAAAGGAATTAAAATTATAGTGACCTACTGAGTCTGAATCTTACTATTCATAATTTTGTATACCTTTTTGTGTCATATTAATGCATACTATTTAGACTCATTTTCATAAAAATATTGCCGATAAAATCATTATTTCGTTTCCAATTTTAAACATTAATTTCATATAACATAAACTAAATAGGTGGCAATAATGTTTAATATAGAAGAGATGTAATTTGTAAAAAAATATTATTATTGAACATATGCTTCTTTTTTTGTACATTAGGAATGTCAATCTCTAATTGTATTTAAATGAAATATTAAATACAATTAAATAACATGCAAATTATAGGCGATATATTTGTCTTAAATGTCTCAAATGATAGTAACATATTAAATTAAATTTCTTTTATAATATATGACATGAGTTTACAGACAGGCAAAACTATTTACCTGTTAAATGATGATTTATTTGTTTGCATTTGTTTTTTTATGTTATATATAATTTTATATTATATGCGATTCTGTGCTATTATTATGCTACAAATTTGGGTGTATAAAAAATAGTCTATGAATGAGATTTATTGGCTTAACAATTTGAGTTATTTTATTAAAGCTAAGTTAGCAAATTTAATTAAAGTATTTCTTTAGATCCTGCTATGGTATAAAAACATATGACGTATATTTTAATAACAAAAGAAGTTTTTTCTTTTATATATATTATATTCATAAATATTGTACATGGCTTAATGTTTGTAAAAAGCAATTGAAGCTAATAAGATATAATTTTTGATCTGTTGACAAATTGTTAAAATGAATCTTTGAAAGATTTTTGAAGATCTCGTTGATATATTTTTAATTAATTTCACGCGAATGCATATTATGATTGATTTAAGCTTGAGTTGTTTTTCATGTGTGGTTTTCCAAAATTTTAATTAATGTTTTCGTTTTTTTTTATAATGAACATATATATTTTCAGAATTAAATGACTAATTATAAATTAAGTAACACTTCATATTTCTAATATAAATATATATATATAATAAAGCATTATAATATTTTATTTTTATTTATTACAAAATATAGCTCTCCAATATAACATAATTGGCTAAATAAATAAAAAAAGCATATTTTTCCTAATTCAAGCAGCAATTATTAAGACTTCTCTTCTTTGACTTATCTTTAATGTATTTTCTTTAACAAAAAAAAAATATATTAATGACAAACGATTTGTATGGCAAAGACGCCATTGAAATTGGTAAGATTAAAATTACGGAATAGTATTTTCAATTCTTTTATGACAGAGTTATTTCATTATAATAAAATATAATACATAACCTTTAATCACTAAATTGTGATCTCAGATTTTTCAAATATGTCTTATCCGTTTTCGTAGAATATTAAAGTTGCTTCGAGGCATACAAATTTACAATTTTAATAATTGCTTTTTAAAAATAATAAATAAATCTCGAAAAAGAAGCCGCCTCAAAATTGTTACTGTGATGCTATCAAAATAATTATAAATCATAAAACTTGTTTGATATTTCTTCATTGATGATAAATGATTTGTATTGGAATTTTGAAAAAAAAAAAATTATAAAAAGATATTTATGTATTCAGCAGATTTATAACTACTATTAAATTTATTAACTTAAGTTGTTAATTGTTAACTAAATGTTCATAAAATTAATTATAATTTGTTTGGAAATTTTTTTCTTCTGATTGTGAGAGTTGCAAATCCGTTAAAAAATTTCATTTTAAAATCTGAGGCTTAAGAAATTTATTTACGGAAACATAAAGTATGACTATTATTCAGATCGTTAACGTCTTTGAAAGCAAATACGGATTATCAATTAAAAAAATCTATTTTTTTTCAAGGGTAATTATATCTCATTCCTAAAATGAGCTTTCAATCAATAGACCATTAAAAAACTGGACGCAGTAATAACAATTAGTTAACTGTCCAGCCACATTATTCTATTTCTGTTCGTTTGAGAATTTTTTTTGTTGAAATGGGTTGAATTAATGAAAATCCGTTACAAATCCAAAACTGCATGTCTTAGTTCATTTCGAATATGTGGAGGAAAAAGATAACAAAACTAACAAAATTGGAATTTTTCAAATTCTCTTTTGGTGCCCGTATCAGTCACTCTAACTCTTATTACCAGAGACACTATGAATATAATATTATATTATATATTCTTTTAAGTAATACCCAATCATTCTAGTTACATACAATGAGTGGATAGCGAAAGAATTTCGAAACAGAAGCACAAACATTATTCTAGAATTATTATTCTTTATTGGGACCCTAATATATGATTCCATATAATTTTTAAGGCAATCGTATACGATGGGCTTATAACCATACATTGACTCCCATTTCTATTCGAAGCCCGATAGACAACATTGATTTAGCAGCCCTTTCCCTGATCATTTTTTTCTATCATGACATTCTCTAAAAACGAGCGATCAAGTGACTGAATAACAATTTTACCCATGAAGAGTAAATACGTTCTACATTGTAGGAACATTTGATTAAAAATTACAAAATCAATATTAACTTATGCTTTTTGAAGTAAATGCGTGTGTGTATTTTGTTTTTTTATTAATTTCCATTTCATTCCTAGACAAATAAATTGAAAAAAAATGTATACAAGCCGAGAAATTGAATTTAAAGTGTATGCTTTTACATTATATGTTAATTTATAAATGACATGAATATTGTATTTCTTTACTCGTTTTCATATTAATTTCTTCAAGCGAAACATATTGCTAATATAAAAAGACTTTATAGGATGATATTTTGTTTCATATTTCATTAAATCTCTAAACAAAATTTGTATTCTTATTAAAATAAACTACATACTACTAGTTAATTGGTAAATAGATTTCATCTTTATTGAAAATAAATGTATTGTATTTAACAGTCTGAATATTTCTTGCTATAAATCATTTAAAAACAGAACACTAAATTCAAACACATGGCCACTTATTGTATTGCCATAATGCGGAATCAGACATTCCATGGTGCAATAATTTAGCAACGAATGCCAAGTTGCATCGGTCTGAAAGTGAATCTCGGCGAATTTATGCCCGCCTTACACCTTCTTTTGACAGCTGGCAATAAAGCGTTTAACTGAAGCTACTTATGTGGTATGAATTTATTGATAATATGCATTATGCGGTAAATTCTGTGAAGATGAAGCCCAGCTTAAGATTTTTCATTGTCAGTATTATTGAAATAGTTAATCAACAACAATTCCAATATACTGCTAAATATCTCTTCCATAGAAACTCATAGCCATTTATGCACGGTATTTTCTACCCGTTTAGAACGGAGAAGTTTATATAAGTAAGGGTTTTATAATAATTAAACTTTAATAGTTTTTTCATAATGCTGGTAAATTGTATAAAAAAAATATATTTCACTCATAAAATTGATTACAAGATGAACAAAGTGTGTTTAAAAGTGAATCACTTTTAAGGTGTTAACTGTCACTTCTTGATGGAAAGATATGATAATTTTAAATGATAAAACCACATTTTTTATTACTTATTTCTACAATACATTTTTTGATCAGGACCGGTTTCTCTCATCGCGAGCATTATCAACTGATGAAGGTCCTGATCAAAAAATATATTGTGGAAATAAGTACTAAAAATGTGTTTTTATTATTAAAAAAAAGTGTTATATATTAAATGTAGGCGATGTATTAAAGTATTTATTTAAAAATTTAAGCTCCATTATTTACGATTGTATTTTTGGTTTGAATTTTTTATACATGTAAACTATGTAAATATATTATGAAGATACTCAAATCCTTCTGCTACATTCCACGAATAAATTATGCACAATAGCGTCCAGTAATGTACTCAACCATTTCACTAGGGATTGCAATTTACCGTCAAATATCAATAACCGGTGAACGGTAAATAATTTCATCTCTTACCGGTAATTTACCGGTAAATGAAAAAAAATAGACGTGGATTATATCATTAAAGTATGACTGTACGTGGCTAATTTCACTAAAAATGGTATCCTGGATTGAAACATAAATAATTTGAGATACATTTTAGATGAAATGTATTTTAATGTCATAAAATGTACTTTAAATATGTTTCAGGTGAATATATGTATGTTTTAAATGTACTTTTTAAGCAAATCAGATAATTTATTATTTGCCACACAAAGATTGATTAATTTAAATTACGGCTATGGAATATTTGTTTTACCTGCCTGTATGAAGTTCATACGCTAAACTATTAGTTCATCCACAAACTTATTGATATAGTATATATATATATTATAAATGTATGCATAATTTGTATCTATTTATATAAATTCATAATTAAAATAAAATAAATAAACAATGTATTGGATTAAAGAGCTTATTAACCGGTTAACTGCCGGCAGGTACATGTATGGCGGTACCCAGCACGCCGCGAATTTTACGACAAAAATAAAACCTTTTAAACATATCGTTATTGAAAGTGTAAAAAAGTTTATTTATAAAACTTACCAAATAAATAAAGAGCGCGCCAGTCATGCAGTCATTTATCCATAATCATAAAATTAATTGTACATTTTAAATAATTGATTTTCTTTAGTAAAAGCCCATTTAAAACGGCGCGTCTTAAGACGTAATTTTTGTATGAGCGGCGCACCGTTCATACAAAATTATTCGTCTTAAGACGCTTTTGGCAGTTAACCGGTTAATAAATGAGTTGAAAAACAACTTCTCATTACATCATGCATATATCATAATAAAAAATCGTTATCATATGCCTGTATCTTGCATTAATTCGCGATAAAAATATTTCCGGTAAAAACCGGTAAATTTTTCAACTTACCAGTAATTACCGCTGGTGCATTTTGGGCCATTTACCGGTTAACCGGTAATGCAATCCCTACGCTTCACGAACGAGTACAAAGCACTCGGTTACTATAAATTTAGATTTAATTATGGGATAGACAACATTTATAAAAATAACATAAACATAATGAATATATCATTTCATACTGTAACCTTATAAACTGCAAACTTATATAAAGACATTAAAAAAAGAACATTTTTGTGTTACTGTACTATTTTAATATATAAGAATTTCCACGATATGTAGAGAACCCTCTGAGAATTAAGACCCGAGTTAAATTAATTAAGGAGACTTTCCCTTTTAAGATTCGGAAAATCTATTTATAGTAGATGCTCTACACCAGGGGGTGGGAAAACACTGCTCGCGAGCCAAATCCAGCCAAATTTAAAAATACTAAGAAGTTTTACTTCCTAAGTCAGTTTGACGAAATTTTCCTCCAGAAAAAGCTATTAAACACTTTTCAGTATTCAGAAAAATCTGTTTCTACAGTACACCATTTCAAGAAATGGTGATTTAATTTAATCTTTCAACATCCTAGGAATTATTTTTATGAATATATTTAATGAACAAAGTGTATGTATACCGAGAAACCAGAAAATTTTGAGCCCTTTAAACAATAAATACATGATGAAACCAGCAAAATACCGGTTGAAATGTGTTAAAAATGTGATGAAAAATGTTATATTAGAATATAATAGAACCAGAAATTTAGCTGACATTGTCTTCTATGCGTAGTTCCCAACATTCAACAAAATGTTTATTATCATTCAAACATTTATTTTAATTTATACTATGTGATACAAAAAATATTTCTGGCGAAAACTCTGTGTAATGAAAAAAACAGCCTTAATTAGTACACAATTATTTTAAAAAGTGTGCACATAATCATCATCTAATAAAAAGGTAGAAAGAGGTTTTTGCTATATAAATACATTTACCTTAATAATGGTACTCAATTTTGCTTCCAGGTCAATCAAGATTATTTTTTACGATCTGGTCTACTGTAAAAAGTTTGACGAAACATGCTATACATGATTGACATAAAAGCCTGTAAACGTAGTTCAAAGCTAGCCTATTGATTCTTTGGTGATATCTTCTTTGTTTTGTTGTTATTCATTGTTTCGTAGTCGTATTATAATGGGATTTGTCTTTCACACTTGATAGATCAAGAGCTTTATTTGAGTTTCAATCGATTAATTGATTTTATTTAAAGAGACAGCATCATTGAAATTTATTTGATCCCATTAACCTTATTCGTTTTCTAAGAAGAAAATTGCATATTTGAATAACCTTACTGTATGGAAATTACTTTGAATGAATTTTCGTTAGACATATTTTGCTTCTACTCTTAGTCGGAAAATGTGGGCGCAGGAGTAAAATAATAACTTAATGTTTGGGATAAGTTGTTTAATACAAATATTCATACATGATGGAATCTTATAAGTCGAAATAAATTCTGCGAAAAAAATATGAAGTTATATCCATAATCAGCAAATTTGTTAAACCGTCGTCGCTCTAGATTCCAAAATACTTATTGTAATAATTGTATCAACTCTTTGCGAAGTCTTTTATGTTTTTGTCATGTATTTTGAGTATCAAAGGGTTCGCTTGACTTAAGGGAATAAAAACGTTTCATTTAAATGCCACGACCAGTCGTGGTTCAAAGGGTATCACACCTTTGCTGAAAGTACTATTTAATCAACGGTTAGGTTTTATAATTAAAACAATAATTTAAGGTCGTTATTACTAAATATATCTAACAAAATTTGATGAAATAATATTATGAAGATTTCCTTCATGTATTAAAATTTTCGCCAAGGCTATAATGATTATTACTTACCTGCTTACTGATCACAGATAATTCGACTATATATAATAATAATGTGGTGAAACTTTAAATATTACATCAGCTAAAATCGAGTACATACGATCATTATCATAAATCGTATGTTACCTATAACAATCAGTTTAGAATTGACACACGCCTAGGGACTCTTCCATTTATATACGAACGATTAATAATTACTATATGTTGATTTATATTAGCTTTACGCTTAGAAAGTACTTACGAATACGTGGAAGGTATTATAATATTTTAATAATATGAGAGAAAAGCAAAAGCATTTACGATAGTTATTATACATATATTGATGATAATGAATAGTGATTCAAATATTTATCAATTCAAATGTCAAATCCAGATCTCTGAAGTCTACTAAAACTTACAACTGACGGATTTTAATCTACTGCTTAAAAATGATTTAATTTAGCTACTTTTTTCATTTATATTTTTTGTATGACTTTGGAAAAAAATATGTGTTATAATTGATCAGTGTAGGTTTTAAAAACTTAAATGCAAGCTATTTTCGTATTTTTACGCATCGAATCAAAAGGTGTTGACACACTTCCGATTCAAACTTTCCGACTGATGAAAACAAAGAAAAGACCCGCACTATTACTACAGTGGACCCTCAAACAAACGTTCTCGCATAATACGTTTTCACGGATGGATCGTTTATATTTCCGTTAAACATCCATAAGAACACTGTTAAGTAGTCCCGCATGAACCGTTCCACGAATTATAGATTTTCTCGATCCACCATCTAAATATTGTGGCCCCATTTCAAATATTATCCCGGTTGACCGGTTTTGGTGGATTATTGGAACAGTTGGAGTTGATGAAGTTGGTGCAATACACCATAAAATAGTTTCTTTAAAAAAATACGGAACATTTGTTTTTAATTGACAAAATGCAGAAGCTAGTTTTTAAACTTTGATATTAGCCATAACGAGCTATTTTCAGAGGAAATCTTAAATATAATAAGAATAAATCTCGATTATGTATCGTGGATAGTGTAATGTCAGAGGATAAAGAAAATGTTTTAAAAATTAGCAGTTCTTCGTCTTCAGAAAATTCTGTTATGTCAGATCCTGAAAACTTTCTATTCAACACAATTTGTGAGTTTGAGCATATTAAATGTCATAGATTAACAAAATAAATTATAGATGAAATATATAGTTCGCTCAAATGAATGGGATTTTCTTTAATAAAGAATTTCACGAGAAGAAATTTAAAAAATTTCCATTAAATAAGATTTAATTAATATATTTTTTTCAAAACCTTCTGGTATTTACCACTTTCTTATATTTATCATATTTTTGTAATACCCAATTTTTGGAAATTAAAAGAGCGGGACTGCATTTTTTTTAAGGGTTATTTTTCTTGCTATTTTTTTTATTTGAAGCCTTCCTGCATTTATCTTTTTTAGAGGTTCTTGAAAAACTCTTGATTTGACTGAAAATCTTAAAAAAATGCACTAAAAACGATAAATTGTATCACGCATTACGTCAACTGCTACCATATTCGAGGGGTGAAGTGTTTATTAAATTAAGAAAATTGAGTGTAGTAGACTACTTTATAAAACACAATAGATTAATGGGTACATATTTATTATGACTGGTATTTGAAAAACATGTTTACCGTGCATTTAAATAGAAATATGATCTAATAGGTCAGAGAATGTAAACAAAGTGCTGGATATTAAAAAATAATTAGCATCACATATTAAATTTATTAGCTTGTCTTATCCTTTGCTTATATGATATTTTTTCTTTCTTATGATGTTTTATATAGAATGATTATAACAAAAACACAATAGATACATGCAAAGTTTTTTAATTTAAATGAACTATAAAACGAAATTATTTTGATATTATAATAACGAATTGTATAGCAGAAAGTATGTTAATATGAAAAATTAACAATACATAAAATATTACAATTGAATGAATGAATTTAAATATTCACAACATATAGTTAATTTTATTCACAACGACGATGTGTTAGTAAATTGGAATCTAATCAATTAATCTAAGCTTGCCCAAAAAGGATTTTGTTTTCATCTATTTTTGAGCTTTGCATTTCAAAGGAAAAAAAGTTAAGGAATGTAGCGACGATTTATTGAATTTTCTTTCGAGACATTCTTAAGTGTGTTTGTTCTACTCAAAGATATATTTAAAAGAGTGATTTGAATTTCTTTTGTCGGCAATTCGTTATATAGTTAGTAAAAGAAAAGCGGTGAAGGTTTTGTAATTAACAGAACATAGAAGATTTTTGCTTTATAAGGTATGCTTTATAGCTTTATGTTTCTTTTGTATATTATACATGTACATTATATTTTAAAAGAATATTATTTTTAAAATAACATTTTAAAAGTGTTTATACGTCACTAAATAATAAAAACTTCTCAGTACAATGACGTTTTTGATTAAAACCGATTTCTAAGTAAGTGTTATTTAAAGAATATGGTTACTTATATCAAAATATTGTTAGAAAACGGTATGCTATTAAAATGGAATATAAAACAATTAAAATTAAGGTCCAGGGCATTTGATAAATATAAAATATTATTAATAGTAAACAGTTTATATTAAAAGTGTTTAAAATAAAAGAATGAAGCAAAATACATTGAATTGATAAAATGTTTGCCTGTTTTTTTTCAATCTAGTATCACTTGAATACAGCCCATCAACTAATGCAAAAAAAAATTCTACGCAGTGTGTAAGTGCGGCGATGTGTACGATAAAATTCTAAGTGGCAGAATATTTCTACCATTTCTTAATTATATCTTATTGTCTGTATATGGAATGCATAGCAACCACGCAGAGCCTTCGTTATTCCTGCCACCCGCCAATTGTTTTATTTATTCCCATGATATGTCAGCATTCTTTATTTCCACCACATCCAATGTAACTTGTGGTCTCAGACAACTTCAGAAAAAAGGTCAGCTTCAACGAAATCTCAGTAATCATATTGAAACTGTATACCCATGATTGCTAAGTAAAATGGTTACTTAGAAATGTTTTGCACATTTACTTATTCTGTAATGTTATAAGATATACATAACAAATAATATTTACCCCATGAAAATATCTATTTTTGTAAACATTATTGAATTATACATTAAATATAATTATCAGATAAAAGGTCGCGCAAGTTGAATAAGTCTATTACTTGTTAAATTGCACTAATTTTGTTTTAAATAGCAGCAAGTAAAATTATTTCGTATTTAGAAATAAAAAAAATGGTATACGTTCTTGTTTCCTAACGAGACATTTTATTTTTGTTATCAGGATTCTTTTAAATAAACATTCGAAGTGTGTAAAGCGATACCAAATAAAACATGTTGTTTAATTGATAATTTAATGAGGGACAAAATAGATTAAAAATTCTTCATTCTTAAACGTTTTATTTGAATAATTTTGATGGTCTCTTTAGTGAACAAATTAGATTTAAAAAATCTGCATAGAGACTCTAGATTTATCAAGACAGACTGAATAAAATATGAGGAGGACTTGTTTGAAATAAAATTCAAATTATATCAAAAAGCGAGATTTGAAGAGTTCAAAAGTTTCAGTATTTCTCGTGAAATTTAATTCGTTCAAAAATGAATTTCAAACTGATAAATTTGTTATTTCATTCGTAACTAGATGTTGCACGTGTTAACTTTTGATTAGCATCTCGACACTTATTTTGTGATAATTATATTTATTTTAGAGCATGAAAATTCATTTTGATTTTGATGCTAATAACTAAAATAATAAATAGTGATAATGGAGATTCTTTCATATCCATTGAACTTAAATTGTTTCTTTGAAAATAATATATTAAGGATTGACAATATCCTGATACTTTGTAGCTTAGATGTCTTTTTCCAGATGATTATGTATCCATTATTATTAAATGCCATCTAATTTCAAAATAATAATATTTAGATGGCAATCTGTCATTAAGTAAATTAATTAATTGCATACCACTCAATGACTTTTTTTATGGACACGTATTAAAATTAGTATTATTATCCAGTATAACTGATTTCAATTATAATGTGTTATTATTCAAAAAACGACGAGAGTAATTTAAAACAATTTGATCAAAAAGAAAAGCCATTAAAGTAATAAGCTTAATAGAGAGTCACTCAAAAAGATTGATATACAATGTTAAATATAAAATTGTAACTCAAATGCCCTTTTTTATCCTACTTTATTTTTGATGTGATTTTGGTATATTTTATGGGAAATCAACAAGCTTCATTAAATTTAATCTAAGATTATCTATCAATTGAAAGTATTGTATAAAGTTATCCGATTTGTGTTTTTGATTTTTTCTGAATGGTTTCAAGACGAATGAATTAGTTATACTGTAGCAAATCTAAAGCTATGATATTTTTAGATACGTTGTGTAATATCAGACGAGAGTGAATGGAACAGATTCAAAGATGAATTAAAGATGTGTAAAATATATTTATGGTATTCTATAAATATTACCGATAAGGTTTATGTATTACACATTTTATATCAAAGAGCTTAATATCATTTCACAGCTTTAAGACGGGATCGAAAAAGCTCTGTCAAATACGGAGTTATATCTAGTCACTTTGCTGGAATAGAAAAGCTTGAAGTACTATTCACATTTTTAAGGTGTTAATTGTCACTTCTTGATGGAAAGACATGATATTTTAAATAATAAAAACGCATTTGTTACTGCTTATTTAAACAATATATTTTCTGATCAGGACTGGTTTTGCTCATCAAATATATTGAGGAAATAAGTATTAAAAATGTGTTTTTATCATTTAAAATACTATTCGCATATTCTTTTCGATTTATCATTAACTCACCAAGCAAAAGGAAAAGATAGCATCAAGTTGACATTGAAATGTAAAGATTTGATAAGATAATCGTACGTAACAGTTTGAGTGCAACATATGCTTTAATAAATGAAATATTTCTTTATCCTAAGCCAGATAAAGTTCCGAAGAGCTGGATTGAAAAAAAGTTCAGCAAAATGCTCTATATGATCTCCCACTTCACTTTATATCAGAAATTTAAAAAAATGTGGTATTAAAAACATGTAGAGAGTAATCAAATAATGACGATGAGTTAAACAGGTTCAAATAAAAAAAAACATTTTTGTCATTGTTTTCATACTGTGTTAATTTTTTTTCTTAATTGATAATGGTTTTCATATAAGAAGTGAAAATTTTCAATGATTAAGGAGAACTATTCTAGCTAAATTCTAGCTGACCTGTCACGCGTTGTTGCAATCTCAGAGTAAGGAAATTCAAAGAATCTCGTTATGATAACAAACAATTTAGCTGTTAATAGTGGTAAAAGTAATAATATATATAAGATTATCCATGATTTTTTTGGACGTGCTATGTCAAAAATCTTCACAGCGTACTTAAGAAATTCGCTAAGTTCCACATCGATTATGAGGGAAGGCGGTATAACAAAATCTTTGCTGGAGTGTACTTAAGAAATTTGTAATCTTTAAAATCAATCGGATGAATAGTGTACTAATGCATAAAGAAAAAACATACACATACATATTGATTCTCTGTATATAGATTAATAATTGTTAAGTTAAGCTCATATATAAGTCCACAAAAACACTGAAAGCGGGGGCGACAACGTTGCAAAAAATAAACATTTATATTATGAATTTGTACAATGTGGTATGATCTTTAGATACAGTTCAATTTTATTATGAAGAAAGTTAATAATTGACAGCACTTTTAAGATACATGAATAATCGCTTTGAAGTGACTGAAATTGTTTTAACTTTGAGCTGAATGAAAAGCTATTTTCTCACCTGTAACTTGAATGCTGTGAGTTGTCTCCTGAGAAAGATTGTCATCCGTTCGTCGTGAGCCACTTTCCCGCCTCGTTGGGCGCCCTTGTCGCATGCTGCCCGCTTCCACTCCTACCCTCCGGCGGCCCCCTGCTCACGTCTTCGTCCCCAAGAGGATATTTGCCACCCTCTGATTTAGGGTGATTTTGCAACCTTCATTCAGAGAAATTTATCTTTAATACTAATGAAAACGGACAGCTGATTTCATAGCGCTGAATCATGTTAAATTTTAGACACACCAACATGATAAAACAACTCTCGAAAATAGAATATTTCATCAGATTTTATTGAAATTAATGCAAAAATCACAGACGTAATTCATTCATATATAGTTATATATATTTGAATAAATGAATCATGATTAAATAATTCCATTTGTGATAATTGATCGTGAATTTTTTAGATGTGAGAAACTACATTCGTCATAAAAAATCAAAATTTATTTTTTAAAAAATATTACATAAAAAAAGGATTTACCGATATTGTTTATATTGAATACCTAACATTCATTTATTTCACTTGAACTTTTGCTTGCTCGTTAAGTAAAACTGACCAAGCAGAAATTACGTTAGTTACATTTTTTTATTCCGCAAATTATTAATTTATGTATGACAAAACTTTGCCGTAAATATTTTCAATACAAATACTTGGTGTTCAATTTAAATTATCAAATATTTAAAAAAAAATTTTTTTTTTCAAATTTTTAAAAGCTTTGAATACAATTTAATTATTTTGGCTCAGGGGGATTCTTAATGTTTACTTCAGACCTGAGTAACCTAAATTATAAACATAACATTATTTATTCATATCGTGGTCTCGAATGGTTGAAATTTGTGCGTATTAATCGATTAACAAGAAGCTTATCATATTATATATTAGATACAAAGAATAGACCACTAAATTGCGGAATTGAGATTTCCAAAATAGAGAATATATTAATATGTTAGCACTGTCAGCTATTTTGTCTTAGTGGCCTGTGTTCTTAGCTGACCTTTTAAATGAAAAACCGAATTGTTATTGTGATAGTAAATGAGGAGTTTATCAAATCCTGAGAGAATGTCTGTAAATCTGTAGATGAAAAAAATAGAATAATTATAATTTTACGCTATGGTATAGATTAGAAATCAAAATATCGATAATACTTCTATACTGTCATTTTTCAATACCAAAATGTCACCTTTGAAACAAGAAAAGAGTGGTATTAATTTAAAAAAATTTAAAGTAGAATCAAAAAACTATTTTTCGATTAGGTGATATAGTAAATTTAAAAACTCTACAACCAGGATTATTTTCATGGGGATATGATTGATATTGATATATGTTATAATAATATATAATAATTTTTTTCAGAAGAGAATATGAAATTAAAATCATTACTCTAAACACATAAAAAAAGCTGATACTTATTATATTGGCATACGTATTTATTATGAAAGCTTCAGTTTAAGTTTTAGTTAAAAAGCAGTTTGGACGCTTGCTCGGTGAAAAGTTAAATTGTTAATTCTATTTTTAAACTTTCCAACATATTTTTTCAAATATTTTTGTGTAATACTTTCTACAATTGACACTAACAAGTGTAGCCGTGCCTATGGAAAACATTACAATTTAAGTAATAAACATATATAAAGTGAAACTATAGGTACTAAAAGTTATTCGATTTTTAAAATCGGTTGAAAATTGAAATTAAAACAAAAATACTGTGCACGTTCAAGAAACCAAACGTTGTGCGCCTTCAAAAAATAAAGCTAGTAGTGGCGCCAACAATATAAAATCTACACGATAAATAAGTCATGTGAATATTTGGTGAATATTCCTTATGTATATGTATGTGATGAAAACATCAGAAAACGAAAGCAAATAATATGAGAGTATTATTATATAAAACAGCTTTGTTATTTTTCACACTTCAAACGAAAGCGGGTAATTTTGCTATTTTCATATTCATTGTGTTTTGATGGTTGGTGCCAAGCCGCTAGCAACGCGTTCAAACTGTTTTTATAATAAGTTCAAATTGGTGAACACTAATCGTTTCATATATTTTTTTAAAATTTGAATGCTATCAGGATGACTACTCATTTCTATATAGTAATATATCATTATTGACTTAGAAAATCAGTCAATTCTGTTGCATTCGTGTGATAGAATGCCTGAAGATACCGAAAGGCAAAACCTGGGTCGTTAGTGACAAAACATGTGGAATCATACAAAGCTGTAACAATTCAAATTTAAAAATCATTTGATTACATTTAATCTGAAGTTGATATTTATATTATTCACATTTATGTTTTGTTTTATTTAAATATATACTATGAATATTACTCCGGTAAATCCTAGACATAAATAAAAAAATACAACTAACACCTTAGGTTTCTTCAGATTACATTGCAAAATGAAATCGTTCTTGAGAATAAGAATTTATAAACGACTTAGTGTGATGTTTCACAGACATGTTTAAGCCGCTCGAAAATCGACCTTAAATCGCAAATAGTGCCCGTAAAAAATACATCGTAACAATCGTTACTTTTTGGTGTGGACAGCAATTAATAAAAGTTATCTGATCTGTGATGAAAAAAGAAACACGACATGAACTGGCGACACCGGTTACAACACGCCTTTCAGACAATACCGCAGAGATATCTGATTTCAATATAAAATATTACAAGAGTGTTCGGTCGTGATATGCAAAAACATTTTGTATCTTATAAAAATATCTTATTTCGTTGTTTTTTTTTATTAGTACATTCTCAAATATGGAGGTGAAAGCGAAATGTGCCATGTCCAGATGTTTCGATAATGATTTATTGATGCTAATTTTATGTTGAGACAATTATTTATCAACATGAAATTGAGTCTTCTAATATTTTTGTAAGTCGTGTAATGCATAATAAAATTCTTATTTCCTATTCAATATTTTTATACAAATGTATGTGATATTATATCTCAATATTTTGTGATATAAAATATTTAAAATTCATCTAAAAATTTAATTTTATGACTTGCATTCTACTTTACATCCTCAAATATGCAATCGAGCTATATTTGTTGGCATTGCGAGTGGGAGCAACTTATTTGCGTCCCTAAATAAAAGATTTAACGCAAATTTTCGTATGAAAAACAAGATATGTATACAAAGAACACAATTTAATTTAATAAAATATTATTAATAAATACTAATTTTATTTGTTGTACAAAATAAAGCATATATATAGTGTATAAGCAAATTGACTCGAAATAAAATACAGTGAAATTATTTATAATTTGGTTTCCCTGATTCTTTTTTGAAAAGGATACACAAAGTAATGTGCTGCAAAATAGCTTATATATGTTATATTAAACGATTTTTCCTTTTTTATTTGGCAGATGTAATGGGTTGACCACTTTTAAGACCATAACTGTTACTTCTTAAAATTAATTCTTTAGAGTAAAAACATTTTTTATTATTTTCACAATTCAATATTTTTTATTTTATATTGCTCGCGGTGAACAAAAGCAGTCCTGATTTTATCAATATTGGAAATTGTACTAAACGTTTTTATATTAAAAACGTAAAAGGGACATTATTGATCAATCCAATTATTTGCAAGATATCAAAATAAAATTCCAGTGATAGAAGCTATATAGAGTACTAATAATTATTCTGATAACCAATGCTAACAATTGATTTTATTTCCAAGAATTTTCGATGCAAATTGTCGACAGGCAAACATTTTTATGAAAATATGTTGTTCAAATTGATTTCAAGGTTTTAACGTATTTTTAAGACAAATAGCATCATTAATGATATAAAAGCTTCTTTGAAATGGATTTTCATGATGATTGGTTTTAGGTGTTCTAGTTAAATGAAATTGAAAATAATTGGCGACCTAACGATTAGTAAATAATAAGAAAACATATTTATTTATTGCTTCATTTGATTTCAAAATAAAATTTATTTTCTCGATTTTATCATATGCAATATTTAAACGATTACGTCGCTAAATACTATAAAAAATATCATGGCTATCTGAATATGATTCTTAGCTTCCAATCTACCGAGAATATTATTCTACGGGGGTCAACAATATACAGAAATACCATAAAAAAAGTTGAGTAAAAAAACATGAATGTAATAAAAACATCAATAAATAAAGTTAACATTTTATATTACTTTTTGAAAAGTTGTTAAAGCTTACACATATAAAAAAAATGCTGATAAAAATCTACGATTTTACCGATTAAAATTATCATATTTTACTAGATGGGATGTCACCGTTACTCAATTTTCTTCGAAGAATTAAATAATTCGAATAATTACCCTCCGAATTTGATTATAATTTTTTTATTTAACCGGATATCCTTAGTATATTTATATTTGGTTCACTTATTATCTTTCAGATTTTCACAAAGGCATTAATGAATGAAAAAATTTCATTATTATTTCTCAAAACAGACGCAGAATAATCTACAATATATTAAATAAGCGAATATAATGATATTGTTGAGGAAAAAAGGTATCAAGCAGCTACTCTAAACTTGTATCACAGGAAAAATAACGTAATTTTCATAACAATGTGTTAAGCCAGTTCGAAATTATGCAAATAGTAGATATTCAAAAACAGGGCGAGGCAGTAGACTAAGGACTTGAACGTTGTTTATACTTTGCAATTTCAAAAAATGTGTGGGATTTTTCGGAGATGCTAAAGAATATAATAATGGATCCATACCAACAGTCTTGCGAAAAAATGTGTTTTAGATAAAACAGAACAGCAGTTTCAAGAATTGTCTGTTGAAACTTGCTGCTTTATTTGTATAAAATTTATCTAATAAAATTCTCTCTGCAACTGTGATTTTTACCAGAGTTTTGAAGGATTTTCCGTTGAACGATGTCAGTATTCTTAAAATATATACAGTGGAACCTCGATCAACCGTTCTCGCATAGTACGTTTTCCCGGATGAAACGCTTATTTTTTATAGTCCCGTCAAACTCCCATAAGAACAATGTTAAATAATCCCGCATTGACCGTTTCCCGATTCCCCGATTTCATCGATAAACCGTCTAAATATTTTGATCCCGTCATAAATATTATCCCGATTGAGCGTTTTTATTGCATATTTCTCCGTATCTCGGAAAGCAAGTTTGACACAGCCGAGTGCAAGTGTTATGTGTAGACACGTTGGATGTTAGACGTAACGCATTGGACGCATGTGCTATTTTTTGGGTTGAAATCCACCACACGCGTATTATTATTTATGATGCAAATGTAGAGTTGTTTAAAATTCATGGTAATAATGATTCCTGTACATACAAACTTTTAGTCACAAGTTTAGTAACAAGTCTTTGTTCCGATTAAATTGCCAAATAACAAAGAAGCAAACGAACATAAAGGACTTTTTTAAAAAATAAATTTTATATACAGTATATACAAATAACTAATAAATAACTATTTTTTACTTGTTTATTATTATTTGAAGCTTTCCCGCATTCACCGTTTCCCGCAATTACCGTTATTTTTTCACGGTCCCTTGGAAAACGTAAAATCGAGGTTTCACTGTATTTCAAAATGATTGAATGATGTTTTAAGTGTATTCTATGCGTTGCATAGCGTAGTAAGCGTTCAAGTAAATCGAAAATCTCTACCAGTACACAAATCCCTTGTTGTTGTGAAATGAGCACCACAAATTCTATGAATTTTTGTCTTCTCATTTTTATATACTTATATAAATTTTAGAGTTCTAGAGTTGTATTGTCAGTACACAAAAGCGTAGAGACAGAGGTTAATTAAGCTTTTTTCAAATTGATAGCTTGAGGAGAGAATCTTGAATGTAAGAAGATTATTATCACTTCTGAGTACTTTTTGAGTCATCCTTTATCCTAAAAAGCTAATATTTATGATTTGAATTTCTTAAATTGTCTATATTATTCGTCAATTGTTTTCACGTGAATAATTTTGAATACAATTTACGAAGCATTAAAAGATAGGACATTCGAAGACTGCCATGCTAACTAATAAACTCAGACAAATTAAACTCAAGTAATCAAGAGCTCGTATGATTGCTATTTTCAGCGAAAACTTATAAAAAAAGAAATCTTTCATGTGAAATTGTGGGCAACATGTATGTTTAATTGGAATATTATAGATGTCGCAATTGAATACGATTAATGTTTTATTTTTGTTTGATGTCATAATCAGTCATTCGATGCATAACGATTTTTTAGATATATATTGATAAAATATTCTTGCGATGGACAAAAATCATATTTAATCGTCAAAATTGGATTCACTAAAACTGAACAATGTTTTCGGATATCAATATGTAACTTTTTTAGATTATATGTAAGTTTATTCAGTCATATGAACGATACGAGAAAAGTATATTGTTTCTTTTGAAACAGTTAGCTTTGCCAAATGATTCTTTGTAGTTATACGATTGTACTGTGAAAAAACTTTAAATTACAAATCCTTATAATTGCTTGAAGTGTTCTTTGAGCACGTTCTCCGATAATAGCTCAACAGTGGCGTAGTTATGTAAATACAATGATCTAAAAAAATGTTATTCGGAGTAAAAAAATATTTTATTTTCGTAATAATAGATCAAACTTATGTACACTGATTCAAACAGAGCCAGAAATTGAGTGACTTAAAAGTTTGCTTAAACTAAAAGTCATTTTAAATTTTGATCTAACTTTTAGGGATTAAATTTATTATAAACGTCGACGGCAATTCTTATCTATTTACGAAAATTTTCGCCATTTTTTAAATGCTAGAATAAGATAAGGTTTGATAATAAAATCACTATTAAGCACTTCCCTGGCAGTTTTACTTCATATTTTACCGTATACAACATGTATCAGAGCTCTTGAAAATTTGAAACCATTACAATTAAGGAACTGTGAAATTTCACATTGGATAATGATTCATTTATTGCTATTCTTCGAAAAAATTCTAAGTTGATTGTGTTGGTTCCAGCCGTTATGGAAATGAGAAGGATTCAACAGTCGCCTTCCACTGTGCAGTATTGAATATAAGAAAAACGAATCGACTCATCATTTATTATATATTCAACAAAATAGGAATAAATAATAAACGTTACTTATAAAATATCAATAGATCAAGTAACTAAATGTTGACTTCGACTGAAGGACTCGTTTGTGAAGTATCAAAATGTATTTACGATAAACATTATGTTATGATAAAAATGAGCAATATATTCTTAATGTTAACAGAAAGGCAAATTTTTTCAAAAGGTACTCATTCAAAAAATGATTTCTGCTTTTTATTATATGATGATGAAATACATAGGACTACGTTTGTAAAGATCATCGAAAAATTTCACAAAATCAGATACATGGTTCCTCTAGAAATATTTTTTTATAGCTGTCTGTGTTTTACCGATATTTTATTTCAATACTGATATATATTTAGTACTGAGAGAGCCTTAATATTCAATACATTTACGTTGCACTTGAAATAAATTTCGTATATAACTATATTTCGATTAAACGTTATCGAATATTATTAATTTATCGAATGCCATCAAGAATCAGGATATATTTGTACCTTTATAATCTAAGAATTAAGATTTCGAGACTTGAGGATAATACTCATAATTAATCTCAGCATATTCATTAAAAGTCTTCTTAGAACAGTCGAATATTTGAAGAAATAATCTTTAGTAAACAGTTTATTTAAGAGACAAGAGAGAGAGTGAAAGAGAGATTTTTAATCATAAAACGTTTCATTCATAATCTGAGATAAAATATCACACTTTTAAATTAAGAATAAGAGTCATTGGTAACGACTAGTTGGAATTTATTTTACACAGCTTAATCAAAAAAACCAAAGCTCGCTACAAACTTATGCGATGGAAATTGAGTCCTTTGATGTCTCTCCGCCAGTAAGATTCGTCCTTATTCCTCCGTCCTCCTTCCTCAGTCCTCCGTCGTTCTAAGATTCGGTACTTATTTATTCAAAGAAACTAAACTCGTAAACGATTTATGCAAAATTTTATTGTCGATACAATGTGCGATATAATATGGATATATTGCTTTTAGATAAAAATAAGTGTGTAGGTATTAAAGTGTGTAAGTGCTAGATAAGAATAGAATACAAAACTATTTTTTGGTCGATGTAAATTTAATAACATAATGGTATTATTTTCTTCTTTGATTTGGTGTATTGAAAGAAAAACAAGGCAATGTTTTTGCAAATGATATAAGTCTTGAATGTGATCATTATGATACAAATATTTTTAAATCACGATCGATAGTATTTGAACCATAACGATAAAGATTCATATCGATATTCCATCAAGCTCCCAGGTCGGTTGCTGAAATTAAAATGAAATATGTTTTAAGCCTTGTTTGCTTTCAAATTTCAACTTGTATATGGATATTTAATACAAAATTTGATCAGTATGTTATTGCTGAGGACTAAAATTAAAACACCACAAAATGTATTACAATAAGATTTTGGTTAGTTTATCCGTATGTCGGTTAATATTATATATAATATATTATGAAGTAAACAGCAGCTATACATAGAACAGCAAATCTTCTTGTAAATAGTTGAAGTATTTTTTATTTAATGAATGAGACAATTTTATTATTGGTGTCGAGTTGGAAGACTTTAATTTGTATATTTATAGAACTATAGTCTATTCTCATGACGAATAGATCGAGAAAAAAAAATTATGATAAGGCAGTGAAACTGTGCTTCTACACGGGTGGTCAAGCTCCTAGTAGCCTTACGAGTGGTCAACATTACTATCTTCAGTTAAGAAGCTCATGAACTTGAACATTGGCATAAAGCCGCTACTGATGATGCTACTTCCAGCATCAGAGATATTTATCGACTTGCTAACCTTGATTCGCAATTTTCTCCACAAAAAATGACCACCGGAGTTGAAAATAGTTTGTAATGCCTTATGACCTTTATGTACGCATCTTTAAGCCGACGCCAACTTTTAGAATCTTATTACTACGTTAGCTTTTATGATGGAAAGGATATAAATAATGAGTCAGTATACTCTTCTACCCTAAATTAAGCTTTGACTTGGACATTAGGAACTATATAAGTATAACTCCCTTCCCTTTCTATCTGTAATATACTCCATAAAACAGTAAATTAGATATATAAATAAATAAAAAAAGTAAGATGCTCTACAACTTATACAATATGTATTTGTGAACTTTCAAATAGTGCAACCGTTATTTGACTCAGACGTCACGAGTAAAAATATTCCTCAAACTATAGTTATAAAATTATGCATCTGAATGTCAGCAACCAAATTAAAAATGAAATATTTAGCATAAATGTTATTTAATGGTAAAATGATTATGACAGATTAAATTTGATATTGATAAATGACTACTAATGAGAAATGTTTGATTTAAAATAAAAATTTATGGTATGCTGTCGCAATGTGTGTGTTGCTTTGTTTATTCATGTGAGGGAAAAAATTTACCGGGTGACATCGGACAAAGAACACATTTATTTGATTTATAAAAATATCGATAACGATCATTTCCAACTAAATTTTAAAAAATATTATTTGAATTGTCATCTATTTATTTATCGTTGATTTAAATGTTTTTTCGTCACATTTTTGTTTTTTTCAGTCATTCTTCGATCGTCTTAGAAAAAAAATCAAGTAGATAGAATTAGTATTTTTTCCTAGGATTGTTAAATAGAGTAAATTTTTCTCTACGAATTCAAAGTAACAGATAGTAACAAATTACATATTTCATGATAAAAATTCATCTTTTAGTTATTACTTCCATCATAAAATATATCGTAGACGTAAGTACTTCAAAATGTGTTTTTATTATTTTAAATATCATGCCTTTCCATCATGAAGTAACAGTTAACACATTAAAAGTGACAAATTACAAATGTATCAAAATCAGTATTCAATATTCTCACTATCCAAATCTTTCAGTTTGAGGCATGTGGAAAAAATGTATGTAAATAAACACGTAAAAACAAAAGCACTATAGCTCACATTTGTAAATTGTCGTATTCAATCCCAAACTGTTTATATAATATATCTGGTTCAAAAGCTAATTAAATCTATTTTGCCTATTTCAAGCTAATAATATTCCTTGCCCTGAGGTAATGAGCACAATAATGTATTAGTTTCTTTGATTTTTATTGAAACTTCTACAACATATCGCTGTATGGTGGGTTATCGCTTAAACTTTATAAAATGATAGATAAATATTACATATGGCATACTACGACACTGCTTATAGGGAAAAAAATACCCAAGTAATATATATTATGTGTATTTTTTAAGTCAATGAGAAATAATATTTTTTATGACAATTATATCAAATTTTATTAATAAAAAACATTTTATTGATTGAATTGGCATTCACTTGGTAGAACTCCATTATAACACGGTGAAAAAATAGCAATGTATTTTAGTTCTACAAAATTATTTTTAACAAATATAGTTGATAGCTATGTCGGCTCACGCCATCGTCAGAACTATCTAAATGAACAGTCTAAATGAAACAATAGAATTTTGAAAATTTAGTGTCATTGTGTTAAAGTAACAAGCTAGGCCGTTGGAACAGGACAGAGGATGTGTTGTGTGCCTTTTCTGCACAGCTATATATAGATAAGCGGATGTTAGTTTAAGCATAGTTCTGACGATGGCGTGAGCCGAAATAGCTATCAACTATATTTGTTAAAAATAGTTTTGTAGAACTAAAATACATTGCTACTTTTTCACCGTGTTAAAAAACATTTTCACTCGTTCATTTTATTTGTACCCCCAATACAACTTATCGCATAATATTCAGTAAATATACTGCTGAAATCCTTCAAATATCAAATAAAACTTAACTCACAATAAATAAAGAAAAAAATGTCAAGAAAAGAAGAATCCTTCTTGAAAGCCCAGATCATATTCGCCCTCTTATATTCATTGTGTAAACAGTTTTTGAAAAATAAAGAGCAATTTCGTAAAAGTTTGCCAAGCAGGAGACCGCAATGAGTAGCCAATGAAATAAAAACAAATAAAACATCCACCCACCCACACCATCGATTAAAAATTATGAAAAATATTAAGAAAATAAAAACAAACTTTGTTGAAAAAATTGGTACACATTTCTTTGGACACTAATTGGCCTTAGTGTCCGAGGAAATGCAGAAATTTATTCTATGCTGTAATATCTCCAAAGATTGGCGGTTCGTTTAACTCAAATTTAGGTTAGAACTGAAACTATTTGAATAAAAATATCTCTTTGATTGGGGTGAAACACTATCTTTGTACAGAAATTAACTAACGAAGAATATTCCAAACAAAATATAATTGATATCATTTACAAAGCATGACAGCGAATTATTCCATGGATGTTCACAATTCAAATTACATGCTACTTAACAATGGTTAATCACGATAAGAAAAAGCGTATACTGACCTTCAAAGATACCTGCGTGCGCGGTATATTGGTGGTAAGGCAGTTTGACATTGATTTTGAAAAACTTATCACGCTCTATTATGTCAGTTATCTTAGATAAACGATGGAACTGGTTAAATAAAAATAAAATCTCGTAAAACAATGGTGAAAATGTGTTACTTTTATGGCGTTTACTATCATTTTTTAGTGCAAAAGAATATGAATAATAAAATCCACTACTATTGAATGTAAAATATTTATGAAATGATCATGACCGGAATTGTTTGCCACAAATATTTTCATCGAGCAGACCTAATCATTTATGGTAACTGTGGAATTAGTTCAAAGCGTTGTGATTTATTTGTTTTAGGAAAGAAGTTTTTATGATTTCTCGTAATTCCAGCCATGTCAAAATATTGTGTAGATATGTATGCATTGTGAGAAAATTCGTCAAATGAAATTACAATGAATTGTATTGAAATTGGGAATACCTTTATGCATATCAGATTCATCGGTAAAAAAAAATCAAGCTTGGCATATGTGATATAAAAAGCATAAAAAAACACAATACAAAAATTATTTTCTATGCTGAAAATTCTTTCACAATCAGCTCCATTTAACGGTTAGGTAAAAAAATATAATTTACAGTATAAAAATATTTTACAACAAAATTATGATCGCTTTATCGCTCAGATACAATCTATGATACTTCAAAAATAACAAAGTTAAACAGGCTGGGGAAAATATACCAAGGATAAAATTTTCGTAATTTATGATTCATTTACTCAGAAACGCGAATGATTATGAAGATGAACTAGATGGCAAACCTCCTCACTTTGAAAGTAAGAATGAATAGACATTGTTATATTTTTAATAATTGTAAGATTTTGCGTTATGATATGGCCATAACTGGATAAAGTATTTAGCTTGTTTTAATTTTTATTTATTTCTATTCTCATCCTATTGACTGAGAAAATCAAAACTATTCTTCTTACGTGCTGTTTTTATTTAAAAAACGTTTTATTTTAAACAAATTCATATTTTACTTCTTTCTATTCTTTTGTGTTATTGTTAAATAAAAAGTCGATCATCTTTTTCCTTAATTGTTCCTAATCTTAACTAAAACCCTTATTAGTAAAAAATTCAATAAGCAAGACGGATATGCTTTTTAATATACTGTCTTTTTCGGATAAAATTTCACAATTCTTAAATTCTTGACACATTTTCCTGCTGAGTCAAATGAAAGTTATTTCAATACCAAATGCTTAAAACACAATTGAGTAATGATGGTATCAAATAAATTGATGAAGATTTTGAAAACAAATCAAAACAAATTATAATACGTAAATGTACCCGTGCACTACATGTTTCAAAACAATACACACAGCAGTGTATTGTTCCAGTATCATCTACTAATATACTGTAATCGGCAGTTTCTTCAGTTAAGGTGTCAGCTGTAAGTAGGTAAATTCTTATCGAGTTATTTTGTTTATTTCAACCAATATGAAGTATATGAACCAACGCAATGTAGGAAAAATTTTGAAATCTTATAATTCAATTGTTTTGTTTGAAAAGTAGTAATCTAATCACTCGCAATTCGGTGAACAAGATGTAATCTATTGAATTCATAATTTACGAAGTCGGTTTTATGGGGGTCAATCATCAAATTTGATTATAGGAACGCATTGAGCATCGACAAAAAGTTTTTTATAGCTCATAAGCTCATTTTTTTACGGGTTAATTTTTCCTGTATGCTTAAAGCGTTCGCTTTTATTTAATATTAAATTGTTTTAAAAAAGAACAAACGGCAGAAAGTCATATCTGTCAGTGAATAATAATGATTTAGTATATTGGTATGATATTGAATAGCATACCAATGCACAAGCTACAAGTTTAACTGGAAACAAGTCTAACCAATTGAATATATTTTCCATGCGACAAGAGACTACATAATTCAAATTTGAATTGATATGCAAATTGTGGCATTTTCTTGTTTACATTTGGCGAACAAAACAGACAGATTTCGAATTACTTGTGGGTCGATTTGTATATAAAGCTCTTCGTGGTATATTTATCATTTGTAATGTTACAAAAAAGAAGAGAAGCATGAAAATATGGGAAGAATTTTTTGAATTGAAATAAGTATTTAGAGCAGTAGTTGTTATATAATTATTTAAGTAAGTTTCCTAAAATAGATAGTACATATATTTTCACTGCAGAGTTTACTTATTCAATTTTAAATTTATTCTTCGTTTGTAGGCGCAAAATAAAGTAAAGCAAACAAGTTATCTGAATGTTTTAACCGTAGTGTAACCGATAATAGTTAAAGGTATAACGAATATAAATTTGTTTACATATATAAAATATTATAATAATTAATGATCGCGATGAGTGAACACGATCCAGGTATTTACTAAATTGTGGAAATGGTGCTAAAAATGTTTTTTTTTTAATCATTAAGTAAACGCACTAAGAAGTGAATATAGAATTCCTTAAAATCAATACAAAATTTTTACTTTCCGAAAGATACGAGTAGGTTCTTCATTTTACTTCGCTTAAATAATATAATAATAATAAAATAAAATAATAAAATATTTTCGACTTCGATATAGTCCCTAAAATGTCTTCAAGATTGATTCGACTGCTCCATCTGTTGTTTTTATTAAATTCAAAAACCACTTACATAAATATGTAAACTCTCACAGTGGATATGTAAGAGTGTATTGATGAAATATAACAGCTGTTGCGGATCAGATGCGATCAGATTCAGATGTAACGTTGGGTCCCAGATAAAATGACAAAATGTCAATCACTTGGAATCAGGGATTGCAATCGGACAAATATATTTACACCGGTATTTACAATGATTTATTTACTTTGTATTTATATTTATATCAATGATAAAATATTAATTGCAACTAAAAAGAGTATCGCAAATAAATTATTTTTCATTTTAAAAACATGAAATGTGAAATTACGGTGACATAAAAAATACTTAAAATACCGGCTTCCCTAAAGTACAATCCAAAGTAGGGGTAAACCCTACTTTGGATTGTACACATGCACATATATGGAATGCAAGTTCAGTAACAAATAACCGTCAGTTCTTTTGACAGTAAGAAATTGATCAGCATTCGGGACTGGCTTAAAATGCCCTTATCATTTTTTTGTACAGAGAGCTAAAATATATTGAAAAAATATAAACATAGGTGGCTTAAATATGAAATCGCTATTTCAAAAAAATATATGTAAATTTCTGTGATGAGTCTAGTAGATGTGTAATTTTGTATTTGTATCACATTATATAATATTATTTAAATTTTTAATTAAGATGAGTTCATAACACATTGAATGTGAATGGTTTGATTGTGGTTATATTTAATACTTCCAGATTTATGATAAAAACTGAGAATGTCTGAAAGAATTTCAATATCTACTTTGAATTATTGTTGTACGATTCCACATGTTTTATAGCATGTTGCATCCGTTTGATAGAATCTTTAAAATGCAGAAGACGATACACGGTTAGTAACAAAACATTTGAAATCATACAACATTTAAAAAAATAGTTTTGTCAGGTATACAAACTAAAAAAATGATCAGGTTTTGTTTTGTTTGTCGTGAGTAATTTTGATTTAAAAAAGTCAGTACTGGACAAGATCAAATGTGAGTAGTTCTTGTATATATAATATATTTTAAATATTTTACCATCGTATTTTAAACAACTAATAATATCATCAGACAAATAACGGTCTATGTATAATAGATAGAATTAAGCTCAAAAATTTTTGCCCGTCTGCGTTTGTAGCCGTACTATCGGCTACCAGATTTTGATATACGTGTGAAATTTAAAAATTCGTCAAACGCCCGTTTTTTGGTTTTTCCTCAATCTTAAGTGTTCACCATGTTGGTTATATTATAGATAGTCCAAATGAAAAAAAAGATTTTTTATTCTTTTTTATTTAGAACACGTATAACATGAAAATTCTTGCTATTTTTCTTTTTCTAATTGATTTCTAAGTTAAAAAAAATGTCTTGCTTTAAATTGTTTTCTATCAGTTGATAATGCTTGCGGTGAACGAAACTGGTCCTGATAAAAAAATGTATTGTGGAAATAAGCATTAAAAATGTGTTTTTATTATTGAAAATATCATGCCTTTCCATCAAGAAGTGCCAGTTGACACCTTAAAAGTAATTAGTATAACATGGAAAATTTTTCTCGATTTAAATTTTTATGTGTTAGTTATAATTCCGATGAACGAAAATTGAAATAAAGTGTGTTCTAAATTTAAAACTGTTATGGCACAAATTTTTCATATGTATTTTTTTACACATTCCCTTGGCAAATATTATTGCCAAGAAATAGTTTAATAACAATCTATATAAATATATTTCCGCTTATCAATCATTCGCTTTCCCAATATAACCATGTAACGTGAGTTATTTTCCGAAAATTCCTGTTCATATCAGTTGATATCGTTTATTGGAAAATAATTCCACTCGTTCTAATAACGTGCGCAAAATAGAATCCTGCTGATAAAGTTGGTGACTTGAATTATTATAGCTCTTTCTAGTGCAGTAATTTATCTCTATAGATTTATTACATTCCATATTCAATAATGTATTTCGTGAATATACAGGCAAAAAAGTCGATTTTTTTTTGTAAAATGTATGGTTTAAAACGATGTGATCTCGCGCGTGGAATTTAGCTCTGCACGATTCCTTTCAGCGGATTAAAAAAAATTAATTCGCAAGTAAAAATAATTATTCAATTTATTTATTTAATTTAGTTATTTAATTAGTTTATTTATTTGTATGCAGATGCGAGCAGTTTTGTAAAGTTTTCCCCCATTATCTTATTTTATCCTGCATTAAAGTTTTCAGACTTTACGTCAAATTTTTACTCATGTTTAAAGTTATAATTTTTAACTTTATTATTAAATAACCTATTGTTTTATTAATGGCTTGAGTTACACTTGTTTTCACAATCTTCTTCAATTACGTTGGTTAAGTTAAATATGTTGTGAATTAAATGTAGAAAGCAGAAACAGTGTCAGTAACCCGTGTAAAAATGTTGCAGTATATATGATTGATTAAGAAAAAAATGTTCTTCATATTGAAAGTATAATATAATACAAAGCAAAAAAAGAACTTTCTAAGAATAGTTTTTTGTCGGTTTGAAAGAAACAATCGAGAAAAAATATGTTACACGGTTTTAGTAATGAGAAGAATCAGAGTTTAATGGCTTTTTTTATTGTGTAAGGAAAAAAATGAGGTTGAAAAAAGGAAAAAATCATCATAAATAATTCAAACCATGTCTCAACACCTTTGCCAAAATGGGCACGAAATACGGATAATAGACCTTTAAGAAGGTATAATAGCTAATAATGTGAAATGCAACCGTTATTCTGTCACATATATGTTGACATATATCACGTGGAGAATTTTAAACAGTTTGTAAGATTCAAGTTCAACCAAGTACATCTTATAAACAACAATAAAAACAGAAACTACACCAAAGAAAAAGTGATGTAACATATACATCAGAATACAATGGCGCTGAGCGACAATTTATTACAACGATGTCAAAGAAAATACAGTTACATTTATTTCCAGTAAAATTGTCGTTCATTTTTGGCCAACGTATTATGACTTGGTATTAAAGACAAGTCTCTGTATTTACTGATAACGTGCTTTGGCTAATGGAATAAGCTTCCCGTAGATACATCAGCAGCAATAATCCATTTATGCTCTCTATATTTGATTTTCAGCAAAATAAGTAACACAACCAAAGATTTTTGCGTAATGGATAAGTCATAAACAAAGTATGGAGTAGTCGTGGCAAAATACTAACAATTTGGCAATTCAAATAATTAATAGAAAATGCTCTTAAAAAAATTAGATAAAAGATACAAAAAAAACATGTGCTGTTTGATTGTTTATTATGATAATATTATATTAAGTACCCGGATCAATCCGGGATAGTTTGACTCTTTTTGTTAGTTATGCCAGCTGATGTGTAAAGTTGAAACTATGAATATGGACTGTGTCATTCATACACATCGTTACACACGTATGTCAGACCATCAATGATAATGATCTTAAAAGATTACTTAATAACACGGTGAAAAAATAGCAATGTATTTTAGTTCTACAAAATTATTTTTAACAAATATAGTTGATAGCTATTTCGGCTCACACCATCGTCAGAACTATAGATAACTAATACTTTATAATTACTAATATAGTTAACTAAATAACTAATAGTTCTGACGATGGCGTGAGCCGAAATAGCTATCAACTATATTTGTTAAAAATAATTTTGTAGAACTAAAATACATTGCTATTTTTTCACCGTGTTATAATGGAGTTCTACCAAGTGAATGCCAATTCAATCAATATGTTACTTAATAATTATATTACAAAATAATAAATGTTACTAACCATTATGTAGTGTTTACGACTCGAGAGATATTCTTGGGAGAGATACCTATTAATGTTTATTTTAAGATTGAAAAACAATAAATCCAAATTTTGGATAGTTTGAAATGATTTACGTACCATTTCAAACATGTTGATCAAAAGCGTAAATTTTAACAATCCCATAAATCTTAAGCGAAAGTGTAACTTTTTATATGCAGTATAAGTGCATGTCGATGTGAGTATAAAATTTCATTTACTACGGTTGACTCGATAATGGTATAACATAATGTATCCATTTCTTTCATCATCGACGTAAAAAGGTTTATAATTCAATTATGCTATCTAAAAAGATCCAATGTGTTTCGTTTCTTTGGGCTTCAAAATAATTTATTCCGAGCTCTGTATATTTAAGAAATATAACATATATAAACATTAATATTTATAATATCTTTTTTTGTTACATTATATTCAATAATCAATATGTAAAGTACTTATTCTTAACATTCAATATATCGGAAATGATATTCGAAGACTCGTTTTTTAGTAAACAAAAAATATCATTGAATTGCTTAAAAACTAAGAGAAACATATTTTATAAAATCGTTTTAGTTGAAAATTTATTCAGGTCTATGATGTATGCATAAAGACAATTGGTTTTAGTTATGGATATCACAGGTTCGATACAGTCATGTAATTGATTATGGATTTCCTATAGAAGACATGGATGTTAGTATTATCTAAAAATTACTTCTCACCTATACGAAACGTTCTGCTACCCACTAGCCGTATCCTATTATTTACACGGATGTGAAGTTGAGTAACTTAGCAACAAGCAATGCTCGGCAAAAAGCTTTTGTTGGCATATCCTCATTATGAAGTTATATGACATACACACGATATGCAAGTTTAATGAAATTATACCCGGTTGAAAAATCATTTCCAATGTGAAAAAAGTAAAGGTATATTTAATAAGAAATATTTAAATACATATAGATATAAATAACATAGAAAACTATCTATGCATTAAATTTGTTCGCTATAATTTAATTATAAAATAACGATTAAGAGAATTGTAAAGTGTTTGCAAATGCTCGATTAACATATAAACATTTGTCGACAAATTCTATTATACAGTTGCAGAAAAATCAATCTTTGAAATATATTTTCGTTAAATGCAATCAAATAGAGCCAAAAGATAGTCGCCGAATCCTGAGGCTATCCGTATAGAAACTATTATCTTACTAAGCCACAAACCAGTGTATGCCCATAGACAGACCATAAAGTATGTCATGTCGATTGGCATAACTTGTTGATCATAAAAAATATTTTAGGAATAGTAGATCCAGATATTTTTGAGATATTAATATTCGATCAATAAAATATTCTTGAGACACTTGCTGATACACATTTTATTACTCAAATATTAATGAAGAGATCAATGTGTCGCATATATCATAGTTTCAAAACTTATCGATAAAAAATAGCAGTATTCAAATAATAATTTTGTTAGATTGTTACCAAAACTGTATTTTCATAAACAAATATCAATTAAGAAATATTTGCACCATTTTACATTAATTAGAGCCACACAGCTGAAAAAAAGTTATGTTTAACTGCTGTAGAAAATATTGAATTATCATTTCAAAGGCAACATCAATTGGTAACCATAATTGAACTCACGATTAATATTGACATATAAATTTACCCTATTTATTTGCGATAGCTTATGGGTAAGAAATACATATTTGAATATATATTATAGATGATGATACCCTGAAATTTAGGGTATTAATATACATCTGTTATGGTAGCAGTTACATGATCAATGAATAGAAATTCTAAGTATTGACTTAGTATCGGTATCGTATGTGGTTGTCGTGCTGATACGAGGACTTATGGATCAATGATATGTTTTATTGATCACACCTAAAAGTAAATGTTTTGCAAACCTATGCATGACGTATAGTGTTATCAACGTAATACGCTATATTAAAAATGCAATGTGAGGCTTTAGATTTCTATAGAGTATTATTGATTGATGTTACCATACTATAACTCCAAATACACATACTAAGCACATTAAAAAAGCTCACTTATACATTTTATATTAAAGATTAATTTAACTGACATGAGTTGAAACATTATGTAAGAAGTTCATTTGTTTTTTGCTATGGTCTTCAAACTTTGTCGGCTCATGGAGCCCTTATAATTATGTATTTTTTTAATGAACCCTTTTCATTTATTAAAAATATATCTTCAAATAATATGAAATTGCAACCAAAACTTTAGAAGTTGAACTGTTCTACTCTGTCGTAATTTATGATTTAACGTCGAATCTGTTGATACCTTAATAAGTTGTTCTATCTCATTCATTGGACTTTCTGATCTAACGCTATTAAATTAATAAAATCACGTAAATACACTTTTAAAAAATAAAACACATCGAGATATTTAAACAGTGCTTGCATCGTGTATAACATTAAATAAGCCAAAGTTAAATCTACTTAATTTAACTTATTCGGATTGAAATGCTGAATACACCGATGCAAACCCAACGTATTCCCTCCAGATTTATGTAAGATTAGGTCTTTAAATGTTAAATAAGCCTTTGATGATGGTAGCTTTCCGACATGATTCATTCAATTAATATACGCTATGTAAATCGCAGGTTGTATTACTTTTATTAGGTGTTTGTGAAATACAAAAACATTATTCAAGATAAATATTACCTATCTGATCAAACAGTTCGATATTTATTTAGGTAAGCTATTTAAAGCTTTTCTGGTATCATATTAAATGGGTAATTTTATATGACTAATGTTTGAATTTACATATCTAAAAATATATGTCAGAGCTTCTCAATTTATCTACTGCATGCGATTAAAAATTATGACGTTATATAACGCATGTTCTGTTTTGTATAAAGAAGGAAAAGCTATCAAGAATCTTACTATTAACTACACCACATTTTTGCCAGTAATTTCTCTCAAAGATAGTGGTTATAAAGAATTCGTTAAGTCGTTTTTACGCTACGATTACTCGGATATAGGATTTAAAAAAATTGTATATTATAAGAACTGACCTTTGGAAGAAACATTATATTGTTTTAAACAGCGCAATTATTCTTTTACATCATGTATCAGTAAACAGCTATTTCAGTTATAAAATAGGTAAATTAGAATTTTAAAAACATTTATATTTTAACAAAATAAATTTGTTAATATTCACTAGATAAAATATGTATCTATTTAGTACATATTGGTCATACTGCGAACTTACGGAAAAAGATTGGGTTTTTATTTCCGTATAATTAACATAGCTGGATGTCGCTAATGAAAGTAATATATATTAATGCTAAATATTTTTTTATAAATCACTCAAAAAATGTGCGCAGTCTATGTTGTGATCTTTTTCTGTCAGTCTTTAAGTCTCTCAGCTGTGAATTTCTTTTTTGATTTATACTGAAAACATTTGTGTTGACATTCGTTGTTTTGCTAAAAAATGTTTAATTTCAAAATGTTTTCTATCCTCCATTTTTAACGTATTTATTGTCAACTAGAATGTTTCTAAAAGTATTTTTTACACTTATAAAATATAAAGTGTAGTCATGAACTTGGTCATTTTTCTAGGCGAAATCAAAGATCGTATACACAAATATTAATACTACACTACGCTAAAAATCCACTTGTATAGTAAGATTCTACCAGACACCATCAGACGACATTTTAAATTATGTCAGTACTTTGGCTTAAAACTCTCATATGTGTAACTAATTATTGCGTAGTGGGTAAAATGTTGACGATTACTGGATATGATGGTTTCCAAATATTGGTATTAATTTTGGGAAGAATTCATTAATCATTGTCATGCTTATAATTGAAAAAGTTAATTTACAATTTGGTAACTATTTTCGTAGATCAAGTAAAGGATTTGCCTTTGATACAGCGAATACAAAGTTCAAGGGTAATAATTATTATAGATTTGTAGTAAATAGCCGTACAAGTGTGTTGAAAGTTGTCAACCCACGCGCATTCATCATTTACGCATTATAAACATTTCACGTATTTACGCGTCGAATGTTGTTTCATAACTTCTAAACCCTTTCATAAATGAAAATTGTTTGGTTAAAATACATACACCCAGTCCTTTTTTACGCAATTTTTTTTTACGCGAATTCGATTATACGCGTTTTTTTTGGACGGCACCGCTACATTTTTTTACGCGCTTCACTCGTTTTCACGTAATTTTTTCCCCAAAATTTTTTTAAAGAAGACATTTATATATGATGCTAGGCATGCACGTTTCATTATTTTTATGATAAAATAATAATAATATTTGTATTTTTATAACTTAATTTTGTAAAGCATTCCATTTTTTTAAATACACAAAAAATCGCCAAATGTTAACAAGTGTATCGGATATTATGCGAATTTATGTTTTAGGGTGTGTAAAGAAATATAATGCAATTGCGTGAAATCATTTTTCACGCGAATTTTTTACGCGCCTTTTTCTGGAACCAATGTATCGCGTAAAAAAAGGACTGGGTGTATATTGAAAATAATCTGAGGCGTCACGAAGAGAAATTTCATAAGTCCAAATCTTATCTATATATTTATTATTATGTCACGGAAACTCATCTCACATTTTTAGTCTAATATTGTATCGCTAATATTGTTTACATTAATCGGTTAAATGACTGATAAAAAAGACATTTCATTTGGAAAAATTTAATTGGTGGTATACGATTCAAAAAAAAGAAGTGGAAATATTATTTATTTAAAAAAAATATATGATAAATAAACAGTTATTTTTGTTTTATATCAAATTTCAGTATTACTAAGGACAGCAATTTGCAGAAGTAATTGTCTCGATTGTCATGTAATTTATTATTGCCCCGTTTTATTTCTGTTAAGTATTATAAGATTTCTTCGCATTGTTGCTTTAATCAGTGGAATTTGTTATTACATTTAATTATCATTGGAAAAATTAATAAGTCTATAAGAATATAAAATATTTAATCAATTAGTAAGACATTCTTTCCATAAGCAATAAAGAATATATTATTTTAAAATATTTAATCAGTTAGTCAGTTAAGTATCATAAGAAATGTATTTTATTTAATTTAATTTACTGCGAAAAAAATCAGTAAGGCTAAAATTGTTTAGAGAGAATATTAATGATTTCCTTTATGCATTATTAATAATATTGACAATACTTCTATATTTTCACAAATTTCTCCAGAACTTCAATCAAAACCCAATAAAGTTTTGTAAGTGTGTATCATCAATACCAAGAAAAACATAAAAAGGGTTCATTTTATTATATTTAGTCAGTATAAAAATAGCAAAAATACATTTGTAAAAATATAATATAGGATTGTGAAACTTCGATAAAACGGATATTAATTTAAAATGAACAAATTTCCGGCCAAATTTGAAAATTCTTATGACACCTAGCAAAAGTTGGTTCAATTTACCAAAATAAGGATATGGTGTATATTTAAAGCACGCGAAACACAGTTATGACAGTTTTGACGAGTGATGACCGATCATTTTAACTGTACACTTTGTTTTACATCACACGTCGTCAAATTTTTAATACTACATGATAAATTGTGCTCATTTTAATTGGTAACAAATGAAAAAAGAGATTTTCAAAATCCCCTGTACTTTATAATATACAATCGATTTTTCAAGGGTAACCGTTTACATTCCTGTTATAATTTTATGGAGTTTTTTAAGCGGATTTGATTATGAATAATTTATTCTGTCGATTCAGTTTGACGATTGAATATATTTCTATATTATATGTTACCGAAATATTTGCTTTTCCAAGAATAGATTGTATAATATTATTATATTATATGCTTAAAATGTTTTGCAAGTTACATAGGGAAATCAGAAACTCTTGCTTGCAAAAGTTTCAAGATGAATCTTTGGTAATGATTAAGCAGCATATAACTTTATTTAATGCCTTGGTGAATAATTAATTAAAAATACGACTTTATTACGTATTTGTTATTAATTTTGAATTGTTCATTGAGAATTATCAGAAAATTAATATTGGTTCAACTATGCTTAAAATATATTTAATTACACAATACACACATATATATTTATTATGCTGTTCGTTTGTATCAAGTGCCATTTGGTTTTAACAGATTGCTTTCTCACAGAAAATAATAATGATATTATCAAAAATGAAGTCATGATATTTGATATATTTTAAATAAAGTTTGGAAAATAGAATCGATGTAGTTTTTTTACAGTTAAAACCATTGTTAGTCATAATGAAAAAACATATTTTATCATTCTTGCCGTATATTTGAAATATGATTACAACACTTCGTATTTCCTACGACTATAAAGTATTTGTATTGTTAAGCTTCGAAAATTAAAATATGGGTAGGTTAAATTAAGCAGTACAATTTTTTTTATATAAAAGGGAAAAATTTTGCTTGCAGTGCATATTTTTAATGGTTGAGCAGACAAAAGTTTTGTCAAGCCAAATATTGATGTAACACAAATTGTAGGGTAAACAAAAGGAGATACTTTTCCTTTACTTTGTGGTGTTTTTTGGTGTTTTTTCTTGTAATGACAACAGTAAAAAAATATTCAAATAACTTGCGTTAGACACTCACACTCACACACACAAATATACATATTTATTTTATTTCACTGATATAGTGGAATAATATAATATGATACAACCGATATTTTTCCAGTTAAATGAAAAGGATCCATTGCTTACAAATTGAGAAAATATATTTTCTAGGTTTGTGAAATGAACCGAAATATCGAGATTACGTTACAAAAAGGATTTTAGTTGAAAGATATTTATTCATTTCCAAGAATGAAAATATAAAAACAAAAAATGTCTTTCAAGCCGTTGTCAGTCAATTCTGAGCAGAATGATATTAACGTATGTGAATATTTAAATAAATGAATCACAATTAAGAACTATCACTATTGGCAATTTTCAAATGTTCAAATATTGAAATTGAGTTTGAACACCTTCAAAGCGATAGATAAATTAACAAAATTTTATTTCATGGTAAGGACCGTTAGATTTATGGAATTATTGTAGTATAGAAATGTGTTATATTTTTATAAATAAAATTACTTCTATGTAATTTAAAAACTTATATTACTTATAGTACGTATGTAATTATTGGGTAATGCAAAAGTGTGCTGTGGACTGCCATATTTGATATTTAAATCGCAAGAATAAAATTTTAATTCTAAAATAGATTCAAATCACAATATATTTATCAAAGAATTCAAAAAATTACTTTATACGCCTGGGGAAATAGTAAATCTTAATATTAATGACGAAGTGCGCGAGCGTGTATGCGCGATTTTAAGATATTTTTGAGTAATACACGTTTTCCTTATCATTCAAGCTAATACTTAATTAGTTTATGTTGGAAATTTTTTTTTAAGAAAATTTTAATAACTTTAGTCGCTATTTATAATAAGCGTTTGTTCTAAGCACGAAAAAGTAGTAAGTGTAACGTTAAAAATTGCATTTATTAACATATTATACTAATGCGCTATGTCTCCGGTGTAATGTTTATATGTGAAGAGGTTTTTCAATTTGAGCTTCGCGATTGAGCGAAGTTACTCTAACTTTATTTGCAGTTTGGGTTGGCTGTAGTATAAATCTGAAATTGCACTTCCAGCATTATGGAGTTTCTTGCTGACAAAACTAATTAAGATGGTTGACTATGAAATTACACTTTCAAGAAAAGAGCATTTACACGCTCTTCATTGCTATTAACCCCAAATAGACAATGTATTGCAAATTGGAGGGAATTATATAGTTATATATAAACCCCAAACTCACTCAAATAGACATCTTTTTAAAATGATATGATATTATTAATACGTCCGATTTATAACGTAATATGCAAAACACCGAGTAACAATTTAAAATTTATTCTTGTTGTGTGGTTTCTAAAAAGTTAATAAATATATAATATTTATGCAATGTGCCGCGAGGCTTTAAATCTTGCTTGTGAAAATGTAATATTCGCCTAGGGGAAATTATTGTTTTTTTCACTATCAAAATCTGACGATAATCGTATATTTACTCAATTGCATACATTTTGTATTCTTCTACTAACCACCGACACGTGCAAGTTTCAATAAAATTTAAGCCTTAATTTTAAAAATCATTAGTTTTTAATGAAGATTAAGTAAAAATAAATTATACTTTCTGATATTGAAAAAAACGGAGATATATAATCTACTAAATATGAAGTCATCAAAATATTTTTTATTTTTAATTTATTAATGATGTATTTTAGGAGGTATGTAACTAAGGCTTTATGGGCGACTAGTAGACTGATATTGATATACTCTCTATCCCTGGTCAATTAATTTAATAATATCAGTGAAATTGAACGTAAAAAATAAGTTAATTTGAACTTTACTTTCTAGACATAAATGTTTCTTGATTGATAAAATTAGCACAGGAATATAAAATAATGTCGTTCCAATGATATATATAATTTTGTTACTATTGTAACATAATATTACTATACATAACGGAGGTAAAGATTAGCGGTTAAAATTGACCAGCAATGATCCCGTTAAATCTTAATTTCCATAACAAATAATATTGCAACTGAGGTTTTGAAACTCTGTTGTAGCCACTAAAGTCGTGCAACGATAAATTTAATTATGTTCAACTTTGTTGTAAGTAAATAAATACTACGGGTCTTGTCGTGCGTTTGAAATGTTTATGACTTTTCATTGTAGGTTTTTTGAAAAGATGTTTATCTATAAAAATGTTTATAAAGTCTAGCCTCAAGTTCTAAAAAGAATTGTTGAACTGAGTGATGATAGCAGTTATTGACCATGTTCATTACAACTACATATTGTAAATTTATCATCAGAATCTTTGAGTTGGATAAATTTGCATTTGAAAAAATATAGTGATAGTTACGATGTAATGAACAAGTCAATCATAACATCAAACCGTTCAACAAGAACATTAATAATAGAAACAGTCAAATATATATGATATAAATTGGATATTAAGATATTTTAAGGCTGCTAACTGTCATGCATATCCGGTAAAGCAGCATGTGTTTATCATATATGGTTTAAAAAAATACAGTTTTACCGTATTATAAAAACTAATCTTGCAGTCGAAATCTATCAAATAAACGAGAATTAAAAATTCGTTTACTTGAATTGTAATATTATTTATATATTAATATTATTGATACGAAATGAACTATTTCATCTTTGATTTATTAGTTGTGATGATATGTCAAAATATATAAATATAAATTTATTTTCCATTTTATTGTTTAAGAAAAAATAAACACTCGTCATGGATTAGGTATGCGTACTCGATGAAGCATTTAATTAGATTCAATTCAGAAGCTTAACTTCTTGGCATTAAATACAAAACGATTTTTATTGAAGAAGAATAATTTTTCAGTCATTTAAAAAAAACCACCTGATCAAAATAAAAATAGTTCTAGAAATAATGCATTTCTTCAATAGGCAATCGAAAAGCTTTTAAATAGTTTTGGTGGCGAAAACAAATAAGCGTTACCCCACTTATCTTTATTTAGACAATAAAAAAATTTACGACATCATGTTTTCATTCAAATATATAAAATATTTTTTTTATATGTCAAAGTAAAGGATTTCAAATATGAGTATACTTTAAAAAATGTAAAGTTGCTGATATTTATCATTTTATTTGGGTAAATGTGTTATAAAATTACATGACCGATTCGACCAAAAGCTCTACACAAGAACCATTTTAAAACTTCATTGTAATATATTTGAAGGGTAAATTTAAAAGCCTTGACTTTTAAAAGTTCATTTCTATTTTAAGTAACACAAAGCTTACAGCACTTTTATTTAAAAAAAAATATTCAGTAAAAAATATGAGTGGGCATATACAGTTATGCCACGATACTATTTTAATATTGTGTAAGATATCAAAGCAACGTAATGTACTTATAAAATACACAGTATTTTTGTTATTTTCACGAAATCTTGAGAGGCAAACGAAGGACAGATTGATATCTAATAACTAACATTGAGCACAACACACGATGAAAGGGTGGATTTTGTCTTTGAAATAAATGAGAATGGTTTTTATGTAACTCTAATTTACTTCTATCTCTTCAGCATTGCTCGCAATGAGATCGTGGTACTTTGTCTCATTCAGCTATTCATGGGATATAGCTAATCACTTTTAGCAAAGCTTTTAAGGTGAACTTCTTGATCACTGTAGATGACGGAATACTTGTAAGGAAATAATTAGCGGGTATCATTTGTGTTACACAATTCGTTGCCGTATTCTATAGCACATTGCTAAATTTTACATATTTGATGTAGTCATAACGTAAAGTATGTTTATGTCGCATGGCTATGCAAATGTGTTTGCTAGATACCAAAAAATATATGTATACTTCTGTTATATAATAGATTTCCAAAAACAGTTGGGTAGCGATGTGAAATTTATAAATTCCATTATGGCTATAATTTCTAGAGTAACTGAATTGTTAATAAACATTGAACTTTTGACATTTAGCTTTTAACTAAAAATCTAGATTTAACATGTGACATCTCGAAGCGGAATAAAAAAAAACATCAAACCAAATGATATCAAAAAAGATGCTCAAAAATCGCTCTCTTACCGCAACAAAATATTGTTATTGAGTGACAGACGAAAATAATTTGAAACATAATTTAACACAACTCGAATTGCTTTCAGTATTTTTCTGTAAATTTTGCATAAATGGTGATGCTTCGAACGTTCAACTTTGAAAATTAAATTTCTTTAAAACCCCGCTATAATAGCGCCAACGTTTAAGGTTTAGCATTCTCTCTTTGACGAAGCGGGATAATAAATAATTGCTGTAATACAAATATTTCTATTTGTAAAATACCGAGCTGAAATTACAAATTTCTTTGGAATATTTACATAAAACTGAAAAGTTCCTCGGCTCTAAAGATAAAGCGGGTAATTATTGAAAAATTATCAAAATAACATATTATGTAATACAAACTTCCTTTTAGTATTTGTGTGTGGATAATATTCATAATGATTGAATATTAAAAATCGGACCAATGAAGACTTTTTGACGATTGTCCCTTGAATCTTTCTAGTAAAAACACAAGATTGACCTCGACTAAGTGTTTAAAAATAGCACGACAAAGTCAGATTAATTGTGTCAACCGACCCTACAATATTTTATTACTATAAACACCTTTTATTTGAAGCAGATCTATATTCATATACTAAAAGGTCTTATCATTATAATTGCTTGCGTTTTTTCATCTATGGTTTTTTTCTAGAGAAAGTAAATGTAAAATAAGTGAATTGATTAAGTGAATTAAAACTGCCATAAAATGTTATTTTATTTTATGTGTGATTTTGGATATATATAAACATAGAGAAACAGTTTTTTTTGTATTTTACAGCGTCATTTACGCATTACCAAATAGGATACGAACACTGACATGTGCTTGTACCTCACTCTTATGTGTAAATACAATATATATTTAAGTAAACTCGCATCGCATGCCTAAAAGCTTGAAAATGGCTTAAAACAAAATTGTATAAATCAAGTAATGTTTGAATGGTTTTTTCGAATAGACAATCATGTTCGGCGTCCATGCTAGTAGGATAACCTTGTAACAGTGAGGATTGGGAATTTTAACTCAGAAGACTTTTGTGGGATGAATTAAATATCCATAATGGATACACGAGTTCAATATTTTACCATACTTTACAAATTGTCTTGAAATGTATAGAGGTCGTAACTGACACCAGATCAATATATCGCTGCTGGTATTTAAATATCAGTACCGGTTTTAGAAAATTTAATGAAAATAAACAAAAAAAAACGACCGTCCGCAAACAATTTAACTTTAATAATAGAGTCATCTTTATTAATGAGCAACAAACAAGCTTACCAAGAACTAAAATGATCATAACAAGGATTATTGCTAATTTGACGAATGCCCATTTCTTTGAATCTGGTAACATGACATGGTAGTGGAATATGATGTTATCATGTCTAAAAAGTGCGAGGTAAATGTCATCAATAACATTTCATGGACATGAAAAATAATGAGAGATATAGCAAATAAATGCCACATAATAGGCCAATTAAAATCATAGAATGTCAGTATCTGTATTTTCAAAAATCTAAATCTAATCTTAACCGGTTAACTGCCGGCAGGTACATGTATGGCGGTACCCAGCCAGCCGCGAATTTTACGACAAAAATAAAACCTTATAAACATATCATTATTGAAAGTGTAATAAAGTTTATAAATATAAAACTTACCAAATAAATAAAGAGCGCGCCAGTCGTGCAGTCATTTATCCATAATCATAAAATTAATTGTACATTTTAAATAATTGTTTTTTTTTAGTAAAAGCCTATTTAAAACGGCGCGTCTTAAGACGTAATTTTTGTATGTGCGGCGCTCCGTTCACAGAAAATTATGCGTCTTAAGACGCCTTTGGCAGTTAACCGGTTAAAAAAAAGAACGAAAACGTTAGACTTCTGATTTGTAATATCTTATGTATGTTTTGATCATGTTGTTGAAATTTCCTATTGATTTTCGAGTCACAGTAGTCAACATCGTCGTCTTCCGTTGCGGTTATAACGAGTTCCATTCATAATAAAGAAAGCCTTCAATATTTTCAATAGTTTTATGGATTTCTTATTGAAAGAGTTTTTGATTGTGATGTCTTAAACTTCCCTTCTACCAGTCATATCCTTAAAAACGGAACGTAGTCAGAACGATAAGCTAACGACTGTTCCTGTTTCATCACATATTCTACTTGTATAATAAATATTGTAAATATTAATATTTTATAGAGCAAATAATACAAATTCAAACATTTATCGCATCATCGTAATATTGCAATGTATAAAAGAAAAAAAATATTTCTTTTTTTTTGAATTTGCTTATTTCTCCATTCGCAGAAAGTATAAATTAAAATTATAAGCGATTTTTCAAGTACACAAAGATTTTTTCCTTTTTGTCGAGTTTCGCAGTATAACATATATTTTTTTTTTATTTTACAAGAGAGAAAATATGATTTCGTCCGGATTCTGTACGATTTTTTCAAATAGATTTCACTTGTCGAATTTAATTGCGTTCTCTAATTGATTGAAAAATATTAATTTGTTTTAAAACATATGGAATATTATTACTTAGTAAAATTTAATAATTAAATGATACACAGGATCATATGAAAGAGATGATTTTTTTTTGATGAATTTCATTCAATTTATATTATCTAAATATAAATTGAATGAAACTTTCAGTTTCGATATATCTTAAAAATATACATGTAATACATGTAAAATACAAAAACATATATTACCGCTTACTGGTAAATATGATATGTATTTAAAGCATGACCATTCCTAATAAACGCTCTTCAAAGCTCTGTACTGGCCTTCTAAGGGGCATCTATTGGATAAAAAAAAAGTTAGTTTGAAACCCCTGCTCTAAGCAATTTTAATTTCAAACATGAAAAATATTTTTTCAAACGATAACACAAACGGTTAAATTCTTTTGAAATTATTATTTTTCGCTACCAATTAAAAATCAATGTGAATTTCCAGTATAATTTATTTCTCAATAACATCTATATGGTATATCATTCTTATTTAAATGGAATAATCATGATAATTCAACGAAAGATTTTTGATTTCACGTAGTCGTTGGTAGGCGTAACTGCGTATTAAAAAAATCAAAAACTAATAAAAACATACATTTCGCCTCAAATTAAACTTTAACATTACCATTATATATTTTCCTTGAAAAAAACGGCATTTTTGTTATTCCAGATGAAAAAAAATGGCGTGGCGTATTCACTTACAAATAACGAAACCCTTTCGCCACGTGTGTTTAGGGTATAAAGTTCACACGAATTTTTTTTTATGTTTTTTAAAATAGGAATTATGCCAAGTAGAGAAAGCACTCGGTAAAAGGGGTCGGTTGAGCTTATTTTACTAAATAAAATGACAAACTTCTGAGGAACTTGCGTTCCCATTAAATTTCCAGTGACCGTATAAATTCAAAGTCAAATAATTTTCTGAAACTATGATGTTGTTTTACCTTTGACTTCACGGGCATAATTGCGATTAAATATGCAGATTAACTTTAGCCGCATAGCATGTCAGTATTTCTAAGTAAAGCCCGTAAATATTCCAAACATATTTCAAAAAGGTGATATTGTACTTCATCGTCACGTTGAAAGTAAACAATAAAAAACTAGAGTTAGTATTTAAAATATCAATATATCTGACAATGTGAGTGACGATTTGATATATTATCTAATTATTTATGATAAGCATTGCAGGAAAGTTGCGCAAGACAAAATGTGACTGACTTTGCGTTTGACATTTTTTCCAATCAATAAATGTTAGAATTAACTATTACACATACTACTTAGAGTAATATTGTCAATTAAATTCAATTAAAATTTGAATTGTTGAAACTTTTGTTACTAACGACCTGGATTTTGATTTTCGGCATCTTCAAGCATCATACACACAGGTGCACTAGAATCAGTTCTGTGTTCAAATGTGTGGAATCGTACAAAGTTTCATCAATTCAAATTTGATATTGAAATTCCATCAAGCACCTTGAGCCGATATCATTTTCTGCAGATAAATTTAATTTAGAAACCTTAAGTAGTATGTTATACTTTAATATTATTAAAACTATTTCTAGGAGAATTTTTATTTTTGTGTTATTTGACACAACATTGAATTCACTAATTGGTATTTCTCTCCAATTTTTAGATGAAAAACCATATAAACTTTCAAATTTAAATATATTGTAATTTTTGATACAAAATAACTGTTCTAAATACTACCTTGATTGATTGATTATGTGGTCTTTGAGTGACAACTCTTAAATATTTTTTTGTAAAGAGCTATTATTTTTTTAACTTCTTTTTTGACTAAATACTCTCCCCAAGCGATTTCATGATTCTACGTCACCCCAGAGTTGCTTACCCTCCTGATATGACATATCCAATTTTTTTTAGTTTAATCGATTAGATCCTGCAAATAACATTCAAATTCAGAGCTCTGGAACTCCACTGGTCGGAAGGTAATCAGGCAGTAATGAGGAACGTGACTCAGTTAGTATAACGTCTCTCCATGACTACTTGCTACTTTCGTTAATATCCGAGTTCCTCACCAAGTTAAATAACCTTAATCATTCCCAACGCAAGCATCTATTCTCGATGTTCAATTTGCGATTTTCTCTCTCTTCATCGACTATTATGATTCCCTACCATAAATTATTACTGGTAGAAATTGACAGTCGAACAAATATTGTTCGGTTTCAATCGTGTTATCCCTGAAATATGGAGCTGTTATGGGTTATAAAAAAATTGTAAATATTTCTTCTTTTTAAATATGCTTTGTACAGAATGCTACAAAAATCAAAAAAAAAAAACCAAGTGCCACGGTTCACTCCATATTTACTACACCAATAATGGAAGCTTTATTTTTATTGAAGCACGAAAATTGTTGTATTGTATATCTTGTAATTAGAAAGTGTGTTTTTGATTAAGAGAAATATATTAATAATAACCATTTCCCAAATAATTATTACTTTTGCTATTGTTTAGTTTTTCTTCGATGACTAAATCTCTTACAGAAACATTCGTGAATTATTGAAAATTAACTCAAACTTTATCAAAACAAAACTTTCAACAAAAGCTTCCCTCGGGGTTAATTTTGTAATAATAATTCATTTACGAAATGAAATACTTTTTTGAGTATCTTGATTCGATGGAAAAAAGACACGAATCTTTGACGAAACAGGTATTATAACCAGATTATAATTCACCTGGATCTGAGAATAATATACGCAGCGATTTAAATATCTTTTTATCTTTCGTTAAAACAAAAACATATTTCCTATGCTTTTTACTTGATTAGTTAATTTTTTGTTTACTTTATTCAGCTAGAGCAAAAAAGGCACATTCTGAAACCATAGACCACTGTGAAATAATATTGATGGTGAAATTAAATTCATATACAAATTGACTTTAAATATTATACTAAATATATTATATTCTTCTTATCCTGTTCTGAGAATACTCTTCTTTCCTTAATGTTTTTAAAAAATAAAGTTTGAGTTTCTGAATAACAAGTAGCTCTTATAGAAAAACTTATTGATGAGAGGTGTTGTATGTTACAATACCAATAATCATAAACCAAATAAAGTACGGTTTATGCTTTTTCTATTATTATAGCTTTTACTTATGTATTATATACTTTGTATTACGTCACATAACTTTTAAACGAACAAACGCTTACTATCACTTAAGAACAGGTGTAATATTACAAAGAAACCTCGAGGTATTATATAAAGAGGACCAATGGACTTAAGTGAGTGCTTGGTCAAAAATATGACGAAACGATCAGCCTTAGTTTTATTATCGTAAATTTTTGGCGTTGATATTAACTTGGCATTCAAATTTCGAGAGAAATCTATTAATTCATTATGTGAAATTTTTGTTACAAAGAAGTATTATTAATGCTTTGCAATTGTTATTTTATCATAAATTGAGCGAGATATTGATTAATATACGATTATTTAAAATGCTATTGGACATACATGTAATTTACAAAGCAAATAATATTATATGTTTTTCACAGCAAAAGTTATTTATTCTAATACTACTTAATTTAATTGAAAATAAAATCATTGAATACTGACATATAAGTCAATTTCAGCTAAATATCCACTCAAGTTAGCCTCACAAATACGGATCTTTTTATTACATTTTCAATCATTTCAAAATGTATTTCATTAATTTCGTCACGAAGTTTCTGAACTTTTTGTTTGTTGGCATAAAATTTTTTCTTTATATATTATGACACAAATAACACTTAATCCGGAAATATTGGATGCCAATCGACACAATTATTTATTGAAATAACATTCCGTATAAGAGCTAATGATTCCTCTAGATCGTATAGCGATCCATGCTATAATTTATAATTTGAAGGCTTTCTTTTGCCCAGAACCGATTATGTATTTGTTTTTTAAAGGTAAAGTTTTTTTCGTAAAAATAGAATTATCATTAGCTACCTGTAGCATCTTTATAGCATATGCAAGGCATAAATATCTGAAGTGGTTACGTGAAAGAAGCTTTTGTGTCAATTGAATTGTTAATGGAAACAACTGCAAATCTGTAAACGAAATCATTTACTATGTTTGTCATCTTAAGTCCAATTTCTTGAGCACAGTGTCGAATTGAAATTGATTGTTTTGAATACTTTGAACAGTTGCCGATCTTCCCTTACTTTGTGGCCCAAGATTGTGTTTATCCGTTAAAGACCGTCTTTCTTTTAAATAATTTATTTAAAGAAAAGTAGTAGTTTCCAATAGCACATTATTTATGCATGAAATTCCCGTTTTAAGCAGCACAATAATTGATGATTGATTTTGATGACATACTTTTTTTTATTTATACAAGTTTGATTGCAAAATAACGCTCACACATTTATTGCCCAGTATTGCCAAATATGAGCTTTCTAAATGTATAATTACAAATATATGAAAACAAAAAGTTTAAACAAAAATTCGAAGAGAAAACTAAAAATTATCGTGCTTTTTTTTTTAAATAATAATATATTGCATTTTACATATTCTTTTTTTCATAAAAAAGTTTTTCAATCAATTTTTAAGTCTACCAACTTTAGGCGGAGCCATTTATTTTTAAAACCTTTAACCGAAACAAATAAAAAAAGAAAAGAATATTGTTTTAAAATATAAGGATTTTGCTAAATTTATTTTCGAATTGTTGTTTTTTGTAAGTGAAATCTTATAATTTTTCAATTGAAAAGCTTGAATGCGTATTTTTTCGTTTAGCATTAACTTTTTTATACAAAAAGTAAATGCTATTTTTCCGTTTACATGACTTAACGGAATAATGTTGACTGGGAAGATTTTAAAATTGTTTTTTTTAATATTTATAATTTAGCTAATATGTTCACAAAGATTCAGGGTATCTTAAGCATAAAAAATGAATAAGATATAAACGATAAACGCTTAACAAAGAAAAGATTTCACCCCATTTATTATTACACAAAAATAATAAAGCATTATAGAAGTGGGGTTTGTTATTTTTATATTTAAATGCATCGCAATTTAGTAAGTTTTATATTAATATTTTTTAAAGAATGTTATTTTTTTTATATGAATAATATACAATAGAAAAATCTTTTTAGGAAGTCTCTCTTAGGAAGTCTTCTAAGGAAGTCTTTTTTAAGAAGAAGGAAGAAAAAGAGCAGAAACTCTTTGAATTAGTTTTTACAATTATACAAATATCCGTGTAATCGATAATTCCCAAATCGTTACATTTTTTAAACATCTCTGTTGTTCTGAATATCTGTTGTCACGTAATAAAAAAAGATTACGTTATTAGAGGTAAAGTATGCTTTGAAATATCATCAATTTTCTTGCATGAAAACGTAAATTATATTGTTCTCGATAGTTACACGCTTTTAAGTTGTCAAGCTTTGGATCCTACGGTGTAGGCTTATATTATACAATGCTTACCATTCGACGGTCACGGCAAGAAGTATTAAATTTAATGTATTACATATTTATATGAAATACGGCTGTCTAACCATTAAAATAAGTTATCGGACGAATTCCAGAGTACTATAATAGAAAACAAGTAACCTTTTTATCACCTTTTAAAATGTCACCTTACTAGGAACATGCTCCAAAGCCTATACCTCGTATGGAGTTGTGTTCACTCTCTCTAAAATGATTTAAAATATCAACCCACCTGACTGACATTAAGGATCATTTTATAAGACCATAAGTTCCCGCAGTGGTCCATGTCGGTAAATTTATAGCTATTGGATTAAGCACTAAGCACAAGAAGAATATAATGTACAGCTTAGAAAGGGATACCGCAGTTTTGGCTACAGAAACATATTCCTGTTACTGCCTTTCTTGTATTATGCTATATTGCTAGAAAATTTTTGATGACATTTCTTTCTTCATATCTCGTGGCTTAATATTTTTTAGTCCTGATTCTAAATTTCTTCCGAAAAAATAAATCGGTTGGAAATAAATCTAAACATAAAATTTTCGACTATACTTCAAAAATTTTAAGACTTATATTTTCCTATTGATATTGCAGGACCAGTTTTATTTCTGTCTTTAACTCCATTTATTGATTTTATGTAAGACTTTAACTTTGTTTGTTTGATTCTAAATTCAACTGTTTACTTACGTTTTATTAAAATTAAGCATTTTTTTAAATAAATATATAAATAAAAGTATTATATGGATTTTTTTATATTATTGCACACCCTAAAAAATCAATCACAGTGAGCAACATTGTGCAGAAAAGTACAATTATCTTGTGGAGAAGTAAGAGGAAACGCTAATGTGATCACAGGGGAAGGGAGTTAGGTATTCTATATATTAGATAAATATTGAAGTATTGAAAGTTGATAAATGAAATATATATTAACAAACCAATGAACTTTCCAGTTAATTTTTTTTCTTACAATCACAATATGATGTTCGAAAGGCTAGATCACTTATGCTTGATTGATTTCTGGATTGGTTGTTTTCTTAAGTTGTAAGTTGTGGTTGTAAAATTTTGTTCAAATAATGTATGATTAATTTATTCATCGGTATCTTCACACTTTTACGCTCGATATTTACCTAAAAATCGTATCATACCAATCATATCCACCAAAAATGCCATTAATAGAGTTAGATGGTTGTGTAATAATAATCGTCCTGTATCAAATCAATATTGAAATCTTGTCGCGCGCGCATTTGAAAGTGCTTCATAGTTCCATTAGCCACCGTGCCATTCTTTTAACAACTGAGCACTCTTTATTACATGAAAAATGCATTGCAAACACAAATAAACAAACATATTTATTGCGCGAATAATTTATCGCAGAGCTTCCTGAACTCGTAAATTACAGTCTGACCTCAATAGAGGAAACATATTTAACTATAGGTCTGATTGATATGGAAGAATTATTATACGGAAGAACAGATCGGTTCGACCTATATCCGAATCGGTTGGCCACGACGACTTTTTAGCCACAAAAGTGACTATTTAATATGTTACGGTATATTATTTAGAGCGGAAAAATTTTAATCCAAATAACGAAATATTTTTTTTTAGTTTTTAGTTAGGTCTGTTGCATCCGTGTGATAGAATGCCTGAAGATGCTGAAAGGCGAATGCCAGGTCGCTAGTAACAAAGCATGTAGAATCATACAAATTTTTAACAATTAAAGTATGATATTGGAATTCCATCAAGCAACATCAGTCGATATCATATATTATAATTAATTTAATGATCACTGAGCTTTTTCGAAGCACAAGTACTGGCTGCTCTCCTAATACATAAATATTGGATGTTGTTTACGTATGGAAAACGCCCAGTGGGGAGCGGGTTGTCTTTTCGAAGCTGGTGCTAGCGGGTACAAAGTTAGGTACCCTGAAAATAGAAGAGTATGTAATAGTTACATTTTACATCAATAACTGATTATTTTATATAATTTTGAGTTATTATATTATTTGAAGTTACCACAAATTATTATGAAATAAAATAAGTAATAATAATTATAGGTGTGTAATTTATTGAAATAAATACATTCTCAAAATTTTAGTAAAATCTCTGGAAAGCTACTTCTCACCCAATAATTTATGCAAAAGGCGAACGTGCAAAAACTGAAAGCTTTTTAAAGAATTGTGTACCAGAACTTTAATCTTTTGATACTAATTCGTATTTGGAAATATAAAAAAAGTTGGGAAACTTTTTCAATTGTTTATAAGAAAAAACTTAGTGGTTCATGGAAATGGAAAATTATTTACTTACCAGTAAAACTAAAATAAATTGTCCAAGTTTTATACACTTTTATACTTTTGCTGTTTATGATTGCAAAAAGTATTATTTATACACTTTTCTTTATCAACAACCAACTTTGTGAAGTTTTCAATAAAGACAGTAAATATTATTTATAACACACAGTTTTCACTTCAATAACCCAGTTTATCTACGTCTGATATAATTTTCAGCGCGTCACTCATTTTGCTTATATTTTTACGTAAATTTTAGCAAGTTTTTGTTTACAAACGAAATCGTCGGGCGATACGGGTACGGTCGGCGAGATGGTTTCATTACGACTGACGTTCGCGTCCGTCGAAAAGCGGTACTCTGTATAAGTAAGAGGAAGTACAGCTAGCACGGCAGGGGGAGGTTACCCTTTCTGTGACACGCTTCCGCTATACGCGTGTGACTGCGGAAAAGAAAAGCGATTTGGAAAATGAATCTTATTATTACCACAATATTGACAGAGCATCATTCTATTGGCGCTGTTGTGACACCCGGCTATAATATGACTTTGTGTCATACACTCACTTTTTGTACGCATTTTATATTTATTTATTTTTAAAACTAGTTTAAATGATAATTTTTAAATTCTTATCACATCCCTTCTTTCAGTTTTTTAAATCCCTATCATATATTTTACAAAAAAATAAACATGGCTGGATTAACTATTGTATAATATTCACTATGGAAACCAGCCCGTATCTCAATATATCTAAAACTGCGTAATAAGTATCAATAAAATATTTTTGTATTAAATGCTATTCCACCAAGGATTGATAGTAAACCCATTAAAAGTGCTTAAAATAATGAAAAAAAAAATTGTTTTAACTTTTCAAGCACTGCATTCAAAATATATAAATTCCAATGACATATTTTCAAAAATATATTTGGCATTGAAGTCAATAATATCAATAACCTAAATAGTTTTAAATGTATAAATAAAAAGAGCTAGACAATTGATAACAGATCTATTCAGAGAGGCAATACATCGCAGTAATCCATGGCCGAGATTCAAATTATTAAGCAATGAAATGTACCATTTTATGGAGTTGACTGTCACTTCTTGATGGAAAGGTATGATATTTTATCAAATGTATATTTATCGAGACTCGATCGCAAATCTTTTCCCATAGAGTAAGAATTTCATATTAAAAAAAAATTGTATGCGTCATATTTCGAAACAAATATTTTTTAACAGAATATTAGAGTAAAGAGATTCTCTTTGTAGTATTGCATTCGCATATAAGATATGCCTTTTTTATTATTTTAATAAACAAAATAAATTGTGAATATCTTAAACAACTGTGAGAAAATTATTTAACAATTTAGGAATTAAGTCCTATATTAATCTGTCAAAGTAAGGTCATTGCAATTATTTACAACACATGACGTTCTTTCTGTTTACTGTAGATTATGCACTTTTACCTTTCGATAGCCGATAAAACTGACATTGAAAAAGTAGGCATATATTTTTACTGACTGCGTTCTACAATTTTTTGTCATGTTTGAAAGTGACAAAATTCATTTGTGACATTGGAGTACAAGTTTCAGTTCCTCATGCAAAATATTCATGATGTTTTTTTTGTTTTAACATTTTAGGTTAAACAATTTATTTTAAATGTAGAATTGAACGATGTCATGTTTGAAAATAGATGGATTTGAATGGTTCATTTCTTTTATATTAATTAGTTATAAATAAGCATTTTGTTGAGGTGCATTATACGAATATATCAAAAAAAAATTATGTATTATTTTTTTGTGCGTTTTTATTGTGGTAATTTAAAAAAAAGCATTTGATTTTCTTGAAATTAAGGGTCGTGTTTTCATTTTTTAACAAGATACACGTACACCAAGAGTATTTTCGAAAACGAACGCAATTTTTTGTATGGTCACTTTGTTTTTGTAAAAATACAAATGCTAATTTCCAAGAATTTGGATATCAAAGAAATATGAGTATAACTGTAAAAATTTAATTTGAACATAATTTAAATGAAATTCTTAGAAATAAAATTCCACATACTTTTTGTTACACCGCTTTAATTAATGATTCAGAACTTTACTTCTTAACAGATTTCGGATGTTGTTAAAAGAATATGTTTTTTTAAATACTTGAAACAATAATATTTTTTTTTCAAATCCTAAATTTATCAATAGATGGATTGCCAAGAAACAGTTAAATATACTCACATACACGAATATATGATAAAAACTCTTTTTGTCTCGTTGTAAAAATTAAACTCTTCAAAACATTTCACGTATTGTTAGTTTGTTTCAATCTCATCGCACACAGAAAACCATGTACATGTAAAATAAAAATAGTTCTGACGATGGCGTGAGCCGAAATACCTATCAACTATATTTGTTAAAAATAATTTTGTAGAACTAAAATAAATACATTGCTATTTTTTCACCGTGTTAAAATAAAAATACTTTATATTTATTACTATTTTAAAGGGGTATCGTGTTTACTCTTTTGAAAAAATTTTCAAAATCAAATTTTAATGCTTCATTATCTGAAATTTCAATTTTTTTTAACAAGAACTCAGTATAAAACATTTCAATTAAACCTCCTTTAAAGAGGATAAATAGTGAATACAGTAAATATTTAGAGTGATAGCATAATAAGAAATTCCCTGATCAGCTGATTTCGCATTAATTGAACTGAATAATTAAAACGTTTTTTTTCTATTTAAACCATTCAAACTATGTTTACTCCCACAAGTTTTGGTACTCACGACTCGGTTTTCGTCTTTTGACATCTTGAAGTATTCTACTACACGAATTCTATAGAACTTATAGCCAGTAGATTATTTTCATGATTATTCTTTGAGATTGTCAACCATTAATTGGAACAAATAAAAATGTAATAAATATACAAATATAGGCTTTTGGGTGTCATTTTTATTTCTAAGATTTTTTATTATCCATTTGTAAGTTTTGTCGCTGCATAATTGGCTCAAAAAGAAAAAATGTTTAATTTAATCTATTTGGTAAATTTTATAAAATGTAGTTGGTTTTTCTTTAATGTGACTCAATTCGTCATGGTGATGTCCGTGATTACTTTACTGATTTAAATGTGTTTTTTTTTAAATATTTTACTTCAGTTGTGTGAGGGTATTCTTGAATTAACTATTCCTTAATGAGCTGTTAACTTGCAAACAATATTTATTCAAGCTCAGCCTGGTTCTGTTATTTTCCGTCGGAAAAATTCACTTGAAAGATATTTAAGGTTTGATTATGATAGACATTGTTTGATCAGGACAGAATATTGATCAGCATGTATTATATTATTTCTATGTATGAAATTTTGCAATATTGTCAAATGTATATATGCAGCTATTTATAAACATACTAATATTTCTTATGTAGAGTATCTCGGTTATAATATCTTTATCACATAATGGCGTTCTATCAGGCCCTCTCAGATGATGTCAATATATTATTATTTTGTATATAAATTAATGTATAAATATTATTAATCGAATGCCACAAGAGCTTTATGGGTTAAACAAAATGTCCAAAGAAAATATTTTCTCTTTCATTTTTGGATTATAAATAAGCTTTTCAATACAAATATAATATTACTGGATACTTACAAAAAGCGAAACATAATTTTCAGTTCGAATATCATAAAAAGACTACCCAAAATACGAGTCCCAGAATGGGTCCCAGGTCGATAAATATTATCATAATTTCATAAATATCTCTCAATGAAGTTTCTACTAAAGTGTATTCCTACAAAAGATGTTTTTAAGACATTCGGCATTTTATCGAACTCAAATTATTGTTATGGCTGCTTTATATAATACCCAACATCCTTGAGGAGTACAACGATAAAAATATGAATGAACAAATATATTCAGCCACGTGCTCTATTTTAGGTTTTATTTTCTTTAGCAAAAATGTCTATTATGTATGATAACATAAGATTTCACAATATTTAGTTTGTCAAAACAGAAACCTATTATATATGGAGGGCACAAGCATAAGAATTCATATTTGCACAAACCAAAAATAATTCTACCCCTGCATATTATATTTTTATAGCAATCCTTGATGTTAATTTATTAAATTTCTGTGAATAAAACATCAATATTTTTCTTATGCCATTTTCACAATTATGTTAAATAATCAGAATCGATTTCACAAAAACGATCATTTCCAACTGATCAATAAAGAAATTTAAGTATGTTTTGCATGTAATATGTTATTACACATCATATACTTATAATAGAAAACGATTAATTTTATATTTGTTATAAGGCACGGATGGGGGTAATTGGCAACCAAAGGTCCCAACACTAACCACTTTGTACTATGATTGAGATACAAGTATATATTTCTCCAGTTACTTTTACTGCGTTCTTCTTCTTCTCTTGCACAAAGTTCATGCTGAACCCCAAGCGTCACTATCAGATAACGACAAACCGCCCAAACGAGTTTCAGGGGCTTCCATTCCACCATTGGTGGTATATGTCTGGTCCAGCGTAGGCATTTATATTCGACTATTCGTGGAGATTATCAGGTAGTGACGACGACGCCCAATACCATTCTCAAAGATATGGTCGAAGGTCTTCAAACATATATATCTTCTGATAGTCGACACATAATTATCCAAGTCTGTGACCCATATTTGTCTGATAAGGGTTTATGAACGTTATACGAAAAAACAGTATTGAATTCCCCCGACAACACTCTCTATATGCAAAATGGTCGTTTTAATGGGAACTCAAAGGAAACTGTTGTCAGTTTAGATTATTCTACAATACAGTATTGCCATAATCATGACAAGTCTCTCTGCAGAAATTTCGCTTTCATCAATTATTTTTTATCGTAGATTCTCTCTTCACACAAATTTACTTTTGTAATAGCGGTAATATAACACATTGTTTAAAACAGCAATATTTCATTAAAATTTATATAATGATTTACACAATACCGTAAGAATCATTCTTACACATAAATATTCTGTCAATACGTCTGTCTCTCCATTGCAGTAAAAATAGATTACATCCCGAGAATTTCAAAACACAATTATGAGATGTAATCATTCGTAAGAATGTATCGAGATAAGATGTGATTTGCAGTCGTTGAAAGGTATAAATCGAGTTACGTGGTCATATGAAGCAAAAAGTAGTTTTATAGACACAATGTCGAATAAATTGAAAAAAGTTGTCCGTGCTGAATAAGTTAACGCACATGAACATTCTATTGAGGACATTATTGCCACAGAAGTACGATAACACTGCGTGTAAATGTGTACTTTATCTAGTCGACCGTTCGATAAACATAGATTTCACATAGTTGATAAACACAAACTGTTTTTATTTTCAACGATAAAATTTTGTGTATTTCCATTTTTTTGTTACTTTCGACCGAGGTTTCGCCTTTCAGTATCTACAGAAATTTATATACAATGATTATCTTGAGCTGATAGTAATTAAATATAAGCCAAACCATGAAAAATGTCAACCTGTAAAGAATTAAATTATTTTTTCATAGGTTTGCGTAATAAAGATGTTCAATTTGTAATATAATAAAATATGACGAAAAAAGACAAAATATATGACCTATAGTTGCAGGCGAATATGAGAATCTAAAACAATTGAATTTTATCGGAAATGTAATAGATAATCAATGTTCAAAAAATGGTGGTTTTAGGTAAGATAAAAAAAGTCCAGTTTTATTGTAAAATTTTTAATTCTTAGACACCTATAGATACAGCGGAGGGAAAGGAGAGATTTTTGCTCTAAATTGACAAACTATTAAAGTATGCCCTATTTATATACAAAATATCTTGACAAAATAATTTAAATTTCCCCGAGTTCTCATGATTAAGCAATATTTCCACAGTTCCATGTCCGTTGAACGAGCCATTCTGAGGTATTAATTGTTTAACGTATGTTGATAATCTTTTCTATAATATACGTGTAGTTTTACCTACATAATAAGTACCAGTAATCACACCTTTGAGATGCCAGATTTATTCTTAAAATAAATTCTATCTTTACAATTATTCAGTTATGTAATCAACGAATACAAGTTGAAAAAATCTGGTCATAACGCCGATTTGAAACTTCCAAAATATATACACATCCACATTTTTTTCATGACCCAGGATTCACCTTTTGGCATGATACCGATATCTTTGATAAGGATTGAAAAATACTGCATTTTAGAATGCTGAAAGGTTCCTATCTCTTATAAGAATCTAAGAGGTCACAAATGATAATGGGATCCTAGTAATTTTTTTAAAATTATATTACAAAATTATTATGTGCACACATTTTTTTTTTAAAGAAGGATGTTTATATGTAAAAATATTCCTGAAGAGACTTTTGCTATAAGACGGTGAAAAAAAGCAATGTATTTTAGTTATACAAAACATATAAGTTATATAGTTGATAGCTATTTCGGCTTACGTTTTCATCAAAACTATTCTGATTTTAGAACTGATGAAGGTGTAAGCCGAGATTGCTATCAACTACATATCTAATACATATTGTAGAACTAAAATACATTGCTATTTTTTCACCGTGTTATAATGGAGTTCTACCAAGTAAATGCCAATTCAATCAATAGACTTTTCTTATCTTTATTAACAACATAAAAATATCATGTATTGCACCAATAAATCATAAATACAGTTCGCGTAACACTAATGTTTTGATGGTGCTTTTATTTTGTCAGTTTTAAGTGAAAGTCTATGAAAAAACTGAAACTGCTGCTATCACTGAAATAAGCAAAAAATTCCATGTTACAATAAACTTTATGATGGATACAATGTTTAAATGTTTTTTTTTTACTGTTATTTTATGTATTTATTTCATTATATAAATACAATAATTTAACCGTTACCAACTTCAGGAAAGGTCAAAATTTATCGAATCGTTGTTAGGTGGGTTATCTCTCTAGTGGCGATATCAATTTAAGCGCCAAGCATGCATCGTAAAAAATTACTACAAATGGTTACTACTCGCCACAAATAAACATTAATATATTTGATAGTTGTTGTGAAAAAATAAATTTTTGTTTTGTTATTTTTATGACATGTGTTCAATTACATGATTATGATTATTTGTATCAGAATATAAAAAAAAAACAAGCTGAAAAGGAAAATCACTTATTATTGAAATGAAATAATCGATGGGTGAGGTGCACAATCATACTAGTCAAATGTTTCGATTTTCTCCTCATTTTTAAGTGTTTATTAATCTTTTTATACATCTATAAACACAATATTCATATAAACTTAAAGACTTTTTTTCATAAATGTTGTACACGAACATTTTTTTTCAAATACAAGTTACGTGGTCAGATACCCAAAATGGTTTTATTTCTAGGATTGGTCTGTGAATATTTTATTTTTCTTAAAACTACAATAAAAACATTGCTTAGTTGATTAACTTATCGTCTGCAAACGTTGCGACGTTTGTTTGTTCCACTTAAATTACTGAAAATATAACTCAGTATGAAAATTAGCTGGCAGAATCTATCGTATCGATTTAATTCTTATGACACTCAATTTACACAGCGATGTCGCGATCTTCCATTGCTTCGCTTCGCCTCTTTGACATAAAATAGGCGTGTTGGAAGCTTGCACTCTTTCGAGTGTAATATATTTTAAAAGGATGCCTCAGTTCGAACGTGTAGCATCAAAAGTTAACAGTTTTGACTTAAGTACGACGAAATGGTTGAAAACTTATATCAACCATTGCCAAAGAAGTTATGACTTCGTTTATTCATTATTTGTTTTATTTTTTAATATTTACCAATTCGATACGTTACGAATTCTAAATATTACACTCTGAAACGGATGTCAATATTGTTTGTTTTATGTTAAAATAATCTGTCTTGAGATGAACAGTATAAGATTAAACACACATAATATCATGTTTCCTCGTTATCACAAAACTAGACTTTTAGATGTATTACTTCATAGAACCAAGGCATTAAGTTATATGATTAATGCCAGGTAATGGTATATGAATTAGCGTTGTTTCGCTTGAGAGTATTAATGAATTAATAAACCAAAAATTTTTGTCGAATTTAATTTTTGTTCAGCTTCTTTTACAGGGTGGTGCGTTTTTAATTTATTAAAGCTATTTTATAACACGCTTAAAATTGCTATGCTGCAGAAAATACACTGTAAGAAGAGTGTAAAATCGTATCAGGCAGTAGTGAATGAAACGTTGAGTAACATCGATAATTAAGATATATTATGTAACACGTCATAGCTAAAATCTATTCAAGAAAAAGTATATATTTATTTAGTAGTAAATATTTTTTAAAAAATCCTTCGATTTTAATAACACAAAATAAGAATGTATTGTATTCGTGTTACAATATTTCTATTGTTTAGTGTTATTCAAAATTATGTAATAACTAGAAAATATTTTCTCATAGATCATATTGATTTTGTATGAGAAAAAGTAAAAATAGATTCCCTTGCTGTTAAATTCGCTCACTATAAGATTAGTAATTATGGTTGACATATTTATGTTGCCCTAACAACCGCAAAGACTTCGTGCTATGAATAACAAAAAAGCTAATGCTTTATTCATAAGCATCTGTATTCAAACAAAATTTCTACGTTGTGTTTCCTCTTATCACATGTAAAGTCTTAAATTTTTCAGAAAAAATATTTTAGTTTATGATTAAGAAATAATAATAATTAATTAATAAACAAAAGCAAATATTTTTAGCATTGTGATATAAAAATAATGCTTGCGGAGGGAAGTTAATTGCTTGTTTTTAATATCTAATTTGAGAAGTTCTGACGATGGCGTGAGCCGAAATAGCTATCAACTATATTTGTTAAAAATAATTTTATAGAACTAAAATACATTGCTATTTTTTCACCGTGATCTAATTTGCCCTTGACTAAGTTATGTTTAAGAGTGTATTTCAGTAATCACACATTTTCTAAATTAAAATAGCTTTAATAAAATTTTATTTTTCGCGAACAATATCGAAATAGTTTGATAGAATTTGAACGTTTTGTACGATACGATCGCTGAAATTTTTTTAAGACTTATTTTACTAATCGACTATTGACTCATAAAACAAAGTTCGATTACTTAATCATTTAATTTATGATTTATAAAATTTATCAGACGCATTTTTGGCATATTAATCTTTAAAGGTGTTGGTGTATATTCTGATGAATTCAGGCAGCTTTTAAAAGATCGGCGTGATATTAAAGCTCTTTTATTATATAGTACTTTAACATATTTAGTTTGTTATATTATATAAAATCAAGTGGGTAGATTTCATGTGAAATTTTCGGATGAACATTAAAATTAGTCTCATTTAAGGAAGTATGAATTTAATTTACATAAAATGTCAATAAATTAGCTTTAAATAGACGTTGCTATTGTATTTACTAGAATACGTGTAATTAAGCATACGACATTGTTGAAACAAATTATTTATAAAATAAATAGGTCCCTAAATAGACTTTTAAATGAATCAATTTATTACATAAAAAGGTTTCAATATCTGCAATATTTGACACCCACTTTCGATCCGATTCTAAAAATGGAACTTAGGGAAAATAGCGAGGCAATAGTAATAGCTCTAGTGTAATTCGAGTTCTATCTGTTAAGTGACATCAAACTATTCGCCACTTATTTGTTAGGAACATCGAAAGTATATGGATAAAAAATTCAAATACAAAATAGGCAACCGATGCCTTAATTTGAAATTCTTTGTACCGTAAATCAAAAATACAAATTCCTTTTCTCGAAATGGAGAATGGCCAAGATAAATAAGACAAATCTTTTCATCAAAAATACTTGGAACTTTTCAGAAATTCAAGGCGTTTTTCCAACGAAGACTATTTCTGAATGTCGTTCAATATATAACATAGGTGGTATACACATATTTTGTAATGATAACAGATAAACACTTATACCTAAATAATATTACATCGTGGGACTGGTTGCGAGGTTTGTGATATAAATTTATTTATCACTTTTAAGGTGTTAACTGTCACTTCTTGATGGAAAGGCATGATATTTTAAATAATAAAAACACATTTTTTAGTACGTATTTCCACAATATATTTTTTTATCAAGACCGGTTTCGCTCATCGCGAGCAGTTCAGATTCAGCGATTCAGTTGATAATGCTCGCGATGAGCGAAACCGGTCCTGATCAAAAAATATATTGTGGAAATAAGTACTAAAAAATGTGTTTTTATTATTTAAAATAAATTTATTCATTTTTTTTAAGATTAAGATTCTTTAATTTGATAGACTTTATAAATAATGGAGGTATATTTTTTTAGCAATTCATTTTTTTGATGTATAATATTTCCCATTATATTATTTTGCAATTGAAATCAGAAATTTAATAGTTATTAATTCCAGTTTTTTTTGAGAAAATCGTATCAGCTGCTAAAGGAAAAAACTTCGTCATCTGTTCATCTTACGGTGTAACCACGTGTGGGCATCGCTTTATTGATGTTAGAACATCGATGTCATGTTTAAATTGTTATTTCATTAATAAACGTGCTTTAAAATATATTTAGTAAGCAATTGTCATACGTTAAAACTTTTCACATCGGTATTATGTTTTATTTATTTATTATTTAATAGTTTATAAGTCTAGTGATATACGTAACAGGATTTAAAATTTAGCCAACATTGTTACGTGTCTTATTCTCAATGTCTTAAATTCGATTAAAAACATATGGGCGTTTCTCAGAATAACATAAAATATATGTGATAGTGCTATATATGTCAAGGGATTTTTTTAATTATTAGAAGTCACATTTAACAATTTCACGTCAAAATTATTTAATTAGTTTTTGAAAAAGATGCCATTGAATCCAAACGGTAGGATTTCCTATCAGTCGTACATGTTATTGGTTGATTTAAAGGTATTTTTCTTTCCCTACATTGATTAAAAGTCTGTCCTTTACGCCTATATATTCAATATTTTTTTTCTAAAAGTCAAATATTTATGTTATAATAGAGTTTTATGTTGTTCATTTTGCCATCACTAAACGATTAATGATTTTCGCTATGTAAAGAAAAATCTACTAAAAATTACTATGAAATACATTTATGTAAAATTAGAATTCTTCTGGTAAATAAATTATTAATAAGCTTGTTTAGATTGTCGAAAACTTATCGAAATAGAAAACAGAAAACAAAGACTATGCTAACAAAAAAGGGCAAACAAATAGAATGAACAAATTTTCATCAAAGGAAATTTAAAACAAAAGCAGATTAATAATTTACTTAAATTTTAAATTTAAGAAGAAAATAAATTTAAAAATGATCACTGGCTATTTACCGCCGCCTTAGGGTCCGTAGTCGAATGGTGCACGACCTGTACGTTGTTATATTGTCGTGCATTTGTTTTCAGGATCACGGGTTCTCGTATAGGAGAAAATAATTGTTTTTGATTTTGATGTTGATGGATTTGTATCTACTGATGTATGCAGTTTTTTCGTAATTTGAAAATGCGATTTAACTTTATTTACTCATTCATACTAAACAATTTTTTTGAGTTTCATAAATTTTATGTTCCGAAATAATTAAAACTCAATAATGTACCCATATTTCCTCCCCCCACTTTCTCACAGTATTAAAATCATATATTTTACTTCACATTTAATTTTTACTTAAAAAATCACTAATAAAATTATTTATTAGTTAAATAGTATTTCTTTTAAACAATATTAACATTTGTAATTCTTGATATGAATTTTATTATCAAGCCGTAAACAGGAGACTGACAATCCAAAACTACTTTCCGATCACTTTTGAAAATAGTTACTAGCTATTTATTAAATAAGTTTTTAGTAAATCTATCATATTTTAATGTGAATTTTGATTGCAGTGTTAATCCGTTATGCAAAACACTCGTTTTACTGTACAGCTTTAAATGCCTAGTAATAAATTAATGATTGTTTCGCGTAAGATAAGGTTATTCTACGTTTTATGAGATATTATCGCTTATGAATAATGATGTAGCAGTATGTTTATTTAACATGCAATGATCTACTGCAATCAATTACATTATTGCGATCTTAATGATTCCAACATACATGAAACGAAAGCACAGCGCTTAAAATATATTATGTTTGCTGTAAAATACGCATAAGGAAATTGCAGTTTTCGTTTTTAACGGGTTTAACCTACGAATATTTTTTTTAAATTGTTAGTGTAATATATATTTTTTTGCTTTAGAATGATACTGTTCTCAAACCGAACACTAATAGGTTAATTCTATTGTGGTTTTTTTCCTTTCCAGTTTCTACGAGCTTTTAGAGCATAGTGTGTTAAACATTAATTGATTTAATATTCATTTATTTTCATATCTTTCAGTATTCTTATCGATACCAAAAATGGCGTTTTGAATAAATATAAAACTGCAATCAAGATTTTTCTTACACCCAACGATATTGTAAATAATGTTGATGGCGCCTGACATTGTAGACTTTGGACTCGGAAATTCCCGGAACTGACTGTTTTGTATGGCATGCTGGATTAGAGAAAATCCAAGATTAATTATCCCTTACCCTAATTAAGTATGTACAATTGAACCATGAAACCACAAACGTATAACATTTCATATTTATCATCATCATCAGCCGGGGTCGATCCACTGCTGGATGAAGGCCTCCCCCTGTTTTTTTTTCTTCAGGGGGGTTGATTGGACATAGCAACACCAAGCTGCCCAGGTGGGTTGGTGTTCGGTTTTCTGTCTGGGTTTTCCTTCCCATAGCCAAGAGAACACGGTACGCGGTGTTCCCGAGCAGTCACCCATCCAAGCACTATCCGCGTCCAATGCTGCTTAACTTCGGTGATCGCACGAGAGCCGGTGCTTTCAACGTGGTATGGTCGTGGCTTCATATTTATATTGCAATTTAAAATTGAGGATGATTAACGGATCATTATATTAATGACACTATACATTTTATTCATTCTACATATATATTTTATTTTCTATATTCTTCATAAAAACAGTAGAATGTAAGTTAATATAATATTTACGGTTGAAATATACTTATAATCGTTGCATAAAAGGTTTTCAGTTATTTCTCATTCCATCACTGATCTCATACACATGAAAAATGTAAAATAGTAAAATCTCATCGACTAGGTGACGCATGCGTCAAAAAAAATAAAATTATATTCATTTGAATCTTATTTTTGTTAAAATATAGTAAAAAAGAATAATATGTAGAGAAAAATTATGTATTTCGAACAGAAATTGATTGTATTTTTGATTTATTTTGTGGGCGTAATCCATTCGTTTACTGCATGGTTAAAGAAATCATATGAATGAAATGAGATTTTCACGGCATATTTCTAAGAATTGTTTTTTTATTAAAACTTTTTCTTATTCCCAAAAGACATTGTCCTATCGTAAGTACATAGTAATAATACTAGTGAATTCAAAAAAATATAGGTTTATGGAAATACCAAAATAAATTTGATATCATTTACAGTTTTCAGAAACATAAATAAACTCGATAGTTCGGAATACAATCAAACACAAATAACTTGACTTAGATATATCAAATTTTATCTAAAAACATTACAAGGTCCCTGTAATAGTCATTCCCGTAAGCATAGATTTTTTTGGTGTGCAATACAATACTTTGTGCTTTTTAAATATAATTTTTTTTGCTATATCCTTCCAAATTGTAAATGAAAATGATTAACCTATTATGGATTAATTTTTATTTCATAGCCATGTTGTCCAATGGACTCAAGGAAAGATTGAAATAGTAACGTATTTCGCTGGAATACGAAGGTATAAAATAATTACACGATTTAAGATGCATACCATTTTCTGCTTTTTACGGCAATTGTTTTTTTTCTTAATAGTTTTTATTTTATATAGCTATGAAAAAACTGTCGCGTTAGACTCCCCTTGCTTGCTTGTTGCGAATAAAATAGATCGAGCAAAAACCGTAAGGTCAATATCCCTTTTACACGTGTTAATTACTTGCGCTTATGTGCTTTCTATAGCTTGCTCTCTACCTCGACGCTATAGAAGAGTTGAAGAGATATCCTTGTTTTAAAAAAAATCTTATTCGATTGTGGATTCATCTTACCAGTGGTATTCACTCAAATGTCGGATAATTAAAATGTGTATAAGTGTAAAAATATACCGAGTTGGTCATCTGAAAAGGATAAAAGCCATGCTCTGGCGTGAATTAAAAAATATTACATATTTAAATTAACTAAAAAAAACAAAATGGTATAATATGATAAAAAGCCTCTATCATAACTGTAAGATACACGCTACTTTTTAAACAATTTTCAATAATAGAGCTGTTTAAAAACATGTACACATACTGCATAAAGTTATGTAGGTGACGAAAACTTTAATCTGATGTTTAAAATTTAATGTGACCTGTTAAGATATTTGACAAAGAAAATGTCTTTATTCTAGATGTACTAGACCACTACCCACCGCTAAATTCAATATTGACAGCCATAAGAAGGCGTATCTCGTAAAAAATAGTGTTTATCGTATAAAACGATTGTTGTCAGTGACCATTTACTTAAAACTATACATCTTGCGATGACGATGATGAAATAATCATATTTTAGACTTGGAAGGATTATATGTAAATCATGCCAAGATTTCTGCATTAAACATTATTGTCCATCATAATATAAAGTCATTGGTTGTGAATGTTTCCATTTGAAATATTATATTATAATTATTACGTTTGAATAAATGCAATTTGTTGCGATTCTCTTGTCCCGCCGGCTATTGTTTCTATACTTTATAGAAAACGCCTCCATACGATTCGGCTTAAGTCTCAAGCTTTATCCATTCAAAATTTAAATTTTTTACTGCATCGTTATAGATAAAGCAAAAAATAGCCAGAAATTTATTATTTTTCATGTCATCGCTCGGAGAACAATGGACAGGCGCGGTTGAAAGGAGCCATACGGTGGAATATTTTTATCTTGCAATCTCGCCTCGCATCGCCCCAAACAGCTTTTACTCGAAAGTTTTCTGACAGAAAGTAGACTATCCTACTCAAGTTAAAAATAATATATGTTGTATTCTTATAAGCCTACAAATAAAACATACATTTTTTTTATATAATAATATGAATCTTCATGAGCTTAGATGAGAAAGCATTTTTGTCTGTTCAGATAAAACGCAAGATTACTTAGATGTTAACAGAATAGAGAAATATTTATATTTAGAATTGACGATTCCTAATCTTTGACATAGAAGCTTATATCATCATAAAGGTTCAAACTCAAGTCCGATTTAACAAAAAAACTATGCAATACTAGGTAGAAAAATAATTATTCTTCTCCAGATTGGCTGATACCAGAGTTCGTTTTTTTGATATTAAATTGATGAAGCATTAAAATCAATTTATAAACTTATTAGGTTGTATAATTATTTTACCATTGTTGCTAGACGTAAATCGCTGCAGAGGTGAGCAGTCCACAGTGAATCCGGTACACGTAGACACGACACGCATTATATTTATATTCCCACTTATTATACCGGGATTTTTTTGTTTCGGCATTCTGTTGATTTATGTTGGTGACTTAATTCAAGAAACCACTGTTTTAAGAAAAGGTTAGCAAATGACATCTGTTGTTCTTAGTTGGTTGGGATCACGCGCGAAGTGTTTTGTTATTCTGAGTGTTGCCTGGATATTTTGAGCAGCCACGGTAGTTTGGCATGTTGCAATTAGTGAATTTTTCTGGACCGTTTTCTTTTGTGTATCTACACTCTTGCACGATATAATTACTTGCGCATCACACACATCATGTTGGTGCACGACAGCATGATACTGACTGCTCATAGCATAGAAACGTAGCTCGTAGAAGTGTTAATGTGATAGTTGCTTCTAAAAAAGAGGTCAACAACCATTTTACTCCACGGTTAGTCAAAATGTATTGTTTTTGAAATCAGGTACATTGTCTTATTTTTAATAAATTTGTATATTCATGAAGTAAAATATTTTCAAAATGTTTTTTTTTATTCGGAAAAAATATTTTTTATTATCTTTATTTATTTTTAAAAAAAGTACGACATATACAAGACAAAATATTTTTTGCATTTTCAATTACTGCTAAAAACAAAATACTTTTGCATTTTAAAATAATTGAAAATTAGTAATTGCATTTAAAAACATTAAGACGCATTTTTTTAAATAAAATGTTATATTATCACGCGGTGGTCAACACAAGCTCTATTCACATGGAAAGCATTGTAAAATGATGTTTGTAAGTCACTGATATAAGGCACTTAAGAAGTCATCTTTGTAGTAAGAGCATGTAGATTTCAACTCTTTCAGCTCGTAGTATGTTTATGACATGCCTTAATTTATGTATGAACACAAATGTAACTTAGTCAAAGGAATTCCCTTAAGACGTTTTTCGGGAAAAAATAATACGATAAGCGTTTTCAGGCTGAAGTGAGTGAAAAACCGTATCAGTAAGAAGTTCTTAAAAAAATACAAAATCACAAAACTAATGGAGAAAAATAAAGTTAAATCGGACAATAATGAACATCGCATAATTTTAGATAAGCTCGAGACGGATACAAATAGAAGAAATATTTTACGGACCACCTGTAATATAAAAAAATGTTCAACATTAGAAGGTGGATTACCAGTTGAAAGCTTAAATTTTTTTCAATTCAAAATTTAATTAATGATTGTATTAAAATGTTAAATGATATTTCAAAATGTTAAGACTTATAAAATTAAAAAGATATCAACAAAAAACTAAATTTAAATTTATTGAATGATGAACATGAATTTTTCTATGGCTACTTTAAAAAAAAACATTGTTCAAAATTTATCAAATATTGAATTTGGAGTCTGTTTTGTTTTATTAAATTTATTATATATTTATTAAATTAAAAAAATATTTTGAATTTTAATTAAAATAATTTCATAGTAATAATGATTTAGTGATAAAATGTTACAAATACAAAAGATTAACTTATTAATATTAACAGTATAAAATATTATACTTTTGCTGTTGCTGTTTAGATAATTTTTTAAATGAAATATTATGTTTTGAGCGGCAAAAAATGCTTTAAAAAAACATTTTTGATTTTAACTGGATTAAATACTGCTTATCCGTTGGTAACATCTCCGCTTTATGATAATAAGATGAGGGTATGAAGTCTTTTCACTGTTATAATAAAATGTAGATCTATATAAAGTTTACATCATACAACTTAGAGTAGTTGCTTTTGATGCCCTTTCTTCACGAGTAGCTTCCTTAAAATTATGCTTTAGTTTTAAAAGTTTCAACGTGTACACATATTCTTAGGGGCACAAGTGATAAGCAATTTGTTACAATTGATAACATTTTTATTCAATCAGTTTTACAATTGTTACACGTTATACGTTTCCCTAGGAAGCATACCTGAAACATGTTTATTTATTAATTATGTAAAAAATGGTTCTAATTTACATATTAAAAGTTATTAGTGTGATGGAGTTACTTCTTTTTACTTGAGTGGGTACGAGGCTAGACGCAAACAATAAAAGTACTAAATATTATAGTAGTTTATTACTTTTGCTTGGGGATATTAATCCCAAAGAAAATATATGTAAAAGTTCTGTGCCGCCTGTTCTATTGAAATATTAATATATTTTATCATAATGAATTATTGAAATAGAAAGGAGTTATTAATCTTTGTTTTATACTAAAAATGAACTTCCACAAAGTTACCAATGATTCCTTCGAAATATATATTTTCTTCATTTTGTCCATCATTTAATATATGACTAAATAATAATTATTACATATTCACATACACACGTGTGTATAATATAAATCATGCTCGTGAAATATAGTAACGGAGCCTTTCCCATTAAGCTAGTCTTCTACACAATGAAGTTAATTGACGTTAAATACACTTTAAAGACGCCGACTATTTCGCTGAATATTTTTATTTTCTGGAAATATGAAAAAATATGCGATAAGAAAATAATGAGAAGTCAGAATGATAAACAAATATAAAAAAAATAGCGGCGTACGAAGAAAAAGTTTTACGTATTATTTATGTTCATTACATCTCGAAGAAGAGATCAACGAGATCATTTTGTTACTTAGAATATTTCAGCGACCACACATCTTTTTTATTCAGCATCTTCGTTAATAATATAATACATGCGTATTCAAGTATCCGAGATAAAAATATTTTTTGATTATTTAACTTCGTCAAACAAACACAGGCTTATTACTTTCGGAATGTGACGAAAATATATCAATATAGGAAAATAAATGAGAAAAAAAACAACAGATCAAATTCTATCAAGTTTCGTTCTAAATAGAGTTATATTATATATACTGTATTTACTCGTCTCAACGTAGAATATATTGGCATTGAAATCAATAACGTTGAACAATAATAAAGCTGTTTTCATGGTATGGCATGGTTGGCACGCTGGTTCTAAGCTTTAAAAAAGAATGTGTCCAAAATTTTTAAGATGATGATATTTAACGCTTTACTATGATAATTTGTAGTGTAATTATTATTTAAGCCATAAATAATTTTTTAATCGAATTCTGATGTCAACTCTGATTTAAAGGATTTTATCTTCAAATAGCAATTCTAAGAGAACTGCATATTGAGATTGAAAATAAAAATATCGGAATATAACATGACTAATGAAAAATTAATAACACTTGATCTACTCCGTTTTAAAAGGTCAAAAGAGTGGCGAATACTTATATGTTAGTTATAGACTACACAGGAATTATCCAAAAATTGCTGAAAAATTAATTAATTATTTTTATACATTGTATGCGAAGCTAGTGATGGTTCTCACTCGACCATAGACATGACGTATAAATTCATAATAAATACAAATATATAAAATTATTTATAATATTTTATGGCGTTCATGGGTAACCATAAAATTTTATATAAATCGAAAAAAAAATTGTCGATATAACAAATGTAAGATTTACTTTTCTGTTCTTTACTGTAACGTAGTATTTTGGATGCCTGAGACATTTAAATAGGATTTCATTAGAAAACTTCAAACTTAAATAAGAAAATTGTGGCGTAATGAATATTTCAATTCAACATAAAATATCGTTTACTTTATTCACGATTTATTGGTTGAGAACTGTCGGTATTTCCGAAAAAAATAACATAAAAATTGAATTCTTTTTATTCGGAAAACTGGAGGATTTTTTGATTATTTACCTTTATCATCAAAATAATGTATTGTATAATATATATACAAGTGGAATAACAGTACTTAAAAAATATTTAAATGTATCACTTTAAAGTTATTAACTGTCACTACTCGATGGGCTTCTTAAATGCATGATATTTTAAATAATAAAAACACATTTTTAGTAATTATTTCCACAATATATTTTTTGGTCAGCACCGGTTTCGCTCATCGCAAGCATTATCAACTCATCATGAGTGATAAAAAGTTATGTTTTTATTGTTTAAGAAAAAATAAATATGTGTTTTTACAAAGCTACCACCAATTTTAAGTATTCAAAATAAAAATAATATATACAAAATAGTAGTTATCAGTTTTGAATTGAATCAATACAGAGTAAATAAATAGCCAATATTCTATAGATACAATAGATAAAATATTACGATTGTTATCAAATGTCTATCTCCTGGAAATCTTCAACATCTCCAATGTGTTTCCTGAAATTCTCCAAAACATATTCACTGAATAAAATTTGAAACTTGAACAAAGGAAAACGAAAGGGGAAGCCCTCGCTCCGGAATTCCGATAAATTAGGAGCCAGTTGCTCTACCTGTCAACTAAAGCTCCAATGTTACAATATTACACTGTCAAAGCTTGATAGTAATGTTTCATAATTGCAAGATACTAAAACAATCAGTTAAAACACAGAAAATGATAATTATTTTATAATGAATATGAATTGTAAAATTACTTTATATTTTTAAAAGAAAAATATTTGACATAACTGTTAATTATTTGTTGATGCAAAAGTTTTTTATATAAAAAATACATGAGCTTTATGTTTAAAAATAAATCATTAACACTTTCCGTATATATCATAGTATCAACTCATGAAATACAAAAGAGTGATAATTTAATGTTATATACATATTTCTTTTATCCGCAATGCCAGGTTTTTGACTTAAAGGGTTTACATATCTCAATAGTATTTTTATCTCAAAAATGATATTTTTTTATTTTAAATTGTAAATCTCTAAAAGAGCTTTAGAAATGTCTAAATAATAAGTTCTGATAAATTTAAAAGACTGACCCCATAATAATTTATTAATGAAAATAAAACAGTCGTCAGTGAAAAGAATATCGAGTGTTTACTTATTAATTATATTCTACAATATTTCAAGTTCGGGAGACGATTAAAAATTAGTTGATCTCATCACAATAGTCCCTGAATAAATACGACTAAAATTCTTAAAATTATTATATTAATCGATACTATGATAAACGTTATCTTAATTGTGGCGTTGACTATATATGAAAAAAAAATATGACCTTAATCTATCGTGGACATGTTTAACCCTTATCAACCACCTACAATGTTTATCTCGAACTAATTAGTTGCGTATAATCTGACTATGAAACTTTATCTTACACGATTTTCGTTAAAGGGCTATTTTAAATATTTCGCTTTCCTTTTCATTTAAGTCAAGAACATATTCCTTTATCATAGTTTGGTATTTTGGTAAATATCAGAGGTTGTCAATATCTTTGTTTAAGATCTAATTTTTAGAATATTTTTATATCGCTGTAAAATCAGTTTATCAGATATATTTAAATATCATGATTGTCAAAAAAACATATTTGTTTATAGAAATCTACTGATTTTTTTAAAGAGAAGATTTTTGTGGATTTAAGAAACGATATCAAGTGGACATGGGAAAGTCATTTTATATATTCATGTAACCAGCAAAGAATTCGTGAATAAAAATATCTCAATTTTATAATTTAAAATAACTTTCTCATGAAAGTGTGCGTCGATAGACAATGAAAGAAATTTTCATAATAACAGGTTTTAAATATTTTAAATATTTTTCTTGTTCTAGAACTGTCATCATGCATGAATTGTGAGATAAAAAAAACTAGGAATTGTGTTCATTGATTGATTAATACAGTGTCATAAAAATGTGATAGTTGTATGCAACGTTTCTTGACACTACGCGACCATAGAGAAAGTCAAGAAAAGTCATCGTTAACTCAATAAGTAGGGTGAGTTTGACGAAAGTATGTAGCCATACCATTTTACGTCATGTCAATGAGTGATGAGAAGCTCGTAAAGTTCTTTATAAGGATTTGATTGACGACAACGTAAAATTTTTGATATTTCTTTATTAGAGTTATTCATAATGTCAAATTAATAAGAGGAAATGTGTGTTTGTAAAGATAAATACGGTAATGGAGTGGTCTCTACACTGATTGAATTATTGAAGTGATTCTGAAAGATAAAATGAAATTGCTATGTTTGACAAATATATTATATGGGCGTATCTAAGGGGGCAAAGTTGCCATCCTCATATATTCAATAATAATTTTATAAAATTGAATTCAAATAACTTTTGCCAAAATATGTTTTTGACACTAATCAACTTGTCATAAATTTTCGTAAAAATATTTTTACATGAACATTATGATATCTGCGATAAATTAGAGGATTATTTGTGATTTTCTTAATAATAACTGTATATCTTGATAGATTTTACATTCTTTATCATAATATGCAATTTAGTAATGATCAGAAATATTTAATGATTTTTTTTTTTTTTTACAATTTTTCATGTTCATTAAAGTTCATGAACATTTAAAAGTGTTGTTTAATCAATGTTTATTAAAAAACCATTACGCTGAATTATCTTGACACAATTTCTCGGGAGTCGGATTAATTTTGTATTAGCAACATTGCAACTCATTTTTCATTAAAAATAATGTATAGAAATATTTTTAGTTTATTTAACGCATCAAATGAGGTAAAGGCGCTTAGCATTCACAAGCATGCATATAATAATTGTTCTCAGAAAGCAATCTCATTAACTTTTAACGTATGGCAAGCCTCACAAGTTCTTATTATAGCTGTTTCTTTTTCATATAATAATTTAGAGTAATAAAGTTAAAAGTAGTGAGCAAAATTGATCAGATATAAAAAAAATAAGGTATAATTATGTAATCAAAGTAATTAAATACATAACACCATTGATTGTCGATTTTTTTAAACTAAGCTAGATCTTCTTATAGCGTCGGTGAACATAGCCACAAATCATACCGCATCGAAATATAAAACCACCAAATTTGGAACGTGTCAAAACAAAATCATAGCGCTCACCTTATACGTATCGAGTTGCACAACCTAAATAACTCAATATTCAAAAGGAAACCAACATATATATATACATAGATATATATATTTGCGATCTAGTAAATACTACTGAAAAACGTTTATAAAAGAAGATAGAAGAACTAATCACGAATGCGACATACCTATATACGTCACATCCGATATCTCATTAACTTGGTGTTCTCGTCTTTCATACAGTGCTTAATAAAATAATTAAATACTTTTTTGTAAGTACCTATGTCAAAAAATATCCTCCATCTAAAGATTTTCTGAGATCGTTAATGGACAGATATTATTTCCTTTTCCTATGAAGTACCCACTCATGGACTGAACGCTCGGCCACTAGAATGATAGAATTAAAATGCCGTCTGCTTTTGCACGCTCCGTTTATTTTCATAAACTAGTATCAAGTTACATTTTTTTTTCAGAAAAATGGCGCCAATTACAAGAAAGATTGTTAAAATGGGTTCGGTTTTGAGATGATTTCTAAGAATATGACTTGTATAGAGAAAAAAAACTTGTGAGTCTTGTATTTCTGAAGCAAAATAACTGTCTAAAACTAAATCGAATATATACGTAGCTTGTGCACTTTTGTACGTATCTTCATGTATATTTAATATGTAGTAGAGTAAATTTTATTCGTGTTTTGAGAATTTTTATTATTGAGCTGATTCATAAATATGTTAAGTTCCACTCTAATTGTTTTTGCTTTGAATCCAATGTGTAGCGTGTGTACATTATGCCAAAAGAACTTTTCCAGCGATACCTATTTGTTACATATGACTTTTATACAATTTTATTATATTTAAACGATTTCAATCATCTGTATGTATTTAGTGAGATTACCATTCCATCTTTTGATACGGATATCAAAATCCAGATCAGCTGCTTAGTAAAAGTTACTTGAATTTAATAAGCGTGTTATGTTTAACGATCTCTAATGCTTTGCACTAACTTTGGCCATGAATAAGGATTATATATTTAGTGATGGTCAGTACCAAGAGCTTAAATCATTTAATAGGCTCACACTAATCAGTGCAAGATTATCTTATAAAACCGGAAATAATATTTGAGATACACTCATAATCTTCAATTACAGGCAAGATTAGCGTTCGAATCTGCTGAAGGGATCAATGAAATAACGTAGCATTATATGATTTCGTTTTAATAACAAGATTATAAAATATATCATATTATTAAAAACCTCAATTAAATTATCTATGACGATTAAAATCTTTATCTGGAAACCTCATTTCATATAGTATAAATAAAAATGTTTTATTAGTAATATACTATATTTGTATGTACACGTGAAATAATATTGAAGACGACATGAAACGTTGTATTGTAGGTTCCATATTTTTGATAAAATATATTTTTCAGGAAATGAAATACACTTTTAGTTTCCAATGCATGTCACGGAATCTAAAAATAAAAATAATGGTTTTTACATATTTTATTCAGTCAACATTTCGTACAGGAAAACACAAAAAACAACGTAATTTTTTTTTTCTTGTATAATATATATTATTACCCATGTCATGAACATGTTATTGAAATTTGTCACGGACGCTCTTATGAAAGGGTGAACAGTAATAGTATTTTTGCTAAATGAACTACAAAAGAATATATTTGTGACTATGTTCATGTCCATGGGATAAAAAGATCATTGTAATTAACTTTGACAAAAAAAAACGAAAAAAATATCTACTTAAATACTACATAAATATTAAATACATGGCCCAATGGTTTTAAAAAAGCCAGATTTATTTGACTTTTGACGGCTTGGACTTCAGACTCCTAGCTATTTGGTGGCTCAGATGGGGGCATACGCTCCCTCCTCTTGAATTTGAAAAAGCAAAAATTTATCCGTTTTTGCACAAGTTTGCCCATAAAAATGAAACAAAAAGTCAGCGTTTACCCGATCTGAAAAAAAGAACCGAATTGACGTCCCTACCTCAAGGCTACAGTGTAAACAGCATAAGTGATCAGGGTCGTTAATTTGGCGAATCAAAACACTGGTATAAACGCAACAAAAGTGTGATAATAAACACTAGACGACGTCAACAGGTATGAAAGTAGCGTCTATCATTTTGAGTACAGCTAATCTATACTTTTTATATCAAACTTTATACTCAAGCATAATTATTATATCATAGTTAATAACCTAAAATTTTCCGGCATTATAATGCTCTTCATTATCTAAGTTTTGATTCAGGGTATTTATTAATCCTATTTTAGAAATTTCTTGAACCTTTTTAAATCAAGGGTAAAAGTTTAATTTATTTTAAAATGTCATTAACTGCGTAGTAATTTTTTACTCATAATTATAATAATAATAATCTATTTTTGATGTAAGGGGTAAAATTTATTACCTCTAACGCATCATTAGCGAAATGGACAAAAATGCTTTTTCAATTGTGATAGTGAAGTTTTCGAAGAATAGTTCGTTAAATAATTTTCTTGTATTATTAAAATAACCTTCACCAACACCCATCTGATCTTTGAAAAAAGACATCAGTATCATTCAAATATCCTTGTAATTTAAGCGTTTTATTTATGCATACATACATAGGTCATAATAACAGTATAGGAAATGAATAATATTTTGAAATGTATATTATCTTCACAAAATTAAATTACTCTCACAAATATTTCATTTTGTCTTTATTTTGACTTTTGAATATGTACATTTAATTTAATTTTCCTCCGGCAGTGCCACAGAATCGATCGCTCTCTCGTTTATTGTTCTTTCATTATAAGAAGGCATCGACCTATATTATGGAGAATATTGGAAGAACATTCAAAAAAGATTATTGATTTAAGCAAAACCTTGCATAAGAATTGTGTACTGTATAAGAATCTATAAAACAGCAACCGAAAGTTTTGGGTTAACATCTAAAATGAGACTGGGTTGTTTTCTTCTCTCTTACGTAGCTGTTGGATATTACTGTCTGTATAAAATTCCATTTCTTTTACAGACTAACGAGATTAAGTCGCTTACTGATATTACGTAATATAATAATATATATCAATGGACAAAGTTTTAGTATATTTTATACTGCACAGCTTTAAATTCAGAACACTTTGGTAAAACTTAATTATCAATCATTTTTTATTAAATTATTTTTCCTGAAGAAGTTTTTATTTCAATTATTTAGAGACTAACATAAGAATTAATAGTAAAATAATATTTTACCTCGATATGTTATGTAGCAATTATTTATTTAACGTAATACTTGGTATTACTTGGTGGTTAATAAAAAAAAACCTCTTTATTTATCAACTATGCAAAAGTAATATTGATCTAGGCAGAAATTGTCAAATGAAAATTTTATATATGACTTTAATTTAATATATAATTTTAATCTTATCCGAAATTGCTCCAAATTTCACAAGAAAATGTGAACTTTTGAGTAGCTTTTGAACTTTATTTATTTAAGATAATAGACTATGGCTTGCAATAAAGTGAAAAATAATAAATGAGAAAAACTTTCAAATATTGTATATTACACATATTTTTTTATTTTATTACGAAGTTGTTTTAAATAAATTTTTGGTCTGGTCTGATCACAAAAGTGTAATCATTTGTAAAAAAATAAAATAGGTTAATGTCACGCAGTTGGCATCGAGTTGTCAACAATCCATTTTAATTTTGCTTAGTTAACAGAGTTAGAGTTATTTTGCTTAGTTAACAGAGAAAAATAAATAAAAATTATGACTGAAAAATGTATATGATTTCTAATTTGAAAATTTCAAATTCTGCACATCCAGAAATTTTGTCATTCATAACCCTGATTTTACCATTTAACATCGTTGGGCATTCTCGCACACGGATATATCGAACTGACAGTCGAATAACTGTTAAATCGTTAATATTTAAGACGAATCAAGGATGTCTTACACGAAACTCAGGTCTTTAGTGACAACACATGTAGACGTGTACAAAGTTTGGCGATTCAAACATGATAATGAAACTGTATTAATTTCATTTAAATTTACACTCTACTGTAATGTGGATTTGAAGATATGTTGTAATATAGTTGTTTTTATATGTAACTCCCATTAATATTCAAAATATAAAATTTCGAGACGGCTGTTATGATTTTTTTAATTATAAAAATACTGAGATAGAGATACAAAGAATACGTCGTTGTGATATCAAAATTTCGATACATTTAATCTTCTGGACGTCATACACAGACGAGGCATTGTTCAACGGGTTCAAGAATCACTGAGATAATAAGCATCGACCGCAACTCTTTCATGATACACTTTGATCAAAATGCAATGGCTTCTTATATTACATCCCTTATATCGGGAATATATTCATGTGGGAAACTATTAATTAATTTGAGAGTAATTACTCTCTTTTTATTTATAATATAAAAATGTGGCCAGTCGTAATATTGCGATGTAATTCGAGATAAATTATATTATGTCAAATGGTTTATACATTTTTGGATATCTATTCTCCAACCGCATGTATTTATGAAATAAAGAGCCGCAATCTTAAATTCGTAATAACATAAATGATATAATACGTTACGTTTTTTGTTTATCTTGTTCTGAGTTGATTCTGCGGTTGTGTGACCATTTGAAAAAAAAAATAGTGCGCTTAACTAAACATAAATAACATAGTATCTTAGACAATTAAAGATAAAGTTCCAAAAAAATCAACAAACCAAAGTATAAATTAAAAAACTAATCTTACAAGTAAATTTTAAAATATATATATTTTTAATCAAATGTAACGATGGGTTAATAGCAAAATCGCTTTAAATAAAAGTAATTATTTATAAACTTATAATGAGTTCCACCAAGGAGTGACAATCAACATTTTAATAGTTTGCTTACACAATTTCTGTCTGACATGTTAAATTTCATTTATTGCATGAAATACGTCTTATCATGAGTCTTAAAAATAATTAATAAAAAATGGATATTTGTTTCCAGCCTTCGTGTAGAATTAACAGCATATCCATTCATTGTCAGCCACGAATGGCGGCTTCTGTTTATAAAAATCGCTGACCACTGGATGTAATTCGAATCGGCTTGTTTCTTTAAAACAGAGGAAAGCCACATTATCAAAATAATATCTTAATGATACTCGAGGCTATAGAAAACTGAGAATGAATATCTTTAAGCTTGCAGCTATAACACAATCACACGCACTTGAGAAGTCTTTGAATTATGAAAAATATTGAACTGAGAAGAGACAATTTAAACCGCCTTCATGCAAACATAATTGAACATGCTTATTGTGTCTTTATTACTACGAAAGATAATAGTTGATATCTTAATTTTGCATTCATATAATGCGAACACAAAAATATTTTTCTTTACAATTGAATTTATTTTGATATAACCATGAATATAATATCGGATACATGTATAATTTTATCAAAAATATGATATATGTTGCAGAAGTTATTTTGACTTGTTGATTTTATTTTCAGAAAGTAGCAAAGTTTCTCAATGTATAAGTAATACTTTAATTATTTTTCTATTATATTTCATCATACAAGTCTGATTCAATCGATAAAAATACTACCCACATTATAGATACTGAAATGTTTTTAAAGTCACTTCTTCATTCATTCAACTATTCATTTATTTTTTGTTGCTGTGAATTTTTTCTAAAAAAAAGCACACTTTTAAAGTGTGCCAGACTTGTATTTGAGTAAAAATATTACATTATAGAAAAATATTGTGATTTAAAAACAAAATGTGGAATACATATGTTGCTATTTGCTAAAATTAAAATATGTATGCCAAAATGTTCTTTACGTTTAAGGTGAGAAATATATTATTTCCTAACCAAGTTCTTTTCTCCCAAAGGTATTAATTTTTTTTTACGAAATTACTTTTTTAAATATAAAAGTAATTAGTTTTCAAATGATTTTATTACTTATTTAGCTTCAGTAATTGAGCTTTTCCCTGGAATACCGAATTATTTTCGAATTAAGTTTTATCACTGGAGAAAAATATTTATGATTGGGGTAATTAATGTTTTTATTTTCTTTGAATATTTTTTTTCATTTTAGTGAAAATATTATCCATACAGGTCTCTATGTTTTTTATTTATCGAAAAACTAGTTTTCATTTTGATATGACGTGCTATTCGGGCTAAGGGTTCAATTCGCCACATTAGTCGATCAGAAGTGTTTTTGCAATAACAAATTATGAGTATATGTCTATATACCGTTATAAAGGTTTGTTTCTACGAATTTATCGTATTTTTAGCATGCGATTATATGTCGAAAATGAAATATTGACACTTATTTTAGATATCGCATCACTGCGTCATTTTCGATTCAAATGATAAATTCGACCATAAAAGTTCGATTTCATGAATTGGGTCTTTGAAAATTTTCACCACCAAGTTCGAATTAATTTATTACATTTATAGCACTAAGAATACCATTAAATATCTTTTGGTATTAAATTTTGATAAAATTAAAAAAATACAACTAAACGACTCATATTACATTTCCTGATGGTTGAAAACATTATCGAAAAGTTATTTGGTATCTTCTAATAAATTTTCTAGTAAATAAAACTAATAAAAAAAGTAAATTTTGTATTTTTTTCAAAATAAGTTCGTGATACTTTTGGAGTCAAACGCTTGACTGGCGCGTGTATTTTATTTTATTTGTTGAGATTATTTTACATTTGAATTTATGTTTGCAATTTCTTGAAATATGTAAACAAGTAATACCTTTTGAATCTATGAACCTTACTCGGTCTATTCCTGTTATTGTAATGGGAGTTTATCAAATTTTTTCATTATTTTGGCCAAACATCAAAATCATGCTGTTGATCGGATTAACATTATATCAGAGATTACCGAAGTGTGATGTTTTATTAATAGATATAATGCTTTCGTGTTATACACATATTTTGTACGCGACTAATTCTGCGAGGAATACCATCAGCGAAGATGTAGCAAATGGAATCCAGAAATAGAACATTTCCTTTAATGCCTTAAAGATCAAGATCTTCTCAATATGAGACGTGCTGACCAGTGATCGTTTGTTTCTAAGAAATAATCAACTACCTAAGACTGTTCAGAAAGGTCTTTCCGACCCTCGCCATCTATGCTAAATAATGACCGGTCATAAAACCAACTGTGAAGCTTCGTGTTCTTTTAATAATACGTATTGCTTGTATCGCTATTTAAGAAACATTTTTTTAAATATAATGTATCTTATGAAAAGTTTTCGGGTAGCCTCCAACACAATTGACTCAAGTAATCCAAGCCTGAAGAAACAACTGCAATTCTGGAACAGCCCTTAAATGTCTACATTTAATGGCTATTCATTAAGTCGTCCAGAATTAATGTCAAGCTATTTTTCCTTCCACATCTGTCGAGGTAAAAAAACTGATCAAAACTTTTCCTAACAGAAAAGCCTTAAAAAATGACATAATTAGTAATAAGGCTCTCAAACTACTACTGCTTGAAGGTATTAGCTCATTAGTCAATATTATCAATGCGTCCTAAGATTACGTTAAGCTTATAGTGTAAAAGCAAGACTAAACTTTATGCTCAATGCGAAAAGCAAGCTGCTCTTCTATATAGCAATAACTCGACCAATTATGGTGTACGCTACTACAGTGTGGGCTTATTCTCGTCAGAAACATATAAAGACACTTTTTCTACAGAGATTTCTCAAAAATATCACAGCAATGTAGGCTATAAAAACCATAACCATACGATCTCTTGTCTAAATTATTTTGATGAGACAGTACTGAGTAATCGTTTAAGGCCGAGAGCGGCACTGTTCAACGACCCCTTATATACAGATAACTAAATAAGGTTTATTGATTTTATTGATCAACTTTTTTATATAATATATGTGTGTGTATTAAATTTAGTTAGCTTGGACACTGGACGCAGGGAAGCCATATCCTTCGATTTAAGTGTAGATATAGAAAAAAGCTAAAATATATTATTAAATTAATTTTATATCAAAGATATACTATTTTACATGTCTAACTATTTATATAAAAAAAATCTTTTCATAGAAAAAAGCTTAAATAAACTTACTTCATTAAAAAGTATTTATAATTAGGATTGTTCTTATTTTTTTATTTTTTTTAATTAATAATCTTAACATGTTTCATAGTACTTTTTCACGAGTTTCAAACCTAATAACGTGAAATTATGCGCCTTTACAAAATCTACCGAGTAACAAATCGAGTGGATGGTACATTTTCAAATATTGGATTAGCTCTTCCAGCGGGTTAACGAAATATAATGTCAAAAACATACCTGTATATATTGTATGGTATTTACTTTTTTCTGTTGCTTCAAATACTCACATATATGGCGAATCCTAAGAATAAATTTACATTAATAATATTACTGCTTAAACCCTTTTCAAAAAAAAAAAAAAAAGATCAGAGCGTTGTAGTTCTTTGGCTTTTTATTTACATTATCAGAAAATTATATTTTCCAATAAGTCTTAGGCAAAATAAAACTATTGTATGCCAAAAAATATTATTGAAAAGGTCTACCGTTCTTAAATCTTTCGATCGAAAATTTTGATTCATAAATTTATTTGAAATATTATATCGTGCGACTAATGTAAAATGGCTTTCAGTATTGCGTATTATATTTATTTGTCTTTCGTCACACAGGCTGTTCTAAAGATGTAGCTCACCGTAATTACCTCCATTTTCCGGTTTCAAACGATTTGAAACAGTAAGTTAAGCAAAAATACATCTAAAGGTTATATTTGTCGTTGAGTAGTTTCGAATATTAGACAAACACCGAAGATAGCTCAATGAAATCTTGCCAAAACAATTTTATTGGGCGGAAATAATCAGTTATCATACAATATTAAAATTACGCAAGAAAGCAGCCATTGAATGAACAGAAGTCATTGATAAAAATATCATTACTCTAACTGTATTCGTAATTTTTAATTATTATGACTTTTTGGCATATGCTGTAGATAAACCAGAAACCAATATAAACGACGGAGGAAACATAAATTAAAAAGTTTTAAAAACACAGCAAATAAACATAAATAATAAGTCAAATAAAATTATAATAAAATCAAATAAAATAACAAAAAAAATGTCAAATTTAACCAACAAAAATATGAACGAAATTCCGGCCACTTATTAGAGTTTTTGGCATATAGATATTTCACACAACAAATAATAGTTTTATTAGTGAAAGTAAAACTTAACTTATCGCCCAAATTATGCAATGGAAGAACTCTCATATGGGTAGTATTTAGAAGTTTAGGTTAGATTGCTTTCAATGAATGGAAAGCTTCCAGACAACTTATAAATATAATGACTGATTAATCGTCGTATATATATTAAAAGGAATATTAAATTGTACAAAGAGAATCGCCATATAAATTTTGATAATATCGAATATTATTTTCATTTTAACTTAGTATGGTTTTTTGTTTAAGGTTTTGAAGTAAGTAGTCAAAAATCCAATACGGATCGTATGTAAACTCAACCACCTGCTACAACCTCCTCCATTATTAATATGTTGTACTTTGTATGGGTGCTTTTTTTTCACCAGCTCATATTACACTAGTTTTATTTTTACTTACTGATGTATCACCAAAGCCTAGAGAGGGTTATACGTTTGCAGTCGCAAGTCCCCGGTGTGGTATCTGCAATCAGGTATTCAAATGATGACTCGGCTAATTCGCGTATCATTTAATATTCATTACCATCATAGTATTTGGTATATTAATTATATATTATATTTGTTTATTTTCAATTTAATAGTCAAACATCAGTTACTTCAATTATTCTTTAATCTTTCGTTAGTGACAAAACACGTGGAGTCGTACAAAGTTGTAACAATTCAAATTTTATTCTTTATTCATTATGTACACGTTTAATGAAATTTAGTATACTGATATTACACGATGGCAGCAAGCGTTTTGTTTTGGAATTCAATGTTCGTGGTTAGTTTCTTCAAAAGCACTTTTAAGTTATTATTATCGAGGAAAAAGGCGATTTAGATTATATTCCATCGAAACTGGATAATTTCTTCAGATATTAAACAAATATTCTATTTATATGCAATGAAGCACCAGAAGATAAAGTGTCAATTTTAGGCGCAGGCTGTCTATCGTTATATCAAAATATGCCACTCTGCTGTTTATATAATATAATACCAAAATAATCATTTTACGATATTTTATTTAACTTTTCGTGGGTTTACTCATCCCGGTCTTTTTATTTAACACTTGTATTGAATATGCATTCTGAGGCTGCTCCTTCTGTCGTTGGTTAATGAAGCTATAAATGGAAAAGACATTTTCGGCATGTAAAAGTTATTTAAGAATAATGAAAGATGATCGGTCAAAGGGCTGAAACTGTTCGAACGCATTGCCAGCTGGGAACAGCCGCTTTCGCGCAATGTCTTGTTTATTTTCGGATGTTTCCCAAGTCCCTCGTCTATTATTTTATTATTAAAACAATTCAAAGAATAATACGGATGTTTTCAAAATGTTTTCTCGGCATTCCCATTTCAGTTCCTGAAAACAGGTGTCGAATAATACTTAACAAATAAACCGGCTGTGATATTATAGCTTTACATAAAAATGATTTGCATCCTATGTCAAAAAATATTTATTTTATCAAATTCTCATAATCTAATAATATAATTTGTAGTTGATTACTGTTATATTTAGGTATATATATAAATCTTTATATTATTTTTAGTTTTAGTTCTTCATTATTTCCAACATGTGGCAGATTACTCCAGAAACGTATTAGGCGCGCGAGCATCAGAAATAACTTAAATACTACACATTGTGTAATGAATGTATATTATATTTATTTTCAATTTTCAGTTTACAATAGACAATTATTGCAAAGCGCAAACGTTTCTGATAAATTTTATCCAAATTTCCAATATTATAATACAATTTACCATTAGATATAAAAATAATGACATTATCAAATCAATTATGACATTACGAATTCTGTCAGGGAAAAATTGTCAAGCGACCCACAATATGAACAACTACAACAAATATGAACCGTGTTTAGGTTATCCTCGACTTACGACTGAGATACGTTCCTGGACTTTGGTCGTATGTCGAATTTCATAGAAAATGTGTATGTACTTACATTTTAAAATAAAACATGTGTATTTTAAAATGTAGAAGTTAAATTTATACTTATTTATTAATACAAAACAAAATATTTACTTCATTAATAAAATTAAAATTTTCGTCATCTGTACATATATAAGTACAATCCATAGGCTCATCATCAGTAGTGGAAGAAGAAGCAGTAGTAGTCTTTTTAAAAAACATCCAGTTTTAGTTGAGATGTTTGTTTTTTTCCCTGTATATTGCGACGTAAACAATGCAATTTTTTCGTCGTAGGTCGAACCGCCGTAAGTCGAGGGCTATATTCTGGATATGGGTAGTGTCGCGCATGATAGTTAGTCCGTCAGTATGCAAACACAAATTACCCAATACTATCAGATCATATATAAATAAAAGCTTATTATATCCTTAGATCAATATTTAACGATCAAAAATGATTGAATTATAATGTAAATTGAATCGTTGTAACTTGACACTGGTGAAATAATATATTTACAAATGGGAAATTTCTTATTTTATAAGTTGTATTAAAAAATATTTTTTAAATTATTTATCAGAAATATCTCTTTATACTGTATATAAGCCCAATATTTTAACAAATCTAATGAATAAATAAACAACTCACTTTTTTCAAATACATTCTACTCATCAACAAATAATCCTAGCTGAAAGTGTCGCCTCCTAAAATTAGCCACTTGCGTGTATCAACATAACTTGCTTTAAGAATGTAATTTAGCATGGTTATAATGCATACTTCAATGCAATGTGTTACATCTCTCCTAGCATCTAGATGCAACACATTATTAAGCCAGTTTGAATGAATTGTAAAAGTAGTGATATCATTAAAAAATAATTTAATTCCATATTTGGTCATAGATAAACTCAACACTGCCCGTTTAAATTTCATTTGATTGTATGAAACATAATTATGTTATATTTCATATTGGAGACAAGATGGAAGACATAGGTATGATCATGATCTTTTTGGTGTAATATGGAAGACAATTTTTTTATATGAACTTCATAATATAATACTTGTATCGATGCATAGCTACGTTTGGCAGAGCATTCTACACAAAAAATGGTACATCGAGAATATTAAACACTGAAAAATAAATAATTTCGCATCAATTATGGACCGCATTGTGACGGAAAGTTAATGGAAGTTTTGTATTATAAACCTAATTTTGAAAAATGACGGACAGCATTTTTGCCTTCGCACGTCCCGCTTTGAAAATATTGTACAATTTAATAATGTTGAACTTTTTCATTCCGTATTGAATATAATATATACATTTATGACTGTAAATAATACTCTAAATGCTTCTCGTTGTTTTAAACAAAGAATACGATTTATCACCGCTGTCATTTCTACTATACAAGGCTTTACATAATTGAACAATAAAAAATATTTCAAATGTGATTGCCTGCTTAAAATGGGAAACAAATATGCGAAAGAATTCAGATTTACGACGCCCGATTCCACCATTATAGTTTAATGTAGTACGTTATGTCATTCGAAATAGGAATTGAAATAATAATAATAAAGAATATTTATTTTCTTCAACACTAAAAACCGATATTAAAGAATCTGTAGTGTCGTTATCAATTGAACTGTTTCTCAAAAATATTAATTCGCTCGCCTAATTAGATTACTATAGTTTACTACAATGATTTTTTATAAATGTATTAGCTAAATTTTGTAGCTAAAGTGTTTTAAGTTGAGAAACTTTATGAAATATATAACACATCACTATCAAGGAGACTTTTAAGCCAAATCAGGTGTGTATTTTATTAAGTGATAGCTACGCAACTGTGTTTGAAATAAAAATATTATTTATCTTTTATGCAGTCGAGGAGTAATAACGACTCTTATAAATTCAATTAAAATTGAATGGCATATTTTATAACTTGCCACGACAGTGAATGATACAAATAATAATGCAGTTGATACCAAATAGCGCTGTACGTATTATATTTCTATTTCATATCATAGAGAAAAAGTTTTGTAAAATATATGTTGCACAGTTTGAGAAACTTGGGCGTTACTAGAAAAATATACGGAGTAGCGGGTGTCCTATAGACAGAATAAATAAAATAAGCACACTTAAAAGTTTAAGTGTGGACGTTTGTAAACTCTTCTAGTTTTTCTGTGACCAGTTTTACGATGTTTAGCATTCTTTCAACATTATGATTTGTATATCTAAAATAAAAATCACATACTATGCCAATAAGCGGCGGATTGTTCCACTATACATTATATGTAACCAAACAAGGTGGCTTCTGTATTTCTTTAACAATATAAAAGGCTATTTTAAAAAGTCGCACTAAAATAAAATGTTCTCAGAGTAATCTGCTACTTGTTTTCAATACCATTTCTTCTAGAGTCTAAATCAGTGTCTGTCAAACTGTGTGTCGCTAAGGAGAAACTCCGACACTGTTAATTTCAAATACTGCCTATTCATTTCAATTTAAAATAAATTCAGCATCTACATATTCAAATAAATATGTGTCACGTGCGCACAGAGTGGTCAATGAGTGACGTTGATATAGACGAAACGTATTGAGTTTCCTTTATTTATATAAAAAAGTTGAATTTCATGTATTTTTATTTGACGTTCCACGGAACATTCAGTCAGATTCACCGGGGTGCCATGAAGTAAAAATGTTTGGCATATACTGGCCTAAATAGTCATACAAAAATATAAATACATCACAATGCAAAAATTAAACAGTAGGATGTCACCATGTCAGTCTAGTGAATGGCCAAAAGTTATTCGATACTTAAACATTTAAATAAATTATCAATGAAAATATTCAGTCATGACCAAAACAATTTACTGTCGTTAAAAGGGGGCTCTTTTAAAATTTTCTCCAGCATTAATAAAAAAGATAAAATAGCCTGTATCTCTGATGATAATTATAAAAATCACAGAGATAATTCATTCAATATATATATATATTTAAGACGTTTTAAATAAAATAATATATCCATTAATAGCTTATTGATTTTTGACGAATGAACGTTTCCCGGTGCTGAAGAAAAGCATATTGTGTAACGCAAACCAAGCCCCGCAGGTAGCCTTAAGGGCCGGAAGTATCAAAGGTAAATATTTGTGTGATGCGGACATATATTGAGATTCTGGAAGCCGTCAGCTTAATATGCCAAATACGTATCTATTGTTGAGAAACACGTTACTTAGATCAGTATAGGTCAAAGAAACATGTTATAATTGCTAAGGTGCCAGTAATAATTTCATTAAAAATTATTCAATATTACATTGCGTTTCATGAAAATATTTCAGCCTATGTGGCTTAATGTTAATTTTTTTTCTTATCGATTGGTTCAAGTCTCGGCCAGGTCAAATTCATTTTTTAATTTAAGATCATCGACGTGGATGTGGAACATATCTCTTCCTCTCTGTGGTGATCTCGCGTGAGTTGACTTGACAAAAATTCTTATGTGACACCGTAAAAAAATAGCAATGTATTTTAGTTCTACAATTTTTTTTATGATATAGTTGATAGCTATTTCGGCTCACGCCATCGTTCTGACGACTATATCTTAAAAAAAATTGTAGAACTAAAATAAATTTCTATTTTTTCACCGTGTTATAATGGAGTTCTACCAAGTAAATGCCAATTCAATCAATCAATAAATTCTTATGTGATTTTAAAATATGCGTTTTGGCTGTTACATATGATTCCCGATATTTTTATCAAAATTTTGCTTCCTGAAATTACTATTTATTCTTATTTTTGTTTTGATTAGAGGTTGATAGAAATTATTGAATGAAAGAGAGGTTAAATATTTACTCGCATTAAATTTTAGGACATATTTATTCACAAATTTTTAATAAATTATTACATGAAATTTCTTTATATTAAGTCATAATACACATATGCAAAACTCAGTCAATTGAAAAATTGTAAATAATAATTAATTATATTCAGTCCATAATACTGTGAACGAAAAATTTGTTTGCTTACACATCAATATAAATTTTAGGATTACTTAATATCAATTTTAATCAAAGAAGCATATACCTGTACATTTTATTTACCCTTAATATTTATAAAAAGTCTTTCAAAAAATATATTCATAGATATGATTAGAAAATTGATTCATAGAAAGAAAACACTTTTCTCAAATCACAAGCTTTGTTTTCCACGAATCTTATAACTTATTAGAACACTAGAACTAGAACACAAGAATGATAAATCATAATATAATAATATATTATAGAGTAGAGTTGAAACAGCTTACACAATAAAATAATTATAGAAATTGTCATTGATAAATTAAATTATTTTCGATTGAAAAAATTGTACCTTATTTAATTGAAGAATGTCTAAATTATTTTCATAATAAACACTGCATGAACAGTTATAAATAATTTCTTTTTTATGTGTAAATTTTTTAATTTTGATATTAATAAAAATAAACAAGGACTTTTATGTAAGTAAGGTATGTAAATACCATACTTATCATCAAATAGTTGCTGTAAAGAGACTGAATGAAGAATTGACAGGATAGACTATCTTAACTTTAGGTTTTAAAATCAACAAATATATCACAAAACAAGTATGCGACAGGGCCGCGCTTCCTACTATCAATATAGCCATATAGCTATACCAAAAGTTATCCCACGTTCCTTTCCAGTACCAAATACCTGTTAGTATAAGATTTTGCATCGTAATCAACACAAAATACCCACCGTACCACAGTCTCACTTTGTTAAATTGCATTTTCATTTCAATTAAACAAAATACATAGACGTATCCTAAAAATAAATAAAACACTTTTCTGTTCAAATTTTCTTTCCAAGAGTTCCACATTATCAGAATCACCATTAGAATGTAGTGGGAAAGACAAATATAAAAACATTCGTTAAGATAGAACGAAGAAAACGTAGCTAGAGCCAATATTCTCGACGCTATGAAAAATAGCCATGCAAAGAATGCCACTATTCTTGCAACACCGTCTTCGTCTTCAATTCCTTTGATCGCATTCTTCCGTACTCTGACAGGTAAATCTAAAGTGCTGTCATCTTTGTATCGTCTGCGTGGAATCCTTTCAACGATAGATTCTGCGTTCGACTTGATCATATCTCTTATAGCAATTAAAGATGCAGGTCTGGGAGCTGGTGTTTGAGGAGGTGTTGTGTGTTTCGACATATCTGTCACTTTCTTTCTTCTGTATTCAGTCAACCTTAACGACCTCCTTTTTTCTACGTCAGGATTGTCTACCAATAGCACTTTGCGTGTGTGTTCAAAATCTTCTGTTATTTCATCAAGATTATCCATGTTTTCACGAGTAGTTTTGGAAATGGTTGAATTTGGTTTTAAAAACACTTCATCATCCAAATCGTTCTCTATATTACCGTCATGGTCACTGTTTTGATTTACATCTTTAAGTGTTTTCACTAGTACATCGTTTATTGTGACTATTTCTGTTATTGAATTCTTTGCTTCAGAATAAGAAGATTTTGGAACTGTAGATGTGCTGACTAAGATTGGCTCTTCAAATGATTCAAAACTATCGTTTTCGTAAATGGTGCCTGATCGCTGTTGTGAGTTTCTCGCCGATGGAAAGTTCTCGTGTGAATTGAACCAAATGTCTAACGGGTTGCTTTGACCGTTCCGTTCCCGGTGACTTGATTCTTCCTCAAAATATATACTCCCTGAATCTGGAGAGTATATTTTTGAAATACGGTCGAACTGTTTTGCTGCCCATGGATAACATATACCCACTACTTTCCTCCGTTCAAAACGTTGATATCTCATAGTTGTAATGGCAATCTTTAATAATGAGGCCGATATACTTAACAGTTGAAGTGAAGCTGAAAATATAATTTAACATTCCTTAGATAAAAATCATTTTCTTCAAAAATGAAGTACTCAAGTATCATTCATCTTGAACACCAATATTTTTTTATCTAACAAAAGTATTGCGATGGCTTAACATAATTTCAGTGACAATTGCAGACGCCATATAATCATATAAATAAAAAAATATTCACGTATCCTTTAACTTTTTTGCATCGTAATCATAATAAACACAATAAAAGAGATACTTTGTTTTATTGCTAGGAACATCTTTCATGTTAGCGCTGTGAACTTTGTGCGATGAATAGTCAGCCAAAGATGATCACGGGAAATCATCTCGAACATATGTTTCATATGTTTTTATTAATTACAGTCGAACTGGAAGCTATAAACTTTGGACCTGGAGACAAAGACTGGAGTAAAGACTGACAAATATTTGAATGCTGACTGATACAATAAAAACTAATGCCACGAATAATATAATATCATGCTATGATTGTGAATATCGTTGTAATTTCTGTTTAAAATCCCTCAAATAATACAACGGAAATTAGCTATTGTATAAAATTTAAAAAAAATATCATTTGGTGGTTTAGAAGGGGACGTTTACTCCCACCTGAATGTGAATAAACACATATTCATCTGTTTTTGGACTGGCTTGCTCATATGGACAAAACAAAAAGCTAACGTTGCCAACCCCTGGAAAAAATTGAAAAATTGAATTGACGTCCTTGGTTCGGACGACACAGTGAAAAAAACCTGTATGGCATTAAACATCTTTGCCATTCACAACTTCAATATTAGTTATTAGCAACAAGACGTAAATGTATTAATAATATGTGTCGATGATAAGTCAGTAAAAAATAGCAACGAAAATGATAATCATTCGAGTGACACCTTTTATTGCAAGGATAAAATTATTTAGATTGGTGACTATGGGGGATCTGTTTCTAAAATTTTCCTGCAACCGTGTAATAGAATTCCCAAAGATGTCGAATGGCGAAACCCGGGTCGTGAGTGACAAAACTTCCGCAATTGTACATATTTTGAACGAATAAATTTAAGAAATATATTTATTTTCATAACCGGGTACAGGCATTGTCGAATGAACACAAATTTTCCGATTTAATATTTTGTTGTATTTACTTAAATGAGTGAACGACTTTTTAATTGTAATTTGAATGGTGACTTCGCGTCTTTTTCGAGATAAATTATTTGGTTTCGAATACACAGTATATGTAAAATAAAAATTGAATATAAACTTCAAATCCCAAAAATGATTATTAAATCACGACTAGTTTTCTGATCCTCAAATAGAAAGAAATTTTTGAAACCCTTTATTCTTATTTTTGCTTTACCTCCAAAGAATATGATCGGTTGATATTATCGCAATGTATATTAAAATGTTATATAAATATATATATGGAGACGATGCTACTATGAATGTTGTTGAAATGATATTTTCAATCTGAAGAAGTATTAAACAATCTATAAATGTCGTGTTGATATTTAATAATTATTTTTCTATTCTTACGTTTGATGATTATAATAGAGTCCATGAAACCGCCGAGTGTAGGCAAGAAAAGAAGAATACAATTTATAGCAGTTAATAAAACCGGGGAGCCACTGCAACAATATATTATTTACCTGTATCCTTGTGATAAATTTCAGATTGTAATAAAACATGAAACTGAAGGAGTATCTGAGGAGCTGAATGAAGATATGCTTGGAGAAAGAAATACATCTCTAATGGACGTGGTTTGAGTAGAAGTCTTAATGCTGACTCCCTCCGTTTATCATTTGAGTTCAAGTCTGCAAAAATTGCCTCTAATGACCAATATATTTCATAAAGCATTCTGGAAAATAATAAAACATCTCAAATTGTTATGGTCAAAATAAAATTTCTTCATTGATTCGATTTGTGGTTTTAATTATTATACATTACGAATAAACATCAGGAAATATTTCAATAAAACGCGAAAGTATCGATGCCACAATTAGCTAAAATTATATTATTTTATAAAAAAAAAATATATATATATAATTTAGTTATCACAGTCCATAAGTTTTCAAACCAGCAAAAAATCAAATTTACATATCTAATCGTACTAAATTTGAAGAATATGGTGAATTTGGAAACAATTCAAAGTGCAATTCGTGCAATTTGGCCATTGCTGTGATCGAATTGATGTGATGTCTCATGATGAAAGAGCACCTTTTTCTTCTTCGTTTGGGGCCGCTTTTTCGTGATTTCGTCATTCAAACGCTATAATAATACTATGTAATAATATTCACTGTTGATCCATTTTATTCCAATCCCAAAATACAGACGCCATAACCATCCCAGCCGACTTGTTGTTGGGTTTTTGGTCCCTTTGGACGACTTTCACCGGTTACTATCCACTCAGCTGACTGCCGATTTAACTTCGGAGTTATATTTAACTTATAGTTATATATTCATGTGTCATCCATTGTTACATATCGCATGAAAAAATCTTTTTGGTTTTGCCTGAACAGATCCAAACAGCCCTTTGAATCATAAACACATTGTTGCTTAGTCAATGGTGAACAAACGCGGTATTCACTTCGAGCAGAGTTTTCTCATGAACGATTATTCATGCAAAATAGTGAATATATTGCCATTTGATATCTTTAAACTATATCAGGCAACTTCACTTTACGGTCTTCCGAATCGATTTTGTGCACTTTTTATACGTTAAGGAACAACTGCCAAATTTGGGAAACCAGAGCGTTCAGTATCATCGGAGTTTGTATACCCACTCATAAAATCAGTAAACCATTTCTTCTCTTCAATCTTTTTTTATAGCACGAATATCTCGAGCCCTCCGTTTTCCCAAGCCAGTAGTCGGCATTAGACTAAGCGCTTTCGCGCACGACGAGATAGTTTGCTGATTGTAACCAATGCAGTGATCGGGGTTAAAATATCGGTAAGAATGTATATTATTTGGATAGAGAAAATAAATGTAATTTATTTTGTAAGCTCTCAATATAAAGGTATTATAGATAATTAATATTTCTCGTAAAATACAATTTTACCAATTTGTACCATCACTCTCACAAAATAAATCGGTAATAACAATAATAATCCGCCCATATTTAAAAAAATAACAGTATGATATTACATTTCATCGTGTTTTAAGTTCTACGAAGTATATGGCAATTCAATAGATAATATGTTATTTTCCTAAGCGAGAGTGAAATGATTTATGGTGACATCTATGGATAATAAAAAAAATGAATATTTTTTACGTTAATTTACTATTCATAAAATTTCAAATTTTCTTCAGTCATCTCAGTTGGTTTGAGCACACCTTGTATCATATTCGACTATAAAATTTATAATATGATGATCGGATTTAGTGGGTTGCATAAGCAGAAATCTGTTTCTGTTTTCAATAATTTAGTTATCAGAAAAGTTTTTTATTCATAGATGTCAATTTGAATCATTTCACTCACCTCAAATAACTTAATAATTTTTATATAAATATATATGTGTAAATATTAAGTCTTTCGCCTATAAATATTTTTTATCGTTTTTCAGAATATTATAAATGCATTTTATAAAGATGCCACCACAAAAAAATCAGATTGAGAATTTAGTATATAGTAAATGACTGGGGTTTATTGAAAATAATAAATATACTACGATTCAAGGATAAAAAGGGGTTAAGAAACGTTAAAAAACATATTTTTATGTACAGTAAATATATAACATATTATGATCCCTTAGAATGAATAAAAATTATGAATTTTATATTGTACACATAATGACTTAATAGATATTTTGGCTTAGGAAAAGAATTTTTCTATCTTTATTCATGTGATCCTCATAAACTTTTTCATTTCTCCATATGCACTTATATTTTATTAATACAATTGTCTTTAATTTATATACCAGGAGACGTATTGAATTATAAAGAAATAAATTGGGCATTTAAAAAATCAGTCACTTTTTTAGGACTTCACAGCTTTCTGTATAGCTAAAAATAATGAACACAATAACTGAATAAGATACTTACCGACCAAATATATAACAGAAGAAATATAATTACCTATATGCGGCTGCAAATGGGAAGCCTATAAGATACCACAACTGTATTCCTAAAAAAATGAAATTTTGCTTGTCTAGAGGTTTTTCTGATGGCCATAAATCAGGTGATGAAACAGAGAAAATAAAACTCGCCAAGGTTGGCGTGAACATGAAAATCATTGTCAAACTAGCCCATCTGAAAGAGAAGATAATTTTCGAACTTACAATAATGAACAATAAAATATTGTAATGTAATGTTTAGTTTTCTAATGAAATAAAAGAATTTTGTCTGATTCAGATATCTTGGCCGACGGGTCAATAATGCTTTAAATGTTAGTTTTATTCAGTTGCGATTTCCTCAGGCGCATAATCTTTTAACACAAAATATTGATTTCACCTTGAAAGTTGAACAGCATTAAATGTTAAATTTTCTTGGCATCATATTAATAAGAAATAGCAACAGACTTTAATTTGTTATATATTGAAGAAAAAAAATGTACAGAAACAATGCTGTTACTGTACAATCTTTACATCCAGTCAAAGAAATTTTCTTCATTTCGCTTAGTGATAAATATACTTATTTTCCTCTTACATAAAAAAAAAATGATATAAAATTAAATACCGTAAAGTAAATAGCATTGAATAAATTTTTTTTCGCATTAAGCGGGATTTTCTGGGACCATTGTATCGCATAAAAAAAGAATGGGTGTAGTTGTCACCGTATTTTAAACCAAGAATATTCTTAGCTAATGCAATTATGATAGAGAATATTTCAAGAGTAATTGGTATTATCATGGTGTCACTAAATTGTATTGATTGAAAAAACTTCTATCTGTCAATCAATAGGTTTTTGAAAATTGAGAAGATTAAGTTATTTTATCAGTGAGAATGATAGAAGTGAAATATTTTCAGTGGATTCTGATATAACTTTGTGGAAGTTAATTTTCAATACACCATTAAAATTGAAAACCTAATTTTCTACTACGTGTGTAACTAGCTGTGACAAATATTTCGTATTATTCAGCCAAACAATAGTATATGGAAGGGTGTCGTTTTTGACATACTGGTACAAACTTTATTCTTATCATTGTTACTGTAAATAAATGATTACTGAATCAACATACCTTGGATTTCCTTGTAATAAATGCTGTACAAACAAACCAATATCTGAAGCTATTACAATTAGATAGATGAGTGTGGCAATAATTGGTGGCAGAAAAAAATATATTACTAATCGGTAAGTTGTGTTCAAGCGAAGTCCCAACGTGCTAGCTGGGACTTCATTAATTAAAGATGTCATGTCCTCTGTTATATTACATCAAAAACTATCATTTTCGCCTCACAGATTACTTCACATTTCTCTGCTGTCAAACTTATCTTCCTGTTTTTCAATATCAGAAAAATTTTCTGTGCACTCTTTACAATTATATAACAATATTATTCAACACCAGAAATGTTAATTTTATTTCTCTTTATACTCAGAAATTTTAAAAATCCATTTCAACCCAATGCAAACAGATCATGAAAAGGCGTTGTTGTATCGCAACATAAAAATCGATAACTAAAATGTTTCTGAAACACTATGATAAGGCAGATAAGTGATAAGATAAAAAGAAAAATACACCTACCCGCCTAGTATTTTTCTGTATAAAGAAATTACGTCAATCTTTACTTAAGGTATAACAGGTATTTATATCCTGATAAATAATAATAGATAAAGTAATAAAAATTTCCTTCAACTCATTTCAATTATTAATGTATTTTCACTAGTATAAAATGTTTGATAATCAAATAGTGAAAGTTCAGCAAAAAATAAATTTACAGTTTCACTACTCAATATCAGTGAAACTATAATTGATAGGTACACCAGCATGGAATCTAATCTTATATAATCAGTCTTTTAAATGCTAATAATGAATACATTATTAACACTTTAATTGCGTGAGAAATGCTGAGTGTGCAAATACATACAAATGAAGCATATCATATTATGATGCATTAGACATATACAAGATGGCTTGTAGCAAATGCTTGGCCATATTTGTTGTCACATGAATGCAAGAGTAACTTCTGACGCATAATAAATGTCTTCTCCAATGTGTTTACTTGCTAGATATGGATTCTGCACCCAGTGTATTAATAAAATAAGTAATAAAATGACACTAAAAATATTCAAAGAAGTACACAGCCTTAAACTTATCTAGATTCAGTGTCACATCATTCTGAAATAAATATCAAAAAAGGTGATTTTTCGGTGTCTTATCTACATTTATTTATTTATGGCTGGCAATCCCGGCAATTATGAAGTAAAGCCATTTAAGCAATGAGATATTTAGTGTCTTATTCCAAACACTGAATGATTACACAGTGGTATGGAAAACAATTGAACACTCAAAGGTCTGCTGATACGTAAATACCTTGGTTTTATGGGAATATTAACACTTTAAAATGATTGTTTTAATAATAACCTGAAATTTTTGAGATATGGCAACAAAAATCAAAGTAATGATAAAAAAAAATTGAAATTATAGATACAATAGATAAAAATATTTCCCAGTAGAGAAAAAGTTTTGATGATATTTGCAAGACTTTACAAATTAATTAATTTACCATTTATCCATACATTGGACACATTCATCCCGTCACAAATGCATTAATATATCATAATCTGTGTCGTCTCAGTCCCAAGAGAAGCCATATGTTTTATGAAGTCTATTTTTTACACAAAATTATCTTAGAAGAAGCTGACATCCCACACTGTGGTTTTCTACATGCATGGATCACGGATGTTAAAATTTAAAATACTATCAAGTAACATTCAAGACTAAAATATTTGAATATTCGTGAATGAAAAAAAAATCAAAAATTGTTTTTTTGAGCACTATATCATTTCAGTACAATTTAGTCAGTAAATAATGAAAAATTTATCAAAATGGTAGTTGACTTTTAAACGCCCAGCAGTCACATACAGGAACAGTGATTATGGTGCATTTCGCTATTGAGTTACACTGATTTATGAAAATAGTATTCAAAATATGAATATGAGTTTATGTAAATAATGTCTTTGAGTAACCGATCAATAATTTTATTTTTGGTTTCAAAAAATATTTTTACCGTAATGAGTAATATAAAAATCTGTGTTACAATATCGACTCTTGACATACGCATTGTAATATGAGGCGGACCGTAATAAATCAGCTTTATAGGGGATACAGATATTTTTCATACAATACATAGAAATTTTTTATTTGAGGCAGTGGCTGCCAATCTGGATGCATGAGCCTCTCAGAGATGTTTAACTTTAACGTATAATTACATAAAATGTGAAAAATTACTTATAAAGCTTTTGTAAATTATAAACAATCTTTTATTTTGATAATGCTTCTTATTTTACCAAAATATAATGAAATAAAGATATTTAGTTTTAAAGATATAATAATTTTTAGAACAGCTACAGGTCGCGCGAATATTTCACAAAAAATGCTTGGTCAGTTAAAGGTTAAGCTTATGAAATATACCTTTAATTTAGTTAACCTACCAACATCATCTTGTAGAAAGTATCCAGTTTTAAAACCTAGTGTTTTTAAAAACAAAGACATGTTCATTTAAGTACTATGTTACACCAACAATTTGAAAATTTACAATATTGAGTTCACTTATTTCACACTTATAAAGTGTTACAATAATGAAAAAAAAAAAAAAGTTGATAGAATATCTACTTATATTTTAGAACGTTACAATACACATTTAATTATATGTCTTTGGCTGGCTGTAAATCTTCTAAGAATATGTTATGTCTCTCAAGAACTTTGTAAATATGATCACTAGGTTTATGATATTCCGAATCAAATTCAGCTCCAACACTCCACAATGATTCCAGATCATAAATCCGCCGAGTTTTTTCTGAGAATATATGAAGAGCTATATTTCCTGCAAAAACACAAACAATCAAAAGATCAGTTGGTGAATTGAAATCATTTTTAATAGTTTTTAAAATATTATTTTTATTTTATGAATTGAATTGGCATTCACCCTTGTAGAACTCCATTATAATATGGTGAAAAAAATAGCAATGTATTTTAATTCTACAAAACTATTTTTTAGAATATAGTTGATAGCTATTTCGGCTCCATCGTCAGAACTATGCTAAAACAAACATTTGCTTATCTATATACAGCTGAGCTTAGCCAACGACCGTACCACGTTGTAAGTGCCGGCTCTCGTGCGATCACCGAAGTTAAGCAACATTGGGTGCGGATAGTGCTTGGATGGGTGACCGCTCGGGAACACCGAGTGCCGTGTTCTCTTGGCTATGGGAAGGAAAACCCAGACAGAAAACTGAACACCAACCCGCCTGGGCAGCGTGGTGCTGCTATGTCCAAACCCCCCCTGAAAAAAAATCTTCATCCTTCATCCAGCAGTGGATCGACCCCGGCTGATGATGATGATGATGATGATACAGCTGTGTAGAAAAGGTACTATAAAAGTAAAAGCTTTATATAGATAAGCAAATGTTCGTTGAAGCATAGTTCTGACAATGGCATGAGCCGAAATAGCTATCAACTATATTTAAAAAAATAATTTTGTAGAACTAAAATACATTGCCATTTTTTTCACCGTGTTATTATTTGTAGCATTAAAATAAAGAATTATTTATGATATCTACTGAAGGTGCTTGATGGAACTTCAATATCAAATTTGAATTGTTACAACTTTGTACGATTCCACATGTTTTGTCACCAACGACTTTGGCTTTCGCCTTTCGACATTTTCAGGCATTCTATTAAACGGTTGGAAAGCGAAACCCAGGTTGTTAGTAACAAAACATGTGGTATCGTACAAAGTTGTAACAATTCAAATTTGATATTGAATTTCTATCAAGCACCTTCAGTCGATATCATAAATTAGTGATTTGTCTTTACAATTATATATGACAATTAAATTCATTCACATTCATCTAATCTTAAAAACAGGATGAAAGGAGAGCAATTAACATAGTTATAGCCCATTTTCACCCCATTTGTCCATCTTTATTCTATGATAAAACCACTCTTACCTAAATCAAGTGCTTTCCATTCATCTGAATTTATGCCTTCAATCATTGGTAAAACATCTTTAGAATTAGATTTCTTTTTAAATACTCTACGAACAAATTCTGCCAAAGCCAGCATATGTCTTGTACTTCTACCACTGACGATACAGAAATATTGGACATACTTTAATTGTTCGGGCACTGCAACAACAAATATGTTTTTGGCATTTTCCCTGCGTAAAACATCAACTAAATCCTCAATATCAAATACTCCAGTAAGACCACCTGAAATAATACAAAGAAAATATAATTGCATTCAGTACAATACTGATTGAAATCATTCAGTGAATAAAGTCCTTAATAAATAAATTGTGAAACATGAAACATTAGTGTTAACTGGGAGACTATGTCAGTCACTGTTGACTGTCCCTTTGTTTTAGTTGGTTTTAGAAATGACTTATCTGTAATCCAACATGAAATTTCTTTGCAAATAGAAATCTAATTTAGAGATTTTTGCTTATATGATAGTATTTAGTTAAAAGCGCATGCAGCTAAGACAAATTTTGTCCCAGGAATTTATAGTACAATAGAATGGCAAAAAAGTGAAATTTCATCATTTATTAATTGAATACTTTAGTTGCAAAATTAGCATCAGTCTAGATATTGTCTATTTATATGATAGTCATCAATCTAAGTCCTTTTAATATTGATTTATGTCGAATCTTAAAACATTTGATAAATGGAAAAAATGTTCAGACTAACGGTTCAAGTTAATTCCATCGAATTCATCATTTTCATCTTGCATCATCTCTGCATCAGAAGAGGTAAGATTTGCTTCGTTCACATCAAGGATTTTAGGTGAATCTGAATCTTTGAATAATTTATACTTCGATAAAACGCTGGCAGAGACTTCAACGTCTTTGGATTTTGGAATTAATTTTGTAAGTGGAAATCGCCGGGGATTGTTTAATGAACAAGACAAATGAAATTGTCTTGTAAATCCATTACTGACAATTGCAGAATCGATGTGGTTTATGAATCGACTGTACAGTGAAGATAGTGAGATATTTTTTAACAGGTTCATAGTTTCATATACATGTACAATTTATACTTAACAGTGAACAGATAGTGTTTCAGCTACTCATAAGAAACACAAACATAACCTCTATTTCATATAATAATTTGTGTTCTATTTGAAGCATAAGATTGAGATGTCAAAACTTATTGCCAGCACCAGCAATTTTATTTATGTTATTTAATCGCGTGTAATCTTTACTAAAGTACTCAGACAATACGTTATAATTGTATGCAGGCTGATATAAATGATATATTGAATACTTGATGTACTTCTATGCGATATATCTCAATTTCATAGACTTGATAGATATATTCTATCGAGTCTATGAAATTATTATTAATAATTTCAACAACATAAATGAAATGTGAAAATAATTGAATTATTATATTTTCATAGATTTTCAAAAAAAAAATATTTTGGGAACTTAAAAAATGATGTCTTGAAATTATTCATTAAAAAGAATAATTATCACGTTTCATTTAATGATATTACTTGCACACCAACTTTGGATTTCTTAACAGAGACCAACTAAAAATGGATTTCGAAATTTTTTCTACTTTATATTCTAAGTAGTATTTTAGAGATAAAAGAAAATACTTCATTCACATATGTGTATGTATAATTTTACTTTATCGAAATTTATACCATACCAAATGGTGTCTTCATACCGATTGTGGCGACATTCAAACGTAACATCTCACTGTCTCTGACTGTCTCACCACTGACCAGTTCAGTTGGAGTCTGTTAATATGTGGCTTACAGAATATAAAGCAGGTTTAGTGGAGGTATGCTGTATTAGATTTTTGCCGCACTTTTTGTTCAGCTGTAATAATAAACCAGTATTCGCATACGTAACGCACTATGTAACTTCGGTTTTGGAAGCCGATAAAGTAGGCGTAGGCAGACACATGATTGGGTTGGGTTAATAGTTAAACATTTTTTATTTACTTTTTCATTTCTTTCAGACATGATCTTCACACTCTGCTGTAGAAAGATGATAAAGTTAATGTAAAAGTAAAGTCACATTAAGTGCCAACAAGCTTCCATTATGCTTCAATAACTCTGAGAGTACAATCGAACTTCTTATTTAACATAGATACCTAAACTGTTATCATGGGAAATCAAAGCAGTTGTTGCAGTTATAGCAGTCCACTTCCTGTGAGAGTCAGGAAGGATATTGTGACGTCGAATGATCATCTTCCTGAGGGTGAAATCAGTGTAAATAACTTGCAGCATATTAGTGAACGCGAGCCTGATGATGGTGATGCGGATCCTTCCCAAGACCCGATGGCTGGTACGATCTTTATGGAACGATCTAAAGCTTCACTGGAAAACGGCATGACCAGGAAAAGAAGTCAACATCAAATTGCAGACACCAAATTGAAAAAAAGCAGCTCATGTTCCACAATATATCTGGATGATAGCACAGTCTCTCAGCCTAACTTGAAGAACACTGTGAAATGTGTAGCTTTGGCCATTTACTATCATATTAAGAACAGGACATCTCAGAGACAGCTGAATATTTTTGATGAGAAACTCCACCCGCTCACCCGAGGGGGAGTCAGTGATGACTATGATAAATATAATCCGGAGCATAAACAAATCTACAAATTTGTGAGAACTCTGTTCAATGCAGCGCAGTTGACAGCCGAGTGTGCAATTATAACTCTCGTATATTTGGAAAGGCTTTTAATATGTGCCGAACTAGATATAGCACCTTCAAATTGGAAGAGAATTGTACTGGGTGCAATTCTTCTCGCAAGTAAAGTGTGGGATGACCAGGCTGTTTGGAATGTAGATTATTGTCAAATATTAAAAGATATCACTGTCGAGGATATGAACGAACTGGAAAGAGAATTTTTGGAAATGTTGCAGTTTAACATCAATGTGCCCTCCAGTGTTTACGTGAAGTATTACTTTGACCTTCGCACTTTAGCTGAAGCGAATGAGTTATCTTTTCCTAATGAACCATTGAGTAAGGATCGTGCCCAAAAACTGGAAGCGATGTCCCGTGTTATGGAAGATAAGATAAATGCAGAGCTTGTGAAAAACGGTGTTAAAAAATGGTCTAGTATGGACAACGTTAGTCAAACGGGAGGACTGAGAAAAAGTGTCGCCATACTTTCTTAAATCCAGTATTTTTAAATTATGCCTTGTTCAAAACAAGAACATTCAACCAAAGTTTTTTTAGTGTCAGCTTGTTTTTTATCTATTTATGGAACAAAATAAATTTTACTGCATACTTACGCATAAGATTTTTCTACATAGTAATTTTTAATATGAGATATACTAATTGCCTTTTAATTTTTATAAATAATATGTGATATGTTTAATAAATTATTCTTTTATGTATCCCTGCCCAAAACGTTTAATAGGGTCCAAATGTAATGAATCTCTGAATCTGTCAATTTTATATGCAGGACTATTTACATATTTTAAGCTTTAAGAAAATGCATAATTTAAATGATGTTCAATGTATTCATGTGCAGATGGAAATCATTTAAAAAAAACTAGCGTGAAGTATTTCATTCTGCACATTACTGTTAGATTACATTGCCAGTAGAATCATTGACATTTCATCCCTATGAATTACAAAGTTACTATTGTTTCACTGAATTAGGCTAGTCAAGTTGATTAAACTAAAATGACTTATAAAACACAATATGATTTTTCATTGAGGATTATTATTTTCAATGGTGTTTGCTCTAGTGCCTGTTTACTTGCCTATTATATCATATTGTCACTGTTTATTAAATGAGTGTTTGGTTTGAGTCTTATTCTGAGGTAATTGAGAAAAAAAAATATGAAAAATGGTTGTAGGCAATATATTTTTTAAACATTTTTTGTAGATCTTCCTTCATATATAAAATGGATAATCATATGTTTTTACAATTAAACTCAGATTTTTCCATTCTATAATTTATTAATTGCATATTTAATATTAGTGGATTATGTGAAATGCATCAATTTTTTTACCATAAAATAAGTGGAATTTAAAGGTCATAATTTGACATATTTTAATTCGTAGTATATTAAACTCCACCCAAAAATTAATATCCGTCATTAAGACGAGAAATCAACTTCAAATCAAAAAGTTAACAGTTTAACATGCGTCTTAATAGTGTGGAGAATATGGATCCTCACAGTGTGAAGATGTATATGTATTGTATATTAAACTTATAAAGATAAATTTTCACATATTAAGTACTTATAGGAATTGAACCTGCAACCATTACTAAACTTGACACCAGTCTTGCTAGTTGGTTTGATATCTGATCTCCAGAACGTTTTCTTAGATCAATATACAATCAAAACATAAATGGCTATTCATAGAATACTTTTACAATTTCATTTATTGACTGAATTTTTTTATCAGTCCTATCAGTATATGCACACTACACTCACATTGTTTATTTTCTTAGTTATCACCTATCAATGTGATAAATACTGAGTTGATATTTAATTAATCTTTACTTTGTATATTTTTGCAATACACAGCCAAAAACTAGGGCAATATGAAATAATACCATCAATTCAAACCCTTTCATCAGTTAGGTGACATTGCAAATTTATTTATGGGCTTGTTAAGGTGCACAGAAGCGTAGTCGAACATTTGTACAGAGCATCTCATTCTTATTATTTTATAAACAAAAAATTCTGATATTTTCATTCTAACACATTTTGCTTTTCAAATTTATTTAAAGCAATAGATATTGATAATAGCAGTGATATGTGAGGAAACAAAACCTATTGTGGATTGTCTACATTCAATGTGACACATTTAAAGACCCTATTGAAGGTGTAGAGAATTTTTTCTGCAAAAATGCTTTTTACTTTATTTATATAATGGTTAAGCCAAGACAAGTCAAGTGGTTAGTTTATTGCTGCCACTATACCCTGTGTCTTTTAGTGAGAAATAATTGTGGTCCAAGTCATTGGATTTGGCAACAGAACTCATGTGCTCAAAATTGGAATGTGTTTAAGTCGGCAATGCAATATTGTCAAAAAATATTTAATGAAGTTTTAAATTTCAGTCATATCAGCGAGCACAAAAGCAGTGTCCAGAGTAGTGTTGATTATTTCCAGGTTTTGCATTAATCATCATAAGTAGACCTATAGCCAAGTAGCCTTATATGCCTAGAATATTGGTTGGAAAAAACCATGTTCTGAATCACCATTTGTTTTGTGATAAAGCACTTGGGTATTTTTATTACTATTATGTAATTAGTATAACTTTAATTCTTAAAAGTAAATTCTCATTTATCCAACCAATATCATGTGTATATATATTTCAAATGCATACTATAAGAATTGAATGTGTATTAAATCATATCGGTGGAACAGAGGGATTGTTTGATGTCAGATATACAATGGTTTCTATAATTTTTTGCTGGATTGATATGCGCAATCGGTAGATGACTATGAATTGTGGAATATTTATCAACATATAAGAAAGGTCGTTCTGGGTAAAAAGAATTCAGGTTGCGGCTTTTAACAGTTACCTGCTATATAAATTTTTTGCAAACTTTGTAACAGAACTCGGTTTATGATTCATTTACGAGAAATTATAAATTTTTATTACACTAAAGTGGTGAGTACAACGTAAAATAACTTTCTTAAATTCTAGTTGAAGTTGGCGCCAACTACTTCAGTAGTAGCATAGGTGCATAACATGGGATTGAATACAAAAGCAATTTATCAGATAAAAATGATTGTGTCAACACACAATTATTATTGTATAATAAAAGTTTGGAGTACTATGTATTTACAAAATCTTTTATCTCTTTAAATTTATGATATTTAATAACTACACAATGAATTTTGCTATGTTAACATCATTGTTGTTTATCCAAATAATGTACTTTCCATAACTTTGACTCTGGGTCTTTAAAGTAATGAAATATTTTAATTATGATATTATTTTAAAAATTTCTTATGAATAACCAGCATGTACTCGGCATGTGTTGCAATGCCACTCAATCAAAGAAAGCGATTGTGTGACAATTTTGTTAATTGAAGTGTTGTGTACAGGAATAAATCGGAAGGTCCTTGTGAGAAGCATATCCACATAGTTCAGTGTAACAGTTAATAGTGCACCCCATGAGCGAAACCAGTACTAATCTAATGGTTGTACTTATTCAGTACCCTTTGTAGGCGTGTGCACAGTAACTCACCAAAGTTCCATCGCAGTCAGATTAACAATAAGTATAGCAACGCATACTGAGTGAACAAACGAGCATTCATTTTTTATATAAGATGTAAAGCGTTTTGGGAGAAGCATATTTAGATACCATATTTTATAGGTAAATGGAAATAAAAAAAATGATATCCAATTATCACACCTGCTGAATTCATGCAATTAGAGCTACCTGATGAAAACAATGCTCCTAACTTCATCACACTTGGGAAAGGTATCACAAAGAGTTTGTTTATGCCTCTCAGCACAAACTATGTAAAATATCTTTATCATATTATTAAATGTTTAATGTGCTTTGGTTTATGTTTAGTCGCAAAATTTATTTATTGATAATGCTTTTAATAAGCAAAACCAATCCTAATCTTAAAAAAATATTAACTCATTAAAGGTGTCAAAACACATGCACAAATAATACTAAATTATGATGTTAAAACATTTAAGAACAGATAATTTCAATAATTGTGACATGAAATACTTTTTGAGGCTTTATCAAGATCTTGAGTGTTAAGCAGTAGCTTCTACGAGAACCTTGATTATTTAAAAATGGCTGAATACATACAATGAATGTAGTGCATCTAGTATCGTCATATTTACCAGAATTTAATCAAGTCAACTTTGTTGCATAGGATTCTAAGAAGGCCAGTATGGTTATATAGTTTCAAATAACATTACCTTAGGCCCATGGGTCTAACTAAAGATACATTAGATCAAGTGCCATTTGGGGGGTCAGGAGGCTTTAAGCCCCACATTGAATTTGAAGAATCATTCAATTATCCCTTGTTACACTGGTACTGAATGAAAAGAAGCATTATATTATAACAACATTGCTCTCTATGGCAAATTCTTTTCAAAAAAATCTCATTTCTGGAACCAATTATGTTTTTGACCATATTTAAAAAAATCCTCTAATTTATTCACATTCCTTCCTGCTTGATAACTAAAATGAAAATTTTCTTATTCATTTTCTAATCTGTGATTATTACTTTCCTATTTTTCCAATCACCAAAAGTTTAATTTTATGATATATCTACGACATTCGTACGTTAAAAATCCACAGTTTACTGGTAGGATGACAAGAGCATGCATTTAAGAGAAATCGTTTTCTGATATTCAAGTAATAGCAGTTGAGAGTAAAGAATAAGAATTTATCTTATTACTCAATTTTAATGTGTTAGCTGTCACTTCTTGATGGAAAGGTATGATATTTTAAATAATAATTCTATGACAGTGGAACCCTGATCTATCATTTTCGCACTCAAGTTTTCCTCTGTGTGCCATTTATGGTAAGTTGTTTCAGTCAAAGCGCCTATAAGACATTTTTATATAGTGCAGTTGTTATATTATTCCCTGATTTATTATTTTCTTTAATTTTTTAGTTAAAAATTATGGTCTACCCACAAATATTATCCTAATTAACAATATATATAAAATTGGTTACCTCGCTCATAAGCTCTCTTAAAAGAGACCCAGACTGTAAGCATTGTTTTGATGTCACCTTATAACAATTTTATTAACGACTTGCCTATTCTGTATAACAAAAATGTGAGGGTAGCACATAGCATTGTTGACTGATTTTCTTTGCCATTCCACCAAGACTAACATTTTAACAGTTGAAGCGATTGATAAAAACGTATTAATGGTTGACACTCAAAAACAATAATTACTTATAAAGGAGTAAAACCTTTCATTTACTGAATAATTTTTGGCTTTAAGTGCAGTTTGATTTTTTTCTGAAAATTAACATAAATTTTTTTGACAGCACTGTTGAATTATTATCGAAGGATTCAATGTTAGAATATTCTTCGTGTGACTCATCAGAGAAGGGGGAACATCTTAGAAATAAAATATAACAGTCTGAAGATGCTTTTCAAAGATGAAAAACACTTGTCTTATTATCACAAACATTTCGAAGCAATGTAGCTTGTCATTTATGTAGAATAATGAACTTACAATTACCTATGCTTGAAACCTAACAAATATGTTGCCTATTACAAAAAAGTTGATACCAGCTTGAGTTGAGTCATATTATATAAAAGAATCACAAGGAAAAACGATAAAGACTTATTTTGTCAAAAATATATTTAAAAAAAATTAGATACAGGTCTCACAGAACACATTTCAAATATTTTACATCAACAAATAGAAACCATCATACTGAGTTGATGCTGATTATTTTTTTTTTGTTTTCAAATAGCATAATAACGAGAGAAAAATTATTTTCTTCTGTGGGACTTGTCATGCCTCGACTTGGATTCTTTATATTTATCATTGTGATTCGCAGACGAAGGTTTTCTTTCAGCATCTCGATGACTGTCTTTTAATTGATGTGTCTTCTTTGATGTGGGTTTTTCATTTGAATGTCTATAGGATTGAGATTTTCTTTCTTTTACAATTTCCGAATTAGCTCCTTTCTTTTGGGAACTATTTTTTTTGGAAACTTTTTTCTTTTGATCATCACCAGACGAATCAGACTCTGTTTCTAGAAATAAATTGAAACAAAATAAAAACTTTCCATGCAAAATACTAAAAATCTTTTTTTTTTTTTTCATTTTGATCGAGTTTATAATTGAATTATATTTATTAACATCAAAAAGTCAAAAATATAGTTCCAACATTTTATGTAGGTCTTGATCTTTATTTTAACAGAAGATAAGTAACCAATTGATTTTAATTAGATTATGCTGCTGCTTTATCTGACATTGATCATACGAACTATACCTGATGAAGACGATGATGAGTCCTCAGAAGAGCTTTCACTGGATGACGATGACGACGATGATGATGAAGAATCACTACTGGAACTTGAGCTGGAATTATCCTTAGTTTCTGAGATGTTCACCTGATTAATTGCCTCCACCTGAAATATTTTGTAAATAATTTTATTGTTATGGTCAATATCACAGAATGAAATATGAATTAAATAAAAATATTTATGTTTACATAAGAGACAATGAAATGAAATCACCTTGGGAACCTGCTTCAAGTGCTCACGGAGTTCATCAGTTAATCCACCAAGTCCGATTGATGTGAAAAAATTGATGGCAAATCTGGTATTTTTAGGATTATCTCTAGGAAATATCCCAGCGAAAGCCCCTTGAAGAGTTCTGAAAAAGCAAAAAATATTTATCATTTTACTAAATTATTATAGAGAATAAATGAGTATACAGGTGAAGAATAAGAACTAGGTCAAAATGATATTATACAAACACAATCTTCATTACTTCCACAATTTTATACCATCATGATCAGGATCGGTTTCAGCTTTTGCATATGTATCAAAGTACTCATATACAAATTTTGTTGAAATAAAGTATATTTTTAGGCATTTCTTTCTTAATAATACTATAGAAGTCGGTGTGTTAGTAAAGCATATAAATGAAATGTAATCTTACTGGTCCTTCAATCGGTCATTGAGTTTTCCGAGTCCCATATATTCCGCTAGTTCTTGAAACAATATTTTGATAAAAATTCGACTGGAGCTGGTAGTATCTTCCTCATTTAGTTTTACACAATCGAGAGCTTCCCAGCCGATAGCGTCGGTGAACAAAAGATGAGCGAAAAATTTACTAATATTCCTTAAACGATTTGTGTCCAATCTGTGAGCAGTGCCATATGAATCCTTGAAAATCAGTTCAAATGGATTCACGTAGATTCTATTGATCTGACAAAACCTTTGCGCCAGTAGACCGTAAAATTTTTCATATGTTCTTTGCTCAGCACAACAGTCTAAAAACATGTGACAGAGTTCCATTTCTTGGCCGGGTTTCAATTGCATTTTCATTAACTTATGGGCACATTCTTCGAAATCTAAACTGGAATGAATGGTCAGGTAAATTGTCCTTCGTAATGCAATCAGATTGGTTTCAGTGTTGTCAATGATAATGCCATCCTTTTGGTTATTTTCTTGATTCTCCTCTTCCACTTCGGAATCTGATTCGCTTCCGCTGCCAGACTCGGCGTCAGAATCAGAATCAGCATCGCTACCGAGGATTTCTTTACACAGTTCCTTGTACTTATTTTCATTGCTTTCATAGCTGGGATCAAATTTGAAGACATCTGGAAATTGAATAATTTTTATGTCAAAACTGTTTATTTGAAAAGATTTTTGAGCACAAAAATGAATTTATAGTCAAAATTTCGATAGGTGTATGTTTAATTATAACCTATATAGACAGTAAGTGAGTCTTAAATATGCGATAGCTTAATTATGCAAAATGGAAAACTAGATAATGTGCCATATTAGTGTCAGCAACACCACAGTGGTTTAACTTTTCATATCAAGGGTTAAAGTGACATTATTAGTTGCTGTGAAAAACTCAATTAATGCTTGAAAATCAATTATGATATTAAACTGAAATATTAATTTTATTGACGATTTTTTGTAACTGCATGATTTGATCAAAAATTTTCCGAATATATGCAACAATTTTTCTCCTTGAAAATCTATTACTAAAAATGTCATTCTCTAGAAAATTTGATTACAAATTGGATATTGATCGACAAATTGGATATTGATCGGCAAATTGTGCAACAAGATCATGAAAAGTGCAGTAAAAGGGAGTCATTGTAAAGATTAAAAAACATATTATTGCGTACAGCAATTATGGATCATTTTAAAAAATCATACTCACTCAATAAATCTTGAGGGTCTGTCACTTCATCTAACATAATGAGATGAGTATATTGGTCTTCTTCAGGCACCAACTCCAATTCTTCAATGACGGCAACATGATCTTTAAAACCGTCTTTGCGCACTTGAAACATAACCTCAATCATGTATTGTACGCGCTTATCTAACTGTCCTTCATGTAAAATATTTCTTAACATTTCAAATATAGCATTTATTCCTTTTGCGGACACTTCAGTCAACTTTTGGCCACTTTCTTTCAAGAATGCTATGGCAACTTCCACAGAGTCATCTGTTGGACTTTCTACCAGTAGGGTCAATATTTCTAAAGCCAGAATTTCGTGGGCCACTCTTTGATTGACCAGATGTGCTACAAAAGTTGCTGCAGAAATACATATTGATTTGTCATTTCTTTTAAAGCCACGCTTAAACTGTATAACGAGGCGCTTTAAAAGTAATTCGCCGATGTTAGGAAAACGTGAATTGATTGCTGAAACCAATGCAGCATAGACATGAGTAAATGTAGGGGACGCCGCTTGAGCTTGAATAATGGATCTACATAACAAACCTCTGCCCCTTACAATATTTTCCCTGAGAAGTTCTTTGATAATTGTTCCAATGTTACCAGTATTTATCTTATTGATAAAACCGTGAATCGATTTTTTCAAAGCCTCCCAAGAAATTCTCTGGTAGGCAGCTGATGCTTTGTCAGTTATTTCAGCTTGCATCATGCGAAGTTTAGCCGGTGGAATGTAAGCACCGCCAGTTCTGGATGTTAACATATCGATTTCTTTTTTGGGACGAGTCACAGTTGGAGCAGCATTTCTATCATTATTTTTATCATCCGATTCAACACTTTTAGATTTTTTAGGATCGTCATAATAACGAGAGCCTACTTTATAGTTACTTGTATTACTTTTATGCCGTTTGTTTTTATCCGGGTGCTGTTCATCCCAATACCTTTTGTATGAAGTGTTACTTCGTGATCTTTCATAGTCATCAGCTCTTTTATCGCCATCCACTTTTTTATAATTATCTCTTCTATGGTCATCAGATCTCTTAGAATCATCCGCTTTCTTAAAATCCTCGTCATATCTCCGTCGCATCGGTTTAGTTTTATCAACCGCGTTCTGGAAGTTTACTGGCTCTAATGTATCAGTATTTTTTAGCTTAGAAACTTTTCTGTTTTGCCCGCGAGGAGAGCGACTAGGGCGTTTCTCACGATCTTTTTTGTCACTTCGTGATTTAGAATCAGGTGATTTACTTTTAGACATAATTAAACTTGTCTTTCAAAATAAAATATTTTCTTTTTAAAATTCACTAATATATTTCGAATTAAAAAAGACAATTTCACTAATATTCTGTATGAGCAGAGTTCCAGATAGATTCTAAGTCATTAAAACGGAAAAAATAGTGATGTAAACATTCGATAAGTTACATTTCAATGCGTTTGCATGTATTCTTTCTGATTTTGACAGACAGGTGCTGGATGCAAAACCCACAGACAACAAGAACAAGAATAATTTTATCATAGAGTAATATAATTTATATCTTCCTCTTTGTTAATATTTTCATAAAATATTTTATTAGATAATTTACAAGATAGTAGAACTTGCAAGAAAGTAATTGGTTTCAGTCGATCAAAACAACATCACTTTTATTTGTGGAAAAATTCAAAGACATGAGAGCACGCTTTTCAAATAGTAAGTAAATTGTGGCTAATACGCCAATCAAAATATTTTCGCAAATTCTCCCATCGATTTTCAATACAAAACACATGAAAAATAATTGAATTATCATCTTTCTAAAACAAATAAATGGAAAAAAATATATTCACGGAAACCTTTTACCATAGACAAATTATCAAATTACATATTTACCGAAAAATTTTGTCGTCTGAAAAGCGTCATGAACCCTATAAGTCAACTACCACAAACTATACAATCACTACTAATAATGACTACTTTCACATTTGCCACAATAACGCAACCATTTCCTTTTATTATTTTGGGTATTTTCTGGAGGACTGTAAAGTTGTTAAAAATATATATCTGATTCCAAGATTGATAAACACATGACTTCGACTAATTTTTTTTAATTTCATCAGAATATTTTCCTACTTTTCCCGTTTATGTGAATCAAAACTTTGTTTGAATATTTAAAAATGTATTTGAATTAATTTTTAAAAGTAGCATTGCTTCTATTAAAATTATAATACTTAATGGACTTGAAGAACGGAAAATAACGCTCTACGGATAGTCAAGTTGGTGGTAGTGCTGTTACGGTCAATGCTGAACTTTTATGATTTCCATGACCGCTGTATTGCCATTTCAATATTTAAATTATAGCCTCAATATACTTTTTACACTATTTTCAATGCATCGTAAAAGTCACCTATTAAATTTTGAAATAGTCATCTTCGTCTACTATATCGGAACTCAAACGAAGACAATTTATTTCCTCTTGTTCAATAGCCTAATCATTTATTTAATAAATCAGGAGTCGGATTTGCTTTTCAAGACTCAGACTCAGCAAAATACCGCGACTCTACGACTCCGACTTTAATTCCACAGCCTTGATTTCTTACCAAAATTTTTGTAAAAAATTTTGTTCAAACTATCCAAGCATTGTGAAATAAGATTCCTTTTTCTGATAACTCGTGTCTTATATTTTAGACTATAGTCTCCCAACCTTTTATGAGTGGTGACCCCTTTTTAAAAAAGCCATGTGACCCACGACTACCGTGCAACTGAAAAAGCCATTTATAATAAGTTGGCGCCCCCTCAGAAAACCCGCCATGATCCACAAGTTGGGAGCCCGGGTTTTAGACTGTATTAAAAAGCAGAAAACTTAGATGGTAGATTTTCTATATTATTTGTACTCTATTTAAAGGATATTTTTGCCAAAACTTAGAAAGGACTATTTTTTGTAGTGACTTCTATGCATATTATCCTTGAATTCACATCAGTGCGTAACATTACTATTATTATAGTCAGAGATTGACAAGAGATTTTTCTTTATAGCTATAGGGTGTACTACCATTTTGGGCTCTTATTTATATTATTTGTATTATTTTTACAATTATCATACATGTCTTAAGAATATTTCCACTTGAGTATTTTTCAACACTTTTTGTTTTTGTAAGTAGCAATTTCAACATTTTTAAATTTTTTGAATAAACAGCATCTTCTGGAAAGCCTTAGCAATTTTTTCTCAATGAGAATCTTCATTAAATTGTATTATTAATGTCAATAATTTATCAAATAAGTTCTTTTGTGTAAGAAGAAATGGAAGACCATAAAAGCTTCATAGGGATTCAGTTGTACACTCATCATGGCTAATTACACACGGTATCTGAATTGTATATTTTTGCTCATAAATGCAAGTGACAATCAAGGTTCCTCATAAAATATTGAGAAAAACTATGGAAACTAATCCTTGTTTAGATGCAATATAAAGAGCATTTATAAAAGAATACCAGTCAAAATTGATGAGTGGCAGGTGATGGCATAATATTTTACCAAATATTGGAATAATATTGAACAATATTAATTGAGAAAAGTCATGAACGTCATTTAGATTCTGAACCTTTCGAATAGATTTTTGGTACCAGAAGTTTGAGATAATTAATTAAGCAATTAATTGTTTTCGGCACAAAATGTGTCAAACGAAATGAAATATATTACAGTGTACTCTCGATTATCTGTGTATGGATTATCCGGTTTGCGGATTATTCGTGCCCGAAAATAAATATTTTTTAATTGAAATATAATCTGATTGATTTTTTTTTCTATAATGATTGTGAGATGCATTAATGATTTGCGATCTTGAATATGCGCGTTGTTTGAAAAAAAGGATGAATTTAGCGATGTGTTTGTGTTTACGTTACTAATCGGTGAATTTTTTTATGAATGTTCACATATACCGCAATAAACATCACAATTTATGGGACTAGAATGAGTCAAGAATTGAAATCCTTTGTACTCCATATGCGTTTCTATTTACATTTCCAGTGAAGTGCATAAACCGGCGCCGCGAGTGCCCGCAGTAAATTTGTTAATTTCAATATTTATTGCCTATATTGTCAGCTCTCGGGACTACATTTGTTATTATGATAAAATATTATATTTTTACGTATTTTTTTGCGTTTTCTTGATAAATAATGAATATATAAATAATGTGTTAGAAAATTATATTGTGTATATGATATTATATTTGAAAATAAAATAAAAAATTGATGATTCGGATTATCCGTGTTTTTCAATTATACATGATCATCCTCCCCAGCATTAGCCCGGATAATCGAGAGTGCACTGTACTAGTATTTGAATTATTATTTTTTTTTTTGAAATAAGTTCTTGTTTAAAGTATGAATCGAAATGAGTTTTCCTCTTTTCATTACTTGGTTAGCAATTACTCCTCTCGATTTTTTTTTCTGTTGAGCTGCAACAGACATTAGTATACTGTGTTGCTTCATTTTTATTTTTGAGATCTATCAGTTGATCGTATAACCTCAATTATTCTTTTTTCCAATTTTTTCTTCTAACCCTTTTTTACCCCCATAGATTAATTAAAATACATGATATCACCAATGCTGCAGCACGACATTCGTCCATGACTGAATCTTTCATACAGAGTATCCCTGGAATAGTAATGTTTATCTGGTGTAGACACCTGAGATGATTATTTAGACTGGGCCTGGACACCACCCTTTTTAGTAGTAATATGCAGTAGTGTATGCTTCAAGCATATTTTTATTTAAACACTGTGTTTTTAAGCTTTTCTCTGCTGAGCCCAATAAAAGATATTCTATCACTGATTATTACAGAAAATGATTGAGAAGTGTAAGTGTTAAAAATGCTTATGGAGATTACTCAGACAAATCGGACCATATTACAAGACAAAATTATCTCTCAATAACACTTCCTGTCAACTTTCTGAAGTCTTTAAATCTTACGGGGGATAAAGGAAATTAAAAATAAATGGACCAAATAACAGAAAAACATTTCCATTTTATTCTTTAAACTCACATATCGAAAATAATTATTAATACTGTACATGAATAGTGATGATCCTAATGCCTATAAGTAATAGGTACAAATAATTCAATACAGATTTTTCTGAAAACACAATTTCTCGAAAAGTAACAATTTTGTGAAAATAGTAAGATATAATTTTGAATGATTTAAAGCAACCAAGTTGAAGATTTGAAATTATATTATCATAAAATAAAGTCGTAATGTTTATGTTGATTGATTGAAAAGAATTCCCATGTAATATTAGAGCGTTGCTTTCGTCATTGAAAACAATTTCTTTACAAATATTATGCAATACGCAAAAGAATATGGTTAGATGTTCTTGTTAATTTTATGGAAGTAAATTACTATCAGGAGAGACCATAAATAATAAAATAGATTGTGGAATATTTCAGAATCAACACATTGATTTGATATAGGTACTTAGAGCACTAATATTTTACATAACGAATGTCTTCCAAAAAATACTAATAAATAGAAGTGTCTTTTAATGCTACGAGTAAAAAGTTATTATTCTAGTGAACAAAAGAAAAAAATAAAAAGAAAGAAAAGATAGATAATATTATAACTGAGAAAAAGCTCAATACAAGTTAAGAATGAATATGTATTTTATTCACCATTTAAAGATATTCATCAAATGGACATTTGAGATAAGTAATTATTTCTAATAATAAGCTCGATTTAGATTATCAAAAAGGAACACGTCATCACATTATAACAATGAAAAAAGGGAGAAAGGTGAAGTGGCAGTATTGCCAGTAAAGAAAACTTGATTGAATGCCAAGAAAAAGTTAAAGCATCATTTTTGTCATAAAAAAGATTCCTCAAAAAAGAGAATGCAATGATAAAAATAAATCGAACAATTCCTCACAAAAATATCTGCAAAATTATAATAATTTTTTTAATTATTGCAATACATGCAATTGCATGTATTGTACAAATGTATTCTTCTTAAAAGTATCTATGATTTGTTGTTAGCCTATGTTTTTACGATCATCATCAAGGTCCCAAATAATTGTATCATTGAAATTTATTTAATCCTGCATGGTATGAAAAGTTACGAAAAATCTATCCTTAATTTTATTTTTCTACATTTTACAGAAATGTTTATTATAACATGTACCGGAAGAATAATAAAAAGCAGATATTGAAAAACTAATAGGAGTAGGTATTAAACATTCCTTCAGAAAATAGACGAGCGAAATACTTTCGATATGTATAATTTTGTTCAGAAACATATACATTTGGATAACCTGCATACATAGTATAGATTTTCATAAAAATAAAATTATGAAACCCTCACATCATTTAAAAGCTTACTTTGTATTTAAAAAGTGTTTACTTTGATACAATAATGGGAAATAATTATGAGTTAGCTATAAAAGCAGGTATGTTGTAAACAGTTACATAATACTTTAAGACATAAAGCATAACATGTTTAAAACTAAGCATTAAGATTCTTCAAATATTTATGACACAAATAAGTAGGATAAATTCTATTACATCTATTTATATTCTAATAACACTTGTGTCTATTTAAATTATGCACTAATCAAGCAATAATAAGAATGCTTATATACATTCAACACTTGTCTTCCTAGATGAAAATAATGATTGAATCTTTTTGGTCTTCAGATGATATCTTTGGTGTGATTTTTTAGAGAAATTATTTAAAAATTAATAAGATTACATTAAAGACCATTCGATTTAATTTTCTCATACAAATTGAATAGCAGTGGAATAATGTAACTATGCATGGAAAGAAATATGTTCTTTTTGGCAAAAAAGATTGTGCACACGTTTTTATGATAGTAATGGTGTTTTAAGATATGTTGTGGTTGCATTGAAAATTGAAAATTATTTGTTGGAAATATGTTTTGAATAATTTCTCAAACCATGAGATGGTATTGAAATGAAAACTCTCATGAAAAAAAAAAGGGAAAGTACAGTGCATGTATTTAAAATATGTTTATATTCTAAATCTAAAACAGATGCTCACATAAACAATTAGATGTATAACTTTGTTTTTGTCACATGCACTTATTTGTGTTCGAAAATATATTGAATGAAAAAAGATGGGTTCTTTGTGCAGAGAGTAAACGGATAAGAAAAATTTTCTTTGCATTTTATGAAGAAATTAATTTTAAACATAAAATGAACTCGACTATAACAAAACAAAATGGTAGAAATATTTGATTTCAAAGAATTTTCTACAACAAACAGCAACATGATTCAAAACAAAGATACACAATTAACATTATATTTTGTATTGCCGCAGATAATAAACAATGCTATAGAAGTGACTAAGACGGTGAATTGAAGAATGCCTATATTTTCTTAAAAGCTAAATCAACAAGATGTAATTAAATTTAAGCTAGCTGCAACTGGCCATAATGTGCAATGACATTTTAATGAAACTCAATAAGAGCAGACTACATCTAATGAAATATTTAATATTTTTGATTGAGTGATAATTTCTGTAAGCAACATACGTATGTTTATGTTCAAATAAGTATATTTCCATAAAATCTACTTTTTACACGTTATGACTACAATAAAACTCCACTAAGTAATTTTAAGCAATACATATACTTCAACAAGGCACATTATGTTTTAAACTCGACTTTTAAATAGCAACACCTTTCAAAACTAGGTGTTATTATCACACACATTGGGTAAGAAGTTTCAACATGCAAAGTGGTCAACGTTGTTAAAATAATTGTCATAATAATATGGCTAATGATTCCCATTCTTTTAAGAGCTACATGATTATAATATAATTACATAAGAGGTAATTCTATATTAAAAATATGGCAAAGTTATCAAATTATTAGTGTAATGAACTTAAAATAAGGATAATTGAATGTAAGAGACAATTAGAGATGATTTATTATATTAAAATTGTTAATAGATTCATTTTCTATTTGAGATATTTAATTTTTATTTGAAAAAAAACGGGTGATTTTAACAAAGAAATGATGGTAAAAAAAACTGAACATACAAGAGAAAAATTAAATTTTGATTTGCTGCCCCGACAATTTCAAAATTTGTTTTAAATATGAGTAATATGTATATAATAACTGACATTATAATATTGACGACAAAAATAAATGATATAATTCATATGATGATACCAACAATAATCATGGATTAAGTTATGAAAAGATATTTACTGTCAAGTTACAGATCCAGACCTAGATGGTGGGCAAATATATATATAGATTAAGAGCTACAGAATTGTTTGGCAACAAAAATTGGTTTAAGGAAAATTTAAATAATTAAATAAAAAGAAATGATTTATATATTATACAGACATATGAAATTTAAGCAAACCCTCTATGATATTGATGAAATACTGCAGACCGTTGAAGGTCAAACAATTACCGGCATCCATTTATGGCACGTATTTCAACATTTGCAAAGCTTTTATCAGAAAGATTTAAAACCCTTGCATTGTGTCTTGTATCAATAGATAATTTCAAAAATGTTTAAATGAAAGTTTTGGACAATTTTTGTTAAAAAAATGCACAGGGTTGGTAGCATGGTCCTTTTATGAAATAAGATCAACCCTTTCAAAACTAAATGAAAATTCAATGCCCATGTCACGGTGTAAAAAAATGATTTCTAAGTGGCAGCAAGAACTATTTTTACTAGGGCGGATAAGAATCGAAGTCGGGGCCTGTTAAGTTATTGAAATCACAGATAGAAAATATATATATATAAATGAAAATTAGGTAAATTAATAAATATACGATGATAAAAGATAAATAAATATATATATATATATATTAAGATAAATGAACACTTAAATTTAAAATTCTAATATCATTTATGTTTTCTTTTATTTGAAAAATGTTGGATGGTTATATTTAAATGTAAGTAAATACTATGGGAGAGTTATTCTTCTATGTTATCTATTTCACTCGATATTACTTTGCCAACAAAATTTTCCACAAATACTTTGTGTAGGAAGCTCAAATTTCTTTCAATTACAAATTTTCAGTTATCCTTAATTTATTACATCCAAATGATTTAAAAAATACTTTACTCTATAAACATAACAATAATAATTATTAAACTGAAATGTGTATTTTACACAATATGTTAGTTTACATTTTTGCATAACATGTTCTGCTATCCATCTTCAATAACATCTAATGTTAAGAGAAGGAAAATATTGTCATATTTGCACATACTATTTGTGATTATTTTTTTTTAATTACATATGGATTGAAAAATATTATAAAAGTAAACAGAAGAAAAGGAAAAACAAAACATAAACAAGCCCACATACATTAGAAAATACTTCTATAGAATAGGAAATGACAGAACATTCAATATTACGCAAAATTAAAAGGGTGTTTATTACAAGGGTAACATTATGTGAATTTTGATTAAAAGAAGAATTATCATAAAAATGGGATATGTAGAAGACCATTTCTCAATTCGACCAGAATTAGAATATCCAGATCATTTTAACGTTTCTTATATAAACAACTTAAAAATATTTCTTTGTTTAAGAAAAACTATAGACGACAAAAAAAAAACAAAACAGCAAACTTAACCACTAATTTTTATTTTTCTTATTTACAAGTCAGGGTAAATTATTTATAGACATTGTCTTTTTTTGCAAAGAATTATTTTGAAGGCAATATTTTGAATGCAATCTATAATATTAAAACAAGAGATTGAACAATTTGTGTATTGTATCATGGATTCAGTAAATATACATAAAATGAAAAAAAATGTAGTTACATTAATAAAAGAAATGAAAATATAGTAAGTAGATAAACTAAATCATATATGATTATTATGAAAAAATATGTTTTATATTACTAATTTCACAACTATGATTTGTAGAGACCATTAAAAAGTGAAATTGTCAATATAAAACTTCGATTTCTACAACAATCTAACAATATTATTCTATCAAGAATTAAAGTATATAAACAATATTTAATGTAAACCATATCTCATAAAAAATGAATTTTCATTAAAATAGTTCAATAGCGTTTTTTATGGTCAGTGAAACCATTTCACAGTCAAAATTATTAATTATCTGGATCAACCCAATCAACACTCGCCCAGTCTGGAAGCTCAGTTTCATACTCCCATCCGGGACCCTGAAACAAAATAAAAAATGAATAATTTATGATATCGACTGAAGGTGCTTGATACGATTCTATGTGCCTTGTCACTAACAACCCAGGTTTCGCCTTTAGGCATCTTGCAAAGATACAATTTAAAAAAATATTGAATATCAATAAATATTTGGAAAATGAGCTATGACTACTAATCAAAGATAAAAATTTATATCAATATATCAATATGATTGTAATTTTTGATCAGGGCCAGGAGTTTCTAAGTTTTATTGCAAGAAAAAAAATGTTGATGGAATATTTTGTTCATTTTCAGTGAAGGTAAAAACACATTAAAAAAATATGAGGAAAAAGTTGATTTATAAAAAATAGTTCCATTCTATACATAATGCATAAAAATTAAAGTGAATGGAATTTTAAGGTGATTCGTTACCCATATTTGTTTCCCAAGTGAAATGAACATAATTACTTACCCTATACTTCCAGGCATGTAGATACATGACAAGATCATTGGGGCGAGGATCCCGATAGCGGACTTTGCATTCATAGCAGTGAGGATCTACTGACATCTTCTCCTGGTTAAACAGCATATCTGGTGATTCGTGGCCAGTCTGTGTCGCAACTGTCACCTTAAAAATGTAGAAATATGCTGATAATATAAGAAAAACTCGGTTAAATTACGAAGTAGTAATTGAAGTAAAAATTTTTAGGACAACATACCTTTGATCTTCCATGGGCCATATTGGGTTTTGATATTGGCAAATTTGGGTAAGGCGAATGGGGTAAATGTTCTCTTGGTATAGAAGAAATAGTTGATGGTGATATTTGGCCAATTGTTTCATCGGAAACATTTGTACCGATGGAGTTTGTAAGCACATTAGTTGGGGTCACTAAAGTCGGAGATTCAAGTGAAGGTGATGATTCTCTTGACGCTGAACCGACTTCACAGTCATCCTCCCCGGAAGCATGTTCGCCTAAAAATGATAATGTTATGACATTGATGCTACAAACAGGTTAAATTTTGATGTATTTTTTTGAAAATGAAATGATTATTGTAATATAATATTCATTTAATCAAAATTTTATGATATGAATAAAAGTTAAAAGCTTCATTGATAGTCAAGATTGATCTTAAAATATTAAAATCCAGAAACAATTTATCAAATCAAAATATTTGTTTTTATTATAAATGTTTATGAATAATATACCTTCTCCTTTGTCTAAATCTAAATCGGCCTTTGGTTTGAAAAGTGATAATTCAGTATCCCCATCCATTCCAAGCCAGTTTTCAGCATTATGTATTGATATAAGATCTTTCACTAATTCTTCATCACTTTTTCCACCTAGATCGCCCCCCTTTCCCTTCAATGGGCCGAACACAGGGTGGTTATAAAGAGGGTCATTAACTACCGGATAGCCTGAAACAGTAAAGTACAAATTTAAGCAAATAACTTCTTCAACCCATAGCGACTTAAAATACAAGTTGGTCTTTTGATTGAGGCAAGAATTAATTATTAGATAAACAAATATAATAGTGTATAAATTTCTTGGTAAATGTGAAGCGTTTAAACAACTAAAGAATAAATTACATACTCATACACAATAATTAAGAAATGATACCATGAGATTGATTTTTTACAAATAAACTTCTTAAAATGCTATTTTCCATTTTTTCTTTATCCGCTAAGTTTTCCTATAAAGATGTCTTGGGTAGGTCACATTTCATATCGATATATGTCAATGTAAGAAAAAATCATTTTCTCACCAAGGTATTGTAAGTGCACTCTGATCTGATGCATTCGGCCAGTGCGTGGCCTGCAGAGCACAACACTTGTGTGACCGTTGAAACCCAGTCTTTTGAAGGTTGTGGCGCAGTCTTTTCCACGTGCAGACACTCGGCACACTCCTATCTTGTAGCTCACCACTTCGATTGGCTCACGACATTCAATCTCATCACTGGAAAAAATATAACAACATTAATCATTATTGTTAACTAATTACTTGTTGACAAAACTTAAAAAAAAAACTAGTTACCACAGTGTTCATATTTATGTGATGAATTGATGAGCACAATATTAAACAACTTTTTTTATTCAACACTTTAAGTCCCACAAGGCCAATGTTCGGCCACAAATGGTGTATACGAAAACTCCCAAAGTGCCTCAAAAAAAAAATAACGTTTTCAGGCATTTTTTTAATAACTGCAAATTAACAAATTATTTTTTTTTTTACTATTGTAAATTGATGTAAATTTACGAAAAAATTGTTAACATATATCTTTGGACATTTTCTCAGTCTTTTTTATATCTACATCATTTTAGTTTTTTTTATTGAAAAGTCATTATTCTGTTTACACAAGTTATAATTTTTATGAATACACATTGTTTTTAAGTGTCTTTTTCTTTTACTTATTTATGTTTTACCAAGATAAATTATTATTCGCCATAACATAGGAAGATCACAACTAATTAAACCAAAAACAAGTTAAACTAGTTATTTTGGCAAGAAACGCTTGGACTTTTCGCGTATATCAAATAAAATAGGCTTAAACTTAAAGGGTTAATATTGATTGCGGTAAGGATGTCGATTTATTAGTATTCACTGTAGCCGAAACTCTCGATTTGAGGAGAAAAGATATTGTCGTGACATAAACTGGATATACGATATATACTGGGTATACATATACGATAAATATTAGAAATTCGAATAAAATCCTCTGACTTTCAAACACATAAACACGAGAATTATTTATAAATAGTACATAATCGTATTCATTTTGAATGGTGTCAAAATTTGAATATACAAGTAATAATTTATACATGACTTGCGCCGGAGCTTTAGCGTTGCGAGTCATCTATGTATTTCTACCGTACGGAAAACGTATACCAAACGCATCTCATATACTTATTTATCTTAGAAATGGTGCAAAGACTAGTGTTTACACATGCGGCTAGATAGAAGATTTGTCGTAAAGGGCGTAACTTAACTTCTAAGAAAGCGGCCCGGGAATATAAATAAAGGCAACAGGCCGTAAATACGACTGCGAAGAGACGATACATCACACGCTTTCAATGTAGATACAACAAACTGAATTAATTGAGAAAACGGGAAAATATTCAAGGAATTAGTGTTTTGTACGAAAATGAACGAGATTTAGAGATCATGGAGGTATTCATCAAATCGAATATTAAGGGAAAAAAAATCAAGCATAATCTTGATATCAGCGATTTATTACCTCGAATCGTAATAACAAAAGAGGTGCTTTCTGACAATTAATGGTAAGTTGGTTCCTCAGTTTTTGACAAAGTTGGTAAACGCAACACGATAAAAATTAAGGACTTCCGTGAAAATATTTTTTAAATTATAGAAATATTCTTATACACATTACTAACTATTGAAAGAAAAACTGGACTGTCATGTTAAGTTTTATTTCACGAAAACTAAGCTAGCCATCATGGACATAATTTCAATGTTGTATGAACTCCCAAATGATGTCCCTGCCAGATATAAAGAGCGATTGATTTTTTGTTTAGAGTTTTTTTTGAGGATTTTTAAAAATTTAACCAGAAGAGTAACAAATTGAGCGGACACATCAGATATGGAATACCCACAGTTAGATGATGCATAAGACATTAAGAAGCATACGTTTAATTTAATCTAAAATAGGCTCAGGTCTAAGGAAGCGACGAAAAATGAAATTTTGGTCCGTTTAAAATACAATACTAGCCGGCAGTAATAACCATACCGTCAGGTAATTCTGATAATACCAATTAATGCATCTAATGACCCTGAATCAGATTAAGTCACATAGTTCTTTAATGTCGCATATCATCTATTTTTGCAACCTAATGGGGTGAAAATTAATTTAAAGCAAAGATCTATCACTAATATATTTTAAGGTTTTCCATTCCTAGGCTGCAGTAACTTTATTCTATATTAGCTGAGAAGTTGTATAAAGTAGGATTAAAAACTAAAAAACAACTTTAAAAAAAAATGATAAAAGAAAACGGTAAAACATTTTTCAAATTTACTAAAACAGGAAAAGTGAGGCCGTCTTGTCGAAGATACATTTGTATTGAGATTACGACGTTATGCGGAGGGCACTTATAATGGAAGCGGTGAGGGAAGGAAAGATGTGAGGGTTTCTTCAGAAGGGAAGTAAAATGATAGACAAATGTTTCCAAACTGTAATTATCATTTTAACGCAATAAAAGTAAAATATTACAAAACCATTCACTGTAGTTGAAAAATAATTAAGAAAATTAAATATATAAATGTCGCTAGGTGGTAATTGACAGGATGCGATTTGTGGGTGATTAATATAAGTGCTAACCCAAAGTCTTAGTAAGAACATTTTTATATAGATATTGATTGTGATGTTTCATTTCACTAGTTCAATAATATTTGGTATCAAAAAAATTCTGTATTGACTATTAAATGAAAAACAAAGTGAACCACTTTTACACGATCATTGGGTGATCGCGTAAAATGGTCAATACTCAGATGGTCAGAGTAAAACTAGCGTCTTTGAACTTATTATCCAATATTATGGTTATTTCTCTGAAGAAATAGTATATTTTACTACACTCTTAGAAAGAAAATAAACTATTGTCTATGAAAGCTCGCTCGTCGAGAGAATGCAAATATGGCGGCGAAAAAGTTTTGATATCACAGACTTAGTTGCGCTGAAAGCAACAGAAAGCGGAAAAGCGGCGGAGCAAGTAGCAGCCGTCCGCACGGGAAACAAAACGCGCCAAAACACTCCAAGCCGAGACATTCAAAGATTTTCAGAGAACGAAATCTTCGCTCGACTTCCGTTTCCACAGCCCGCGACGTATTATCATAGCGTACGTAAAAATAATATTATTATAAATCACCATTCAGAAAACGGAAAATAAAATATTATGAGCGTAATGATATTTAGACATCGTTTTAATGTAAAAACAGCTCATTACGGTAATGTATATATTATTTTGGAGCGGAGAGATGATTCCTGAAAAGATTTAATTCTTTTTTTTAATTCATTCCAATTAATCTTCTTTTAATTTATTCCAAAATGACCGAAAAGAGTTGTTTTGGGTCTTCATCAAAATTTTCAGTGTACATATAAAAAATGTATTCCTAAATGGGAAAAATGAAATCGCTTTATTCGACAATATTGTGAATAAGACCAATTATAAATAATCAAAAAAGATTTTTATCATTCCAAACATAAATTTAATCTGTTTTAAATAGTGCAGAAGATATGAAATTTGAAATACATGTAAATGTCTTCAAAATTATCAAGAACTAATTGAGTCTATTTTAGAAAATGACTTCGTAGCGACGTCGCTCCGGAAAAAAAACGTTTGTTACGAGAAATGGTTATAATTAAATTGCATCCAAATAATTGTCTGCTAATCATACAGCTTAACAAAGTTTCGATTGAATATGACAATATTAGCTGATGCCCGAAAAATTGATTGAATTAGAACTCTTTAGATGACATCGCAGTAAATTATATCATTTTATGTGTAATTATTATCGGAATAATTATGAATAGTTTTGTCAATGTTCTATAAGCTTAGATTTCCATAAAATATTATAGAAAATAAATACATAATTTTTTTCACTACTTTGAAACTTCATCGCGCGGGGTTTTCGCTAGAAAAGATTAAACATTCCCGATGTCTAAACAAAAAAAATGGGGTACACATTACCCCATTTTATACGAGGTAAAAAACTAAGTCTCGTACCTAATAATACCATTGGTATATGAGTAGTGTACGAATGTTTTTATGATCGTACGCGGTGCCGTTATTGTCTAATGTGAAATTATTGCGAGAAGCCATTTCTTTTAAAAAAAGACAATGAAACGTCAAATTGAGTCTCGTATTAATGAAGTACTTAGTTGGGGGTCTGTGTGACAAAAAAACGTTATATATAAGGCATTCGCACAGGATCTTGGAGGACACCAGTGTTGAAGTTAAAGCCATATATATTATCATCATATAATTATTTTACAATAGATTACAATGTTTGCGTCTCGAAAACGGAAAAATCTTACGGTTTATTTAAAAAGTATCTTATCATTTATCGTAGCCGTGGCCTAATGATAAAAAACATTATATGTATAATATTATACAGAGGTTCTTACCTAAATAGTGTTGTTTAAAATATTCATGGGTATAAAAGAATTATAATTTGTGCCTCAAGAGACATGCGAAATCCATCATTAAGTTATCACAAATTACATGAAATTGAATTAATTGCACATGAAATAGTTTTTAGTTTTTCAATTGATTGCGTAAGAGGTTTAATGTATTGATTGAATTGGCATTCACTTGGTAGAACTCCATTATAAAACGGTGAAAAAATAGCAATGTATTTTAGTTTAATGTATGTTTTAGCTGTAATTGGACTATTGCTGCCATGTTTTTATAAAACCATTCTGAGGATTTTTAAAACTCAATATATGTTGACGGCCCAACAAAAAATTAATATAAAAGTGTGTAGGACATGGGAGAAAAATTTTATGAACGTGCACTAATTGTAAACCTTTTTTGTTTGAAATGATGATATTTGAACGAAAAAAATAGAATCAAACCCGTAGTTCAGTGATCTAAAATTTTGTTTATGAAACCAAATTTGAAGAGATGCTAAGTTTTGATATAATTTAAAAATAAACCATGCACATGCTAATGTAAGTTGTTTTGAATTCAACAATATCCAATCAAAACTAATTAAAGACGTTAAAAGGTTAATGATATTTTGGACGCCACTGTTTGTATACGCGACAGCCGGAAAATGGATATGGGTAGAATAACCAAATTGCGCGGCCCACGCTTTTGGAAAATCTTTTGGAGAAGTCTCAAATATTTGCACCATTTGACCTTTTGTGTTTTACTTAGTGTCTATCGGGATTTGGAGCTATTGTTTTATTATCATTTAAAAACGCCTGAAATAGCAAATATTCTTTTTTCTGAAGATATCTGAATTTCCAAAAAAAAAAAAAAATAAGATGATTTATAAATGTGCCATCTAATCGAAAAGTTCACGACGCAGTGTTAAAAAAATCGGAATAAGTTGTAAATTTAACGCATAATTTCACGATTACAATTTGTAAAACGTCTCGAAATTGATCTTCAATATTTTTAATAAAGATAAAATCAAATTAGTACGCTGATTTACGGATAAGTATAACTAAAAGAAAAGTGTGACTGGGAAACTGGGAATTGTTGAAGAAATATGAATGAATGAATCGAATTCATTATTTCTGGAAATGTTTGTTTTGTTCAAATAAGAGTGGACTTGTAGGACAAGGTATTAAATAGAGAATTTTTACTCAACGTGTTCTCCAACGAATAAGAATAATAACTTACTCTGGAAACTCTCCCTCGACTCTGCAGACGTATTCCTTGCTGACTTGCCTATTTCTGATTTGGTGTTCCATTTGTCGTGCCTTCTTGGGGCTTCGTCCGAACAAAAGAAGACCTGAAATAATAATTAAAAAAAAAAAACATAAGGAACGTTAATATTTATAAGACGTTTTTACTCAAACGATCCAAAATATTCGAATAGCTTTGATAAGGTGCTTGTTGAAATAAACTTTCGAAAATGAAAAAGAAATATTAATGTTTATGATTTTTGTTGAATTAACAAAAGAGCGCACGAGGCCTGAAAAATTACATCACTCAGTATAATGACGAGGTAATTAAGAGTATGACGTATGTACGCAATTTACATTACAAAGAGATACTTCACATTTTATTTACGAGGATTCACTTATTTAACATATGACGTATAAGCAAAAATAGCACGACAAGGTTCACAATTTCTGAAAATAGTTATTCTTTGCCACATGCAATTTGGACAATAATATTTTTAAATGAGTGTCCCAATATAACACATTTTTTCAATCAATCTTCGTTTCATAAAGAAATATTCAAAATAAGGAAATGATTGATGTAAATATGAAATCCAATATACTCAAATTGAAACTCTCTCAAATAAAATAAAATGTAGCGTGTTTGTTCTTAATACAATGACGTTACTGAAGATATCTGCTGGCAAATTATATGTACGATTTACACAAAAAATATGTTCAGCTAGAAATATGATAAAATATGTAACACACATATTATTTTACTTGAATATGAGCGAATAGTATGGAGTTTTAGAACAGTGCAGTTGTTGGACGAAAGAAAGTAAAAAAATAAAAACTCTTACGAAATATATTTCATTTAAAGAAAAGAAAAAAATTATAAATACTGATGAAACTATCTTACCTGATGTGAGTCTATCCAGTCGGTGAATAGTCCTAAGGTTTTTGAGGTTGTACTCCTTGGCTAAGATGAAGACCACAGTGTTATGGCGATATCTGCCGCATGGATGCACCTGGTCAAAAAGTTATTAAATTAAAACCAAAAGTCTTTAAAAATACAATCTAATAATCAAAATATTTGTTTCATAAACAAATCGAATTTTTCACCACAATTTGTATTTCCTCATCTCATAAAATATGTCAGAAAAGATCGAAAAAATGTGTATAGACGATGTAAATTTATATAAACTTGCATGCTTGAAAATCCGTATAAGTGCATATAAAAGGCTAAAAATTGTGTTTTTAAGTAACAAGCGTTCATCAAACGATGGAATGAAAGATTTTATTGGCGCAAAACGAATTGTTTGACCATCTACTGTTTCTAAAATCACGTCTGACAAAAAGTCAATCAATGAGGTAATGCATATTTTTTAATAATAAAAATGATTTTAGAAAATTTAAGCGCGAAACTATTAAAAAATGTGTTGATTTCGATACTATTAAAATTTATCAGAATAGCTCAATTCGTATTTCAATCTGAAAAAAATCGATGCACATATGAGTAAGCAATATTATAGAGTATAATTCAAGTATGCGTTAAAATTAATAAATAAATTGATTTCAAAATATAATTGCTATACATGGAAAGAATGTCTATACACATACATTGTTTAAAATATGTTATATATAATGAGAAATATATTTATATGTAATCGTAAAGAAATTATTTTGTTATTATAATATCGAAATGTGAATGAAGCTAAACATAGGCGAAAAGCAATAATTATGAATGAAAATATATCGTTTACAGAGTTAATATGGAATATTTTTAGACATTTTAGTGATATGAAGAATAAACGTCATATTGGGTAAGAGCTACGAAGCATGCGGTGCATAAACATACGTGATAAAAAAATAGCTTTAACATGCAAACAAATACCGTAATGCCATTCTCGTGCAGAATACCAAAGTTCACGTAAGTCTTGACCATAAATAAATACTGAGGAAATAATATTATAAGAACATTACATAACAGTGAATGGTAAATTTCATGTGATAGATACAATTTCGTAACTAACTGCTATGGAATCATTTAATTTATTATGAGTAAATGTATAAAGAAGTGTGGACTTTTACAAAAGAGAAATAATAAAATTTCATTGACCATTTCGGAGTTGTATGTCTAAAATGATCATTTTTTTCTTCTATCCAGTCAAAAACGAAAATATATCAATTTGAAAACAAATTTTGACGCTGTTTTTTATAATAAATATTCATTGCACTCTCTGCTGAAAAATACTATTACATTTAAATTAAATTACAGTGATTTATTTTATTAATCTCATATCGAATGAAAACGGTTCGTATGAAACACGTTAAAATAATATGCAGCATAAAATTAAAAAAAAAATGTGTTCAATATTCTCGATGAAAGAAAAGTATTGAAATATTGTTCAAATTTACAGTCAGAACAAGGAAATAATGTATTTGACAATATGGTTACTTTATCAAAGAAAGTGTTACATAGGTAATCCGATATTAATTGTGTTTTCCCCAAAAATGGTGTTTTGATATTACAATACTAACGCTTCAAAATATATTTGAAAACTGTTCGTCTAAAACTCTAAAAGATGAAAAGGCATTTTTTGCAGCGTTAATTTAGATTGACAGATTCCAGTATTTTTTTATTTGTTATATTTGAATTAAAAAAGTAATAAATTTAAGTTATTCTTATTAACATTCATACACACTAACATTAAAAAAATTAAATTCACTTTAGTTTTGGTTGATTCGACGGGTGATTGAAATCCAAATTAGACAAGTTTGTTTTTTGTATTGATATTAACAACACGTCTCAATTTGATCAAAATATTGATATATTTTCAATTAAATATGTCGATAAAATATTTAATAAAATTTCATACTATAAAAACAGATACTTTAATTTGATATATGATAATATCAAACTGCAATGAGACAAAAAGATGAACACATTGTGTTTTGCGCAAATTTCACAGCAAAATCTATCCCAACGTTTAGCTTTAATACGAGAAATAAATATGTTCCCCGGGAAAGCGTCGTGTTCCCATATTTTAGAATTTATAATAGACCACTCAGTTTGAATATACGATAGTAAATCGGGGGCAACGATGTAATAAACAGTTTGAGCGATAGAAAAGTTTCCGCATAACAGTTTGACATACTGTTTTAAGAAAATTGAACTCCTCGAAGTGTGAGATGGAATTAGGAAATCGGTTTAATCAGTACTTCCATACACAATCCATTTAACACCACATTAGCGAATAAAAAAATATTATGGATAATGATAATATTGTATTTAAAAAAATTTAAAGAGTGCAAAAACACGAAAATCAAAATGGAAAATGCAGATAATAATTTTGCTGGTGAAATCGACAAATACTAAAATATTTGCGACATATATCGAGTTAGATATTTTGTTTGACGAAGCGCAATACATGTCATGTTTGACTCACGGGTCATGAGTTGTAGATAACTGGATTAAGCCATATGGGAGTTTTATTAACTGGACGAAATAGGAAAACATCGTTCAATGAAGATTTATATGTAATGAATTAAGTTTAAAAGACTATTTTTTTCCGACAAGGTATTCACTAAATGCCATGAACGACTTGAATTTATAGATTAGATTATAAAATACGGATTAAATACAGTTATAATATCACGATAAATATTACACTGAATTAAAAAAGAACTTCTAGCACTTAATGTATTTTCACAGTTACGTAAGATATGGAACGTAAACTTAGAATTCTATTTCAGGAGTTAATCTCTGAATGAACGTAAAGTTGAACGTCAATAATAAAAAACTGATATTTCCAATGTCTAGTCCTTGCAAATTTATTCGCTGTACTGAATTTATTTAAAAGTTCAGACATAAAATTCAAACCAACCTCGAAATGTCCGAACTAAATAAAGTAGTAACAGAAGAACTGAATTAAATGAAAAATGTTTTTATATACAAATAACAATATTGATGGTAACATTTTTTATTGATTTGGAAGAGTTAATAAATGGAATGATATTGATTAAGTAATCTTTAAGGAATAGCCATATAGTATGCGACAGGCAAGTGAGTGCTTTAGCCAACGTCAAAGGATTACGAATTGCTATGGTAATTTGATTACTCACTATTTGAAGGCATGACAGGATAATAGCCGCAAACGTTGGAAGCTTAATCGATTGAGTTGGAACAAAGCATATTCTGCTAGGAGTTACATGTCAGATAGCTCGAGTGTGAGTGTTATATAATTATCTCGCATTTGCATTACACAATGAAAACATGGCACAGAACACATATTTGGACGAGTGGACAGACTCGACCGACGTTTTTTCACTTCACTATTCGTGTTACATGATTATTATGTATTGTTGTTAACCTTATATCAATTAATGAAATATTCTATCAGCGTTATAACAATTTTATTATGGCAGCATTTAGTAACTTAATAAATATAAATATTTTGAATCGATTACTGGAAAATTATTACATAAAACAGCGGTTGATAAATTTTAAATCTTGTAGGCGTCATTCATTATGTATTGAAAAGACTAAATGTACGATGAAAGATTGCTAATATCATTTTGTTGTTACAAAAGTCTTTCATACAAATACAAACTACTCCCAACGTTAAGATACGTAGGTATACTATCAAAGAGGGAATTTATTTTTAAGGCCAAGAGGACGATCGTTTTAATTGTTAAAATTTATACGATAACTCTTCGAAGAAGAAGCTCCGTCGTAACTATCCATACAAAGCATTACAGGTCACGGATGCCATATAATAGTGGATATATTAGAGCTTTTAAGGCTCAATGGGGTTCTTTAATACGCTCTTGATACGGGCAACGAGTCATGTCTCTCGTCAAATATTCCCCGCAGCCAAAAAAAGCCTCATTTCGAATCGTAAAAGACGCTCTTAGTAAGGAAAGAGCCCGGTTTTACGTGATATAAGAATAAACGACGAGGCCGCTTGAATTGCAAGGTCGCTCAATAATAAACCGCAAAACATTTTCGTGTTAGTGTTACATTTTTATTTGCTGGTTAAATGACGATTGAAAAACGATATTTTGCTATCTTGCATAACATTCCTTAACATACATTCAATATTGTCAGGTTTTTTTCTTCATATTAAATTCATAAATCAATTTTTTTGGTATATGTTAAGCAATTACTTAAAAAAATCGATCGATAATTATATAATATAAAAATTATATAGTTCCCCAGCATTTCGTATAGTGAATTACTATTGACTTTCAACTAAAATTCTCCCAACGAAATCTAGCTTTTTTTCTAGCTTATTTAATATAACTTTGATTATTCCACGTATTAGTAAATAAATTACTTTAAAATTTATATTAAAATGAACTTCCACAAAGTTACCGCCGAAACCATCGAAAGTACTAGCTTATATAAATGATTATTTTATAATGAATGATTCAATATGCGCAGCAATATTGCATGACAATTTTTGATTACTTAAGCGTGATAGAAAAAGATTATTGTATTATATTATTCCACGTTGGACTAAAATCCATGGATAAAATAACAGTTCAACGTCTATATCAACTTGAGGAGCCATAGGGAAGCGTATAACACTAAAATCAATCAAAAGCAAATTTGTATAATATGACGACATAAAAGATTCAATTAGCAGTAATAAAACATCAATGAAAACTGAATTGATTTAAATTTTATCGGTCCACTGAAATGCGCAATAAATACAATTATTATGATGGTCGGCTGAACTTTGATGACTCTATTGATTGCCTGTCAACTGTCAATTTGATATGCGGCCGTTAAAACGGCAACTTACCGATTTTAACGGCGATCGTAAATTTTACTAGCCTATCCTTTTCAATCCGCGAATAAACTTAGTATTGAAAATAGAGCAGTCAAACAAAAAAATACAGTACACTTGCTTGTTCATACATTACAGTTGAGTTTATTTAAGTGTAAATAGTTGAGTAGTACGCTTACAGTCCATTTTTTTTTTTTAATTGAAACAGTGTTACAATTACTTTCATGTTCATAAAATGAAATTTTGAAATAAGAGTCAAGCACGATTTACAAACATTCGATTATTTAAATAAACAAAAAACATTAATTTCAGCAAGAATTGTAAGATTTCATTTAAAACTTTTTAGCTAGCCAAGAAATGTAAAAAACAGTTCGAATACAATTTAATAATAATCAAATATATTGAATTAAATATGTTCGATAAACTGAAAAAATAAATTAATCTGTTCTTTCTTTCAAACAAAAATATATGCGAACTATAGATGACCAAAATCAAATTTATCATTTTGAAAAAAAAAAAAATTGAAAATTGCCTGACATTCAGAAATCATTCTCAGGGGTTGTGATGAAAATGAGATGATAATTATTTGTAATAAAAATACTAAACATCAAAAAGATCAAAGATTTAATAATACAAACCGTGAAAGATTTTTTCTACAAAAGGATCATTGATCTCAATTCTCAAAAATGAGTAAACAATATAGGAAACAATACGGTCTTAGCATAAGTTTAGTTTATACGAAGCACCGCTAAAGCAATTTCCATTGAAACTGAGATGAAAATCGTTCCAAGACAATTGAAATAGTATGTAAGTCGACAATGTGCATGGAACACAATCCAATTGGGATTTCTTGGCATATTATTATTGTAAAACGACAAAAGCTCTACCCGAACAGCACATAAGGTATCGCAGAGGCAGACTATGCAGGAAAACATCGACAATGTTATTTGAGCGATCACCTGATGACTACGTGCATCAAAGTTTTGCAATTTAGAAGCGGTTCAATTTAATACGGTAGTGAATATAAATAAATAAAAAAAAAAACGATGTGCGCACGGAAAAAAATTGAATTACCAATTATTAAAAAAAAGATTGATGCTTACGTCAAAAATTTGAATTTAATCGTTGCATAATGAGACTAGTTCTCAGACCAGACTGGTTCTGATCGTGGATTGCCTTATTCTTGAAAATCTTGTATTCCTCGATACATTGAAAACAAACCTTAAGCTCCTTGAATTTATGTATTTAAAATAAGCATTGCAAGTTTATCTTTAAGCTTAAAATAAAGATAATAATAAGCTGATAGTTTACGTAGACGAGGGAGCAATGAACGATTCGGGTAGTCGCAAGCACGAGGATAGTGAGAATTTATGTTTAAGACATATTTTTGACAAACCATCACCCCCTCGAAAATGGCTTCGGGGTTACATTTAGCTACTGCGGCATCGGAAGGCGGTAAGAAAGTTTTACTGTCAACAAAAATACTGGATTAAGTATTAGAAGGTTGGTACAAGTGTAAGAATAACTGAAAATTGCAAAATTCCATGGCACGAGTTATTTCTGGTAAACAAGAAAATACAATATTAAATTTTGTATCTGGGTAAAGACATTTCAGTAATGTTCATTGAGTAAAGATGTTGCACGATTTTCGGCCATTTGTATTTTGACGGGACAATGAAAAATCTGTTAATATTTGAAAGCATACAAAATGTGACTTTATCACCTCATGTGAATTTTTTTAGGGTATACAAAATATTATTTCATGACGAGCTGTTGATAAAAATTTACGAAAATCATTAAAAATATATGGCGTTTCATATTCTAATTTAATCTAAAATTTATTTTTGAAGAAATGTTTTTGTTTATTCTAAAAGATCTTATGATTATTCATTGCAACTAATCGACAAGTAAAACCTATTTGTATGGATAAGTAATAAGTGTTTATTTATGCGAAGCATCTATGTATTTAATCAATGAAACGTATTTTGGGATTTAGTGACTAAAATTTCTGTGAATATATATTAAACAGAAGCATTCTTGGATGAAAACAAACAACGCGCAAATAGCGCTAATGGTTTTAGACTCCCATTCTGAAAGACATTTGAGAGAGATAATGCAGAGCAAAGTGCGTAGTAGCTTGAAAATTAAATCGACAGAATATATCATTGAGTATATTGTATGTTAACTAAATATAATAAAAATATGTCCCCGTCACACAAAATCCTAGACGGTGAAATGAGTTATTTTTTCATTGGACGATTTATTGATCAAAATAAACCGTGATAAATCGTTCTTATTTCGAGTGATTAGATAAAGACCATGAAATAAAAATCTTAATGAAAATTGACGCAATTTGTGTTTGGTGATAACTCTTTGTTTATTTTAAATCGTGAACAGCTAAGAATTTTGTTAAAGTGCTAGTACGACAATGGCAATAGTTTGTGCTCGTTGCATTGTCTGCGGCCGCGACTCAGAAACGCCCTGGCATAAGCACCGTGAGTAGAATAATAGGAAGTAACGTAGGCTCGCCTAGATTTCCTTCTTGTTATTTCAGGGTTTTCGAGTGTAAACACGTTCCAAAAGATGGCGCCACTCTCCCGCGAATATAAAGTTTGAGTGAATTCAGAACGAGGCGGCCGTGCGACGATTTTCGCTCCTTAGGCATGTCGCAAGTCTTCCGAAAGCGCAGAGCTTGGCGGAAAGTTGGAAAATGTAATTCGATATTTTATTTACATAATTCCGGTTATTCTGTTCAGATTAGTTTGAACAGCTGCAGTTTTCTCTGAATTCCCATGATTTGACAAAATGTGTATTGTTTCGGGACATACTCGATAAGTTCACCAGATATGTGGGAATTAAGTTTGTGAATATCCTATTTCTATGATTTTATCACATATATTTATAAGTGTTCAAATGAATAATTTTTTCACGAATCAAGTTAGAAATGAGTTAAACAATTGTTTTGTCTTGAATTGGTTATTTTTTTAGTTTTTAGCCGCAGAAGAAATTTCATAAAACTATTATCTAATAAAAAGAAGGCAATTTAAAAATGTCGAAATGCTTGTTTTTGATGGTGTGAAAAATCTAGTCCCATAAGCTTGGCAATAATTTTTGGGACAACAGATTGAAAAATATAACACGAACATTAAATTTAACTTAATTAAGTGATGATCGAAGGTAATAATGAAAATTGAATAAAAAAAATGGTATCGTTCTTCCTGTCGATTTCTATAACGATGTGCATGAAAAGAAACAGATAAGAAAGGAGGTTGTCCAAAAAATATACTTCGATTTGAATTCAAAATTGACTAGCGATAATTACAAGCAGCTCACAAAGAAGGCGTTCGCAGGAAACAATGAGATAAGGCCTCGATTTAACGCATTTGAAGCGTGGGAGGGAAAGCAAGCTCAAGACAAAATATTAATTTACACGTTAAAAGTTCATTTTGTGTACACATCCCGGGAAAGTAATGATACCAAAGTTTAATGGCTCGCAGGAGAGACATCGACCGGCAACGAGAGAATTACAAAGACGAGGGTCGGAAAATGAATTACTTGGTGAAATTCTTCCGCCGCTAAATGGACACTTAATTAAAATATATTGCAATAAGCGGAAAGGTTTCAATAGTTTATTCAAATGATATAAAAATGAATTTTGTTCGTTATTATTCTATGATACAAGATTTTTTTTGAAAATCGCTTGAAATGGAAGGAAATAGTAGTGAATTAAAAACAAGAATATCATGTTCCAAATATATTAATTTCTCATTCATATATTGCATTTAGAACAGCAATTTTACACATTTCAATTACCGAGTGCAATACAATTTAAATATTCAATACATTGTAAAAATAAAAACACTATAAAAACACTAACCAACCTGGTTTTCAAGGTACTCAGAGCCATGTTTAAATAATATCACATTGAAGCAATTGCAGTGAAATTGTTAGCAAAGCAACTAATAGTAACAAAAGTAATTTAATTATGGAAGTGGCATCATGGACCTTATAACAAACCAGTAAATTTATGAATAACTAGCGTGTTCCCGGCATGCGATGCAATGCCACTCAAAAAAAAGAAGCCGCGACTTTATGGAAGCGCCACGTCGGGAGCCTCTCGCCTTCCGATTGGATAAATCCGACTTGAGGCAAGGCCGGAGCCAATAAGAACCGATAAGCTTAGGTTATGTTTTTCTTACCGAAATTTGACAGTAGCGGCCGTATGTGTTTTTATTTATTGGAGTGCTTTTGGATACACAATGATTTTTAGTTTTTCTATCTGGTGCGTACACAAATAAATCAGAAGGTTTTCCAACACGTGAGCAGGCCACATACAGTTGTCCATGTGAGAAGCATGGATTTTCTAAATTTATTCCACACACTTGTAACGATTGTCCTCGTGCCTTATTGATGGTCATTGCAAAGGCGACTCGCAGTGGAAACGACAGACGTTTAAATTCAAATGGCATATCTGTCGGAATCATTGAGATGCGTGGCAACAGTACATTTTCTCCTTTGAATTTTCCATTTAAAATTGTAGCTTCAATAATTCATCATTTTTCGTACTGAAAGCCTGGTACCGTTGCAAAGTCATGAGGAATTTATGTTTCGGAGAAGAATGATAGGCACGCCAATTTTCAATGTTAAAACATGCGGCGGCATGCCTAGCAAATCAAGTGAATTCAAGAATTCTGTCGGATAATTGACGACTTCGTCTTGATTCGTTATAGTATCGATTGACTTATACGTTGTCGCTTCTCCGTATATTTCATTAAGTATGCTGAAATTGATTGCATTGATATCCTTGTTTTTGGCTGCTAATATAACACGTGCACTGAGCCATTGATGACTTTTATATTAGTGTGCAATATTTGGAAAAACTTTGTGAATCAATTCGTCTATGTTTGCGGTTATTTAACAGAAATTCGCTGGCAATGTGATACATTGTGTGGATTCCTCTATTGCCATTTTCCCATATCCTATAACCAACAATTGTTTTGCGAAACGTTCAGCGGATGCATTATGTTGTAGTTGTACACGCATATTGGTCTTCAAAGTGAATCTATGTACGTATCGCCATAAAACGCATGATTTGAGACATGCATTAAGTTCATCGGCCACTGTTGAACGTGATATAACAGGTAGAGTTTGTCGAAAATCACCAGACAATAAAATGAGTGCGCCACCGAAAAGTTGTGAAGAAAAGAAGTGCTTCCAATGATGTTTTGTATGCCATAGTACATTCGTCACATACAATGATTTTACATAATATGAGTAGTTTGCCCGTTTAAGAATTTTTGTTGATATTGCATGTTGGTGTCTCAATTATTTGCATATTCAATGGCAGTTTCAGTGCTGAATGCGCTGTTCGGCCACCATCCAAAAGAGTTGCTGCAATTCCAGATAATGCGATTGCTAGTGCAATGTTTTTTCGTGATCGTGTGGCTGCCAAAATAAGTGAAATGAGGAAGGTTTTACCTGTGCCTCCGGGTGCATCTATGAAATAAAATCTACCACTTTGACTTGTAATTGCATCCATAATTGTGTCATACACTATACGTTGATCTGGAACCAATTTCGGAATTTTTTTTTGAACAAATTTGCCCAATTCATCCACATCAAAGTGTGTTTCTCGTTGGAAATCACGATCACGTCAGTCGTTTTCATATCGATTCAGCGCAGCCATTCCCAATTGTAACAATGATTTGTTAGCAATTACTAAGCATATGTCCTCAATCAATAGCAATGCCTCATTATATACGTTTGGTGTTAATTGAACGTGTGGGTTTTGAATTGTTGCACGCAAACTATGTAAAATATCTTCACTCATGTAGCCTTTGTATTTTTCCCAAAGATCTTTTGGATTGGATGGAAAGAAAATTGTTAATATTACTGCAAATAACGCACGTATTTGTTGTGGGTGATCAGTATTCGATGAATCAGCGAATTGAAATATATATCCAAATCATTGAAATACTTTTTTAAAAAACCGAATTTTGTTTCAAAATATTCAGTACCTTACGTAAGTACCTACTTAAAATACCTACAGGTGAGTGAATGTGACAGATTTGCGTCAAGCTTGTTTTCGGCGTTGCTATGGATACAATGTGTCATAAATGGCCATTCTGTATTACAATAGTCTTGTATGAAAACATGTTTTTCGTAAATATTCAACTAATTTTTGCAATCAAATCAAATTCTGAGTATCCTATCTTTTGCCCGGTAGTCTAAGCAATCATTCGACAAAATTTTATCGCAATTGGATTAATGGTGTAGGAGTTAATAAAGGACAGACTGACAGACAGACATTCATTTTTATATATATAGATGAAGTCAGCGCTCTTGCTGAAATCGGGAAATAGGGAAATCGACTGATATCGAACTCTAGCACAATCCGATGCGCACATTAACAGACAGCTCAACAAATGGTGCACAAAATAAAATATTTGCCGCCAGGGCTGTTTTTTCCCTACATGAAGTCCTAAGCTGACGAAATCTATCAAATTGTCATTATTTAACTAGCTCACATATGGGAAAGGTATTCTGTACTTAACTTAGAAAGAACAATAGACAACAGCTATAAGCTCGCTTTCCGGACTTCACAAGGCTTCAGAATAATAGTATATGTAGGAAGACAGCCTTGTTTCCTTCTTCCTCGCATTTTTTTCTTATAATGTTTTTTTTAATTGTACCCATAAGTAAGCTTTTTGTTAAAATTTTACTGAATTAACTGTATGTAATCAAATAAAATATATATGGAGCCGAATGAGATTATGACTAAAATCAATCTAAGGACCGAAGTGTTGTCATTCCTTTTTTTCACCCCTTGCTAGCTAGCTATACCAGTCGATGGAAATATCAGTTAAGTTTAATTAAAAAACGAAATATTATGTTTATAAGACTATATATACTAAAATATAAAAAAAAACGATACAATGACGAAAGCGCGCATTAATAAAATTTTCTCAATCATTGTGTCGATAAAAAGGAACATAGAGTAAACTTGAACGTCAATAAGGGAGATAAAATCTGTGAACGATATTGTGAAGTGTTCAATAAAGAATGAGCACTTGATTAAGCGTTACAAAGTTGAATGGGAGAAAAGATTGGGTGAGTAAAATTTGTGATAAGCGCGTTTTCTATGTGACTCACAAAGCACACGAAAACTCACAACAAAGGGATGAGAACGAACGTAAGCATTGAATAAGATTACCATTTATATTGTTGGGAGAAAAATTGAAACGATGACTGCGTACGACAAGTTGCCGTGAAAAACGAAGTGTACACATGAATGCTAACGACCTCTATAAAAATAAATCGGAACCGTTTGAAAAATGACCGATCATTCATGTGAAGTGATTTAACCCTTATTTATAAGAGATAAATAAACACTTTGGAAGAATCTAGAGTTTTTCCATTAACATGTTTCCTGAAAAAGATAAAATAAACGTAATACTGACCAAAGATGAAAAGTAAAAACGATACAAATACACAATATTATAATACCCCTTTTTTGTTAGTATTGGGTACATTGTATCTGAAATGATTTATAGTACATTATACTAAAAGGGTTTATATTTTTTGAGTGAGTAACTAAAAATTACAGCTAGAATTTTATTTCAATAAATGCATGCCGGAAGTATTATAAATACATGAGAAAGTTTTGTATTATTCGGTAGCTGGAGAAGTCGTCGTAAGTACATTTTTCGTTCACTCATTAGTGGACGTTAGATATCCCAGCCACAGTTTAAACCAGTAGACTCTGTTTCAGTCGTGTACATATTCGGCTCATCAATACAAAGTATCAAACGATTTCACACAAACAAACAGACATACCAGGAAAAACACATGATAAAATAAAATTCACTAGGACGGACCATGGACGTGCAGACATAGATTTTTTGTTGTCAAACACATGAACATAATCTAGTTGAAACATCGCATATGTTCTTTTGGTGTTGTTTAAAGAAAACACAAACGTGAGAGGAAAGTTTCCCAGCCTAGAGCGGAAGATCTGCATTTACATTATGAGATTTGGAGAGGTTTTTTTTCCTTTTGCATAAGATATATGGATACACAGGGGAACGTCGGCGAAGCTCTCGCAAGGGGCTCGGCTTCTCGTCGAATGGGGGCTTGGGGGACTCACCGGCAGAGAGCATGGTTTGTCTAATACGACCAGTTCGTCATCCACATGTATCAGTTTGACCCTGTCGGCGAGCACTGGAGTCTCGTGCCTTCGCGCGCCGGAGAACAACATCCAGAGAGACGGGAAAACAAAATTGAAACAGAAAAAATCACTGTCATTTCTTTCGATCGCAATCTCGTACTAGTCTACCGCAGAACTATGCATGTATTTTTTTTAATGTACAGAGAAAAAGAGTAACGTTTTTTAGTACGAAAATTTCATTTACAACTCGTGCAAAAATTACGAGCCAAAAATATAACACAAATTTCAACACAAGACATAGCAAAAGATTTTTTAGAGATTAAAAAACAACTAAATGGTAAATTGTGTTGTTGTTCAAAATTAAAAGAAAAATGCAAATAATATTATAAACATAAAAAAGGGTGATAATTTATATTGTTGACCAATTTTTATAAGCTGTAAAAATAAGAAGAAATTAGAAATAATGCTTAAAAATGAACAAAAAAAACCTATTTACAGTGGTTAATAATTATATCACAATATTTGTAATATTTTAGCTATCTTTGTAATTTTTTACAGTCCCAGATTAAAAAATGTATTCGTGTACTTATTAATGACTTTAAATTTATGTGAAATCATGAAATAAGAGTAAGGTAACCTTACTTTCATATTGATAAAGTGGTTTCATAAAAAAATGATTACATACGATACACAACAAATTGAATCAAATATTGTGCATTAAAATTATGTATGTATACATGTGCAAATATATTTTTTTTGGTAAAAGAAACTGGGCATGGGATGGAAAAGTATCTATATGTAGAAATAAATTTTAATGTGGTTTTGAATATGTATGCCACAATATCTTTAATGGTTCACCTGAATTTTTGAATAGTCCCTGGGCACAAAAGCAATTATCATACGTTGCTTTTCTGACGAGAAAGGGATTGCTTTTCACGTACGTATTTTGAGAGATGGAAAAGTTTTAGAGATTGATGTATTAAGCTATTAGGTCGAAGAAAGTTTACCGCGCGCACAAATCGACGGATATAGAGGAAAATAGGTGACTTTCAACAACGTTTCGGAGATTCCACGTAGAACGAGAAAACAGAGTTGGGTTGTAAAACGGGAAATATTTTCCTTTATCGACAATATGATAATCGATTATACGAAATCGAAAACGTTACATTGCACTATTCGAATGAAGAAAACACTTTGATTTCCGTTTGCGAAAACTTTAAAAGAAAGTGTATAATATACAAAATACTGATCGATAAGTATGTCATTCCGTTGTTTTAAAATAACCGTGTTTAGTTAGTAATAAAATTATTTTTAATCATTAAAAAACCTTTATTGGAAAGATTTTATCGTGTTTGCAAACTGCAAAGTTCTGTTACTTAAGCCTCAAAGCGAGTAAAGAATGTGCAAAAATTTAGATGGATACCGAATCGAAGTTTTAACGATAACGATTAAAGCATCGAAGAAAATTTTACAAGCTTTCAATCTATTTTGATTGAATTGGTATTTACTTGGTAGAACTCCATTATAACACCGCGAAAAAAATAGAAATATATTTTAGTTCTACTATTTTTTTATAAGATATAGTTGATGGCTATTTCGGCTCACGCCATCGTCGGAATTACTTACTTGAGCCTAAATAGCTATCAACTATATTCATAAAAAAAATTGTAGAACTAAAATATATTGCTATTTTTTCACCGTGTTAACTTAAAATCTATTTGTATTTTTGCAGTGCTTTATTCATTCACTCTCTCGCAATATAAGTGGATTGTGTAGCACAATTATATTTTCGGTGATTATTATCAACCAATCAATAAAAGCTGGTCAATCTTGATCTATACAGAGATGATGACGAAATCATAGATATTATATATGAAAATATTACAAACGTATGTGATATAGAACTCATTCTTGCAATAGTTAGGAGGCGTTTGGGGCCAAAATAAAGGAGGCGGATGTCTTTTCGCTGTCTTTTGAAAAGGCTTTTTCTTATCGAAGCAGCAGTGGCAGAAACATCACGCCTAACTTAGATTAAATTCATGTTGTATGCATGCGAGATAATTAAATTGTGCTGTCTGAGGTTATCTCAAGCGAAGTTTACCCCAGGTTTATGATGAAGGGTAACTGAGAGTCTGAAGTAGTTGGACGTTGTCACCGAAAGATTACTAATTACAAATTGGCCGTGGAAATTTCCGGCTACTGCGAATATTCTCAGCAATCTTGTCATCAATGTAGCATGCAAGAAAACGAGGAAAGCAAATATAGTTTAAATGTATAATTAATTACTTGCGAAATGTGCTAAGTCAACCTAATAACGTGAAAACTTATGTGTTTTGAATAATTTTCAACACATACAAGCAGCATGTCATTTTACCCCCAAAATACGTACATGTAAGTTAATATTATAAAATTTGAGACATTTTTTTAATGAATTTTTTTTTAATCTCAGAAACCTGGATATTATTTATTACCAATCCATAGTAAGAAATGAAATTTTTATGTAGCTATTTATGTAGTATTTTAAAAAAATGCGTTGCTTTAAAGTAATGCATTTGTTTTCTTTCAATACAGATGAAATAAAATATTTTATTATAACATGATTATATTCCTAAAATGAACAAGATAACATAATAGTATTGCTAATATGAAGTCACGTTATATGACGTTAAAAATATTTTTTAATAGGTAAACTGAACAAATCCATGATGATTTACTTATGCATCTTTTACATACGTTCTGGTATTAACTGAATTCAGTTGATTTAATTTGTTGTTTAAAAACAATTGAGTGTGAAACTGTTCTTTTATGAAGCGGGTATACTAAAAACTTTCCGCGACATTCTATCCTATAATTCGTTGTAACAACTAACTCAATATATACATTTTGTATGATTCGTGGAAAGGCATTGAAGCCAGATATATTAAAATTTTCTGCTATATCACCAATCATAAATAACCATTGTCCTCTTTTATGAATATCCAACTTTACCTGCATCAGATCAATATGCAACCTACTAAATTTTGTTAACTGTAATTATCCATGTAACGTAAAATATCTCGGTTTTTTTTTTAAAGATTTTTTTTCCTATCTGCCGTTTACTTTAAACTATTAATTGTGTAGTAGACGTAAGGTTCCGTCATGGATCTCACACAGCTGTGAGAACGAAAAGCTATTTTAATCGAGGTAATTTCTGAAAGTAATATCCTATTTATTACAGCAAATGGGGTAAAATTATTGTCCTTGAATTTTTTTATGAGACACCTAATGAAAAAAGTAAAAAAAAACCCTACCAGCCTTTGTCAATGCGTTGATGAAATTATCTACATTGGTGGAAGCAGAAATGCTCGTTTTAGTGTTTATTATGAGCAAATAGAATGAAAATATGAATTCTACGCGATACTATTATTATTAATTGACACGGGTCAGAATAAATGTTATAAACCGACATCTTGGCCAACGTGCGCAACCTACAATATCCTCTAGAGACGAAAGGTGTTCAGCAAAACGGATGCGTAATACAAACGTCTCTCAATTTGCAATTACAGGACATTTCGATAGGCGGGAAAATTCATTGTCCACAAGTCCATTAGGAGCCAGAGTGACGAAGGTGTACGATGTACACACAGACACCTCAGAACTTTGTACGGGTCGTCGTCAATGTGGTGAGAGTCGCCAGACGTGAATTTCGATATTTGGGCTATTTATCTTCATAAATGATTGAAACTGTATTAAAAGAAAATGAATTGTTGAAAATTTGTACGATTTTACACGTTTCGACACTAACGACCCGAGTCTCGCCTTTCAACGTTCTCAGGAATCTGTGTGAAAGTATGCTCGAAGATGTCGAAATCGAATGTCGGGATCGAACAAAGTTTCAGTAAATCAACTTTAATATTGTAATTCCATCAGCATCTCCCGTCAATATCATAAATTATAGAATCTACTAAACTTCAAGACTTGTTTCACTCACCGTGAGCATTATTAACTCAATCATTGATAAAAATACTTTGGAGACATATAAAAATATGCTTTTATTATTCAAAACACTATCTGTTTTTAGTATCTTTTTCTACTACAATAATATGCTGTGATAATATTTTTCTAAGAATAATTCAGAACACATTGTTAAAAAAAATAAAAATATTAAGAGTTTGCGTTTCATCAAAAATAGGTTGAATGTTAAAACTACGGTCGGTGTCACTTAACGATGTTAAATTTTAAATATTTAATATTATTTAGTATTATAGAATCTCTTTTGATAAAACTGCTTTGTTTTGATCACCATAAAATTTGTTTTTTAATTTCACTTATATAAAACGGATTCCTCGCCAATAAGTGAAGGCCTAGTTTAAAATAAATTTTAATAATCTGGCAGGTTAAATACAGATTTCGAAAAATAGTTGTTTTATGGAACTCTTAGGTGATGTTTATTTCCACATTAATTTGTGATAAAGAAATAATATTTACATAACGTTAATAAATAAAATGTATTAATAGTTGAAGAAAAAGTGTTTCATACCAATCATTATATTGTAATATTATAAGTGTATACTTCACCATAAATATGCCACAATAGTTGAAACATGCGTGGAAACAAAATCGATAGAAGTGTCTCAAGGAGTCATGTTTTGTTATATAAACGTTCACGCTTATGAATGGATGTCCCATTTCCCTGTAAAGATCTTAATCCGCCTCTGCATGTCACACACGCGGAAACACAGTGAAGACGGGCGGCGGAGGGCGTAAATCTGTAAGGCCTTCGACGCGGGGCGAGGGTTACAACCTTTTCCGGGCAATAAATCGCTGTCAGTCTGACGCGTTAGACGCAGGGACGTGCGTCGGATTAAATATAACCGAAACAACACCACTTAAATATGTCCCGGAAAAGTAATTTATATTGTGACTGGTTTTCAAATAAAACGAACTAAATAGACCGATATATAAAGTTTAGGTGAGGCACGTTTGTAACATGCATCATGTGGAGTTTTTTTATTAATATATTAAGAGAGAGCCTGTCATAAATTTCACCACCATTTCATTTCTATGTGTGTTGTTATGGCTTATTTTTATAACGGTTGTATTTCATAAAATGAGAAGAAAAACACAGAATTATAAATATTTTACAAGTATATGTAGAAAATTTCCATGACATACTTTAAATACAAATCCAACATTAGTTATATACTTCAGAATACCAGTTATATACTCAGTTGGTCGGAAATGATTTTTTATTAATATTATCTAACATATTTGCACTAAAAGAGCTGTTATTATAATGCAAGACACCATACATAAATTAGTCATTAAAGCAAAATGAAATGAGATGAATAACTCAACTCAATAATTATCGAATTTTTCAGAATGTATAATGTGTTCATTTTCTCCTAACTTATGCAAATAACTTTGATAATGACACATGTGTACTTGCTGAATGAATTCAGCAATACAGATAATTATTAAATTTATACGGAACTATTAAAAAAATCTTATAAGATAATGTTTAAACGATGAAAAAATATATAATATGATAATGGAAAATAAACCCTGTGTTAATACGTATTATTTTATTTCTTGTTTTTAAAAACGATACTAATATATTGTTCGCTTCTAGCAGTGTGTATATCCATGTATAAATAGGTGTTGATTTTTCCAATAGTTGTTTCTTTGTAGGAAATAAAAACTTTTGAATCGTATTCCACGCCATTGGCGAAAATTCTGTGGCGCCCTCAACATAACGGTTAGAAAAATGCAACACGTAAGGCCAGCTTGACGGATGCCTGTTGTCTTTTGAAGTTCCAGCTTCTATGTTACATAGAGAGTGCACGGAGAGCAGTTTCAAGGAAAATGATGATAAAATTCATGCTTTTAAAATAAATGCGATCCGCGTGTAACTTTGTTTGAAAAATACGCTCCATTCTCTTTCTGCGGAAAGCCTCACAGACAGTCTTAATAGTGGACGCTCCGTGGGGATTATAACGTAATTTTGTTCCGACTTGACGTTTCGCGTGCCATTGGAGATAAAGCACTTTCAGAATAAGCCTTTGATGAAAAAAGATCCTTAAAAAATGTAAGGAAGTTAGTAATTTAATAATATCTGTAAGTTCTATTTCTTTTAGAGTATACTGAACGGTTGGGATTGGTCGGTCGATATTTTATACATATAAAATCGATTTCTTCGTTTGTTTGTTATTTTAGGATTTGCTTACGCATAACATCACTGTTAGAAAAAAGCAAAAATATGGGTTTGCTTTGTAAAATAATGAATTCTCTGTATCGATACATAAGAATTAGTGATCATCTAGAAGATTTATGTGTAAATTAACCAGTTATAAAACATTGACGATTATAACTATTGTTATTATAACTATTATAACTATATTATATACTATTGTTATTATAATTATAATAACCATTGTTAGATTAAATATTGTTCATTATATGTGTGACGATGGCATCAAAAATTGGCGAACGAAAAAATGATATTGTATAACGATACATTGAAATATATAAACAAATCAAATGCTCGTCAATACATTTTTATGGAAAAATGAAAAAGTTTATTGATTGAATTGGCATTCACTTGGTAGAACTCCATTATAACACGGTGAAAAAAATAGCAATGAATTTTAGTTCTACAAAAATTATTTAAAAAAAATATAGTTGATAGCTATTTCAGCTCACACCATCGTCAGAACTATCCTATAAATAAGATTATTCAGCGATATTCGTTGATGACTTCATTTCACCTTTCAGTAGTTTACAGCGACAAATAAATCGATCCACATAAGACTCGTGGACACAACGGAGGACAAAAAATCTATCAGTAGATGAAATTGGCGATTCTGTCCGTTTACCTGCGGTTTATTTCGCCATTTTAGGCGGAGGCTCAGTCGATTGAGAACGATTTACATGTAAAGTGTTGTCAGTAATGGCGGTAGATCAATTTTCTGTGAACACGTAACAGAATAAAGGGTACGGTAAATCCTCCTTCTCGAAGCGATAAATCCCATCAAAATTTATACCGGACTCTTCTTTCGCATGAAAGTTATTTCTTGCATACGATGGAGAAAATATAACAAATAACACACACCTTGTCGGTAAAATAATAAGCATCGAAAAGATATTTTTATTTTACAATTTAAATATCGCAAAAAGAAAGAAACTAGATCAGTGGCTGTGAATGTCGTCCATATTAACACGTGAGCGATTTAAGCTTTAATTGTGGACCGTGGGGAGCTTTATCCAATGTTTTATTCGTCAAAATAAATTTATATTATTTTATATTTAAAATATGCGTTTGTATTCAAATTCATCGATGAATGACACATATGCTACATCAAAAAAAAATTTTTAAAGTATATTTGTGGATTATGAACCAACGAATAACTAGCGTAGCCAAAGACACGCTTTTAGTGCGTATAAAGAGGGCGAGGCGGTTTAATGTTCTTCATCAACGGTTTTATGTGATGAAAAGGGGAAGAAGTTTTAAAGACATAAATAAATATATATAATATGAAAAAGTTTGACATAAACGTATTTGTGCTCAACTTTATTCTAGTATCTTATTATTGATAATTTATATAAATAAATTATTATATTTAAGGAGAATATGAACAGGTGAATAAAGGAAAATTAATTAAGAATTTTATTAACCATTAACAAAGTTAATTTACTAATCAATTTGTGAATAAAGTTTATGCATAAAATAAGTAACTTAATATTAGTTTTCAATGGTCGCTATTCGCAGAATACTAAATTTCCTCAAAAATGTGGCGCATTATGAAAAATGTACAAAGCAAAAGAGGGTCTTAGAGCCTCAACTAGCAACCGGTGGCACAGAAATATTACTTGTGCGAATGTTATGGGCAGATTTATTACACAGAGAAAAAACAAAAAGTGTTCAAGCACTCAAATATGTATGTCACAGCTTGTGTATGCGATTTTATATTAAAAATCGTAAATATATATTATATTTATAAAGATTTTTTGTGAAACATATTTTATTCAAAATAGCGTTTAATATGAATAAAGGAAAGGAGATCAAATAATGGCAATATTTGGATTAATTACATTTAATGTGGAATTATGTTTAAATACCTGTATATTGAACACCCTAAAAATATATTTATAAAAAGACTAGAACTGGGTTCTATAAGTGTAATATTTAACCAACAATGCCACCAGCACAGCTCATAAAGTAGATATTAAAAATTTGCTATTAGATTTCATTTCAAAATAAAGATAAGAAGTATTTTTATGCATAAATGAAAAAACATACCAAATTATAACAAAAATCATGTTATAATACAATATGAATAAATTGTTACTGATAAAGCTTTTGAAAATTTACAAAATTGAGTATTAAAGTTTTATCTGGCTCCCTCTGTCGATATGTGAGATTAGAAAAAATGCTCTTCATAAACATTTTGACTGAAGTGAAATAATGTTTCAATCCATGGGTGATATTAATAAATATGAAAGAATTTTAAATTTGATATTGAGATTACATCAAACACCTTCGAGCAGCAGTCGAAATCATAAATTATAGAAGATTATTTAAATATGAGCATTAGCAAAAAAAACAAAATTAAAGAATTATAATTGTCGGTAGTTTTTATTTAATATTATATTATTAAATGTTTGAAATAAATTCGCTAGAAATTTAACACGTGTTGTGTTTAATACAAGCTTTTGTAGATTATCATCAGAGAATTTGCAAGTGAAACTGAGTTAAAAATATTCTATTCGAATATTGTTAATATGGTGGAAATATTGGCGAATGCTTGTCAAAATAAAAAAAAAAACGGCGTAAAAAATATTTAGTTTATTCAAGTAACATATATAATGTTAATGATACAGCAAAGATTTTCTGTTGATTATAATTTTATGAACGGAAAGCGTTCAACCGGGGAGGCAAATCCTAGATAATACAAGCCAGATCGTCAGATCAATTGGCAAGTCTAAATCTTAGTTGTAGAGAATCAGACTAGGTGGCAGACTTAATGTTTGGGTAACATTGGCGTAAAACACAAAAATATTGAAAATATTTTTAGAGCGTTATTATCTTACGTTTTTATGGCGTATACTTCAATCTCACGGCTGTTCAACAATCAAAAATGAATATATTTCAAAATATACCTTTATTCAATAATGTAACAAAAACTGGTAAAAGTACATCGCAATATAAAAAAAAACCCCAAATGATGTTCAGCAAGTAGTTCAAAAAAGTTTTGAATTTTATTTATCCCCATAAAAAAAAATCTGTTTCGTCGGGGCAAAATCGGAAAAGTAGAAAAGGTCGTCGAGTGTTTACAGTAAAGTACGAATCCTGAGTAATTGACGTCCTCTGAGAATATAAATAACATTGGTAATGAAATCTATAGACCAGTTGCGGATGAAACAAGAATATGTCTCACTAACACACAAAAAGGAAGATAAAAAGTTGTACCTCTATACTTAAATATTTCGATTTAAGTTTATATACAAAGATAACGGAAATTTGAAAGTTATTAAATTTTTTCACTTAATTGATATATATAAAATGAAAGGATAGTAACATAGTATTTAAAAAAAAATAAAAACAATGTATAATAAATAATTAATTTGATAAAATTGCCATAACTAAATGTCTTGGTGAACATGATTTTATCTCTGAATTCATTTCATTCATGGAATTACATTCGGTTAGTTGAAAATTCTGACTTACTGCTGGTATAACCGCTTTCTGCTTCGTGCTTTTAAGACTAAAATTGTTACTCTTTATAATAATATTATTTAATATATTAATTATTTTTTGATAAAATTAATTAATTTTTTTATCCCACCACCGACTATTTTGAATACTAAATAGCTAACGAAATATTATCACAACATATAAATAAAATGGCTGAATCGAATGAAGATTTATTTATATTTTATGACACTGAAGAGGTTATTTAAATAATACAAAAAACGACAAGTTAGTTAATATATATACAACATTGAAAGCATCCTAACATTCCTAACTAATAATAATGTTAAATTAGAAAGTTGCATGCACTAAACTACGATACGAAAAGTGATTTGGTTGATTTGGTGAGGTCAGAATGGAAGTGCACAGTTACAGGTCGGCGTGTAAGCTTGATGGCGGTCTCATAAGCCACTTACGGGGATGGAGGCTGGTTTGTTGACGACCACAATATCCTCGTCCATGTGCACCACAGTGATTGGTTGGCAGGTCACCGGAACCTCGTGTCTGCAATCCAACGGAAAATTAGCAAATGGAAAACTAATTTCCCAGCAGTTGGGACAGCGGACTATGTTTAATCGCCCGCTGTCTTCCTGCGCGCTGATATATGTATGGTTAGCAAAGGTGAACTAAAAAGACATGACAATTGAACGATGCATCGATAAAATACAAATCTGAAGGTAATGCTGTTTCAATTTTTCACCTGCTTTTCACAGTACCTAAAATTTTATGAAGCATTTATAATATAATAATAATATAAAATTATTAAAAATAATTTTGTAGAACTAAAATACATTGCTATTTTTTTCACCGTGTTATAATGGAGTTCTACCAAGTGAATGCCAATTCAGTCAATAAATTATAATGCCGTTTGTAAAATTGCAAATAATTGATTTTTAAGATACATGTAATTGTGCAAGGCGCACATAAAAAAATATGGTTACATCTATAATATATAAAGGTGATACTGTATTTGCTCAAAAACTATAATACATGCATGAAAAGGAATGTCGATATAGAATGAAAAATTTTTAGCGTATGGTAAAAAAGGCAAGGGAAAACATAAACTGAAATATTTTATATTCAGGGCTTAAGAAAGAAACATAAGAAATAATTTTCGTCCGAATGTATAACAATCACGAACATTATAAAAAAGTGAATATGAAATATATCTGGATTAAAAATTTATTTCAGAATTGATAATAACATTTTTATATATATCAACATATAAAGGGAACAAGTTTATTTTCAACAGTTTTATATAAAAAAGAAAATTTTTAAATATATGTATGATGATAAATCGTCCCTTTTTATTCAAGTAACATATTAATCTAACAATTAAAAATAGCAGTAACATCAGTAAGCACGGGAAACTTAAATACACGACTTGATTTACCAATAAAAAAAGAGTGCTTTATTGGAAATTGTAGTTCACCTTTGCTCTTTTAAGCTCGATTAAGATTTTAAGTCCACTGGAATACGAAAGAAAAGTTAAATATTAAAATATCAGAAGAAAATAAGGAATATTGTATAATAATAAAATATCCATATTATACTAAAGTTTGTAATGTAAAGCAGTTTATTACAGCGAAAATATAAATGATACATGTTGATCTATCATGAAATTTCAATGTGAAGACATTTTGAAAATAGTTATTTAATTCAATACGTGTAATGTGAAAAGCAGTAGAATAATTGAAACGCATGTGTCGTTAATAAACTATGTTCATAAACATTTGCAATTGCATCAAACAAATGTAAAAAAAAATGTGAATCAGTATCTTCGCAAGCAAAATACTTGTTACTAAGGTATTTGTGTTTTCAGTTGTATTTTTTACTTACTCTCAGACAAAAAAGTCGTGCAGGAGAAATTTTGGGTTATTGTACAGTATAAAATCAAAATGTAGGAGAAAAATCAATCACTGAATATTGGACAAGTGTGTGTTTTTTTACTCATTGTATTAGTTGTATTTTTCTGATTGTTAGTTAACATGTATACACAATAAAGACAATCTGAAACAAAAAGGTAAACAATAGTCACGAATCAAAACTGCAACGTCACATACATACAATAATAATATAAACATATTTATGTACAAATTAATTGATACAATAAAACTACAACTGAAACCTGACAAACATGTTTTTTTGGTTTATTCGATATATTTTAGCGAAATACGTGTGTTAATATTTGATAAACGAAATCTAAAATAATAGATGAAAAATTACACGCGTTGTACAAGATTTTTTAATCGAACATTAATAATTTTAATTCGATTGGTGGGTAGGGGGGGGGGGGGGTAAAATATAGTTCAATTGATCAAACATAGAAAAAATGTATTTACAACAGTTTATTTTTATTCTTTCCGTTTCTTGCAAACAATAATTGTGACTGTTTCATGATATAGAAAAAATGTGGCTGTGTGGCTTTATTGTTTCACGGATAATTAAGTATCATGGCAGTTACTGAAACTTTGACCAAAAGTTACCCAAAGAGAATTATTGAAAAAAGTTCGACTTGATACGTGTAAGTTAGCGCACGATTTTCGCTAAAGATAATATAGAGTGGCGAGTTATGACGTGGAAAAACAAGAAATAGTGTTTGGTCGCGATATACCTATTGACTCTCTAACGCAATATTGAAACATGTTAGCCCCAATTTATGGAGTAATGGTTGTGACGAAATATATGTACATACTGTGAATTGTTAGTGAATATGTCATCTATTAAACGTGAAATATGAGACACTACAAAAGATTTGCTATAAAAAAAATATTGAAATAATTACTGTAAGTTTTCGATCTATATAATCGATGCTGGAAAGAATCTATATTGCTCTCTGTCAAATTCTTTCTATCGAGAGTGAAACTTAGCCAGAAATAATGATTGAGTAAATACTCCATAGAAATTCATTTATGGATCATTATATTTGACAACGAGCGTTTTATTCGAATTTAGGGCCAATAGTAAAAGAATAAATAGTTATAATATTGTTATCAACGTGCGTCTCAAAGCCCGATCTATAAAACATACGAGCGATAAAAAAATTAGGCTTGTTCGACCCACGGCCGAAAAGACATGATACAATACATTACAACACTTTTTTGTGATTGGATTGCACGAAGTTATTGAACTTTCGGTAAACGAAAAATATGCAGCTTAGATTATCAATTACAGAAATCTGGTATAAAGGTTTCTATATTACCATAAAAATGTAACAAGACTGCATTCCTGTCGATAAATTATAGTAAAATTAACTCCGAATTTGCAGACGCAAAGATATATTTAAAACATTGTTTTTTGACAGAGCGCTTACTCGTCAGAAATTCAAGAATGCAAAATACAGAATGTAAAAATTATAACGTGCACAAAGAAAATTTATTTTAATACAGCGACTGACTCACATATGAAACGCTATTTTTTCCAATTATGTAACATTATTTTGTGAGTATGTACTCGAAACTCTTAATAATTAAAAGGTAGAAAAATTATAGTTTCTAGAGACAGCTAAGTTCTTTTCCTATATATCAACTAAAATAATTCTATAATATTTATTGACAACGAATTGATAGAGGAGCATAATTTAAAATAACATAACAAAAAATATAAATTGCATATTCATCATATTTTTGAAGATACGAAGAATCTAAATCAAAGTCAATAATTTTTTTTATTGATTTCAGAAACGTTGACGTTTTAAAATAATTAAAGAATGGTTTTTGAATCTATATTTTTTTTATGTGCGTTATTACTGGAGCTAGAATGTTTTGATTCAATATGAAAAAGTTCACGTATTAAGCTAGCTACTCTTTGAGGGTGGAGTTAGACTTGGATTGGCACGTGGGCCACATACCAATTCCACAAATCGAATGGACTAGTTCCCCAACGCTATCGTGGAGCATTAGTTGTTGAAGCTTTCGTATTAAATCAAAGAAAAGTAGCACTTTCGATGATCACTACACATTAACTGATTGTGCCTTGGCGGAAGTGAGTTCGAAAGAGACAAATCATGAGTAAATATATTTTAAGTTGATTACTAAGAACAATGTGTCAATTTCAAAATACGTCAAAGGTTTTCATATAAATCATGGAAAGGACTTTTGATGAATGGGTGAACGTTTTACTACATATCTGATGCTTAAACGCAATAAAAAATGATGTTTAAATACGATATTTTAAAAATCAAATATTCCACTGATCATACAGTAATTTATCAGAAGAAGTCAGCAAATAATTAATGATGATGGTGACCCTACATTGTAATCATTAGAAGTCTTTAACCAGTGTTTGTAGCAACGCAACGTCCATTAGTAGATAATACTAATGCGACCACAATTGCTTACTTCGCCTCAATGATTCCCTCATTTAATTCATTACTTCCAGCTATAAGGTTGGCGAATTCATTCTACCTAAATTATTCTAAGTAGCCATTAGTTCATGCCGAAAATGCGGGGCTATATACAGAGAAGGTGAATCAGGGCGATAATGTCCAAGTGAAACAAACTAACCCAACTTTACTAATTATCGATGTATGTGACGAAAGTTTGTTTGGGCATATAAACACTTAACTATATTGGTTTGCTAAAAGCAGATAGGGCATATAAATATTAGATTAACTTCGCAAATGAAACCATGAAGTTTACAAGTGATTACTCTCAGATTTCAATTTGTTTTTATACCACAGAAATAGATAATATTTCGGGTTTGGTACCGATAAATTATGTGACATTATTTGTATGTTATAATACTGATTTCAACATCTTCAAGCATATCATTATCATACGGATGTAACCAAACTGACACAATAGATAGTTCGAATCGGTTGTATACAAGGGTAATAAATAACACCAGGAAAAACACCCTAAGATTAGGATTCAAATAACAATTTGAAATAACTTTGAAAACTACTGATTTGATTAAAATGATACTCAATAGCATATGATAAGTTTTATAAACAATAAATACCGTTTGAGTTTTTGATGAAAGGATTTTACAACAAATAATTATCACATATAAAAATGCAGTAGAGTGGTTTTAAATTTAGTGTTATTGATGAAAGGGGCCAAATTTAAAGCACTTACAATAATTGCAAGCGGTAAAGCGTATTTTCAATATCCAGAAAAGATATATAATCCATCACTAGGGGAAATTGTAATAAATATTGTATAATCGTATTAAAAGCCGTACGCATATAATGAATGTTTGAAATGTTTTTTTCCAGTTGATAACCAAACAATAAAAATAAATTAATATTACGGAAAGCAAATAAGGGCTTTCAAAATGGTCGTTGAAAGTTGATCGTTCGTTTTTTTGTTGTTCGGTAATTGCGATGTTATCGCGGAGAATGCGTATAAAAACGGCCGTAGCAACAAGTGAATAGAAATATTTTTCCTTTTTATATTTTATTTATTATTCAACTCCCTTATACGTTATTAGGGAGGGCGATATCATTTATATTATTTGAACTTTGACATTTGACATGAATGAAAAATAAAAGTGAATATTCGTTTTAAATACGTAACAGAATTTTGCCCATTTGGATAAGCATATATTATATATTTATTTCACAGTAATTGTAGCTAAATATAAATGGATACAGTAACTATGAAATATCGATTTTAATTTAAAATATACCATTTATATATATAATTTCGATTGAAGAATCATTATTTCATCCAACAGTTCATTTTGATTTTGTTTCAAGCACATCGAGTAAAATTTAAAAAATCGAATGGCGATATAAACATATTACTTAATTATGTACAGCAAAAAAACTTTGCAAAATTAAGCCGATGATTTTTTGTAACGAAGATTTTGTAGTCAAACAGTATTCATCGATAAAGTTATGTCGCATACGAGCGAAGAACAATGGTTATTTAATAATATGATCTGGTCGTAAAACAAAATAGTATGGCGGAAAAACGCGGCAGTTATTCATCAATTACGTTTATTGAATAAACTTGAGATGAGTGGAAGAGGGGAGGGAGCATATTTCCTGCTAATTTATTATTATGATAAATGAGAAAACTATGTTATTTACTATGTATATTTTTTACTTTAATATAAATAATTGTGACGATAATTATATTATGATATAAATTGTATGGTAATTGCCAGCTCTTAGAAATCACGAACACTTTACATTTATAGGCAAAGGTCTTTCCAAGGATTCCTATTATTGAGATAGACCAGACTGTAAAATAAGCAGACTAATCTAATAAGGTTAATTGAATAATTGAGTGGGGAGGTGAACATAAAGGTGGGCACGACCATTGGGCCGAGACAAAGAACAAACATATTTGTAGTCAATGGAATACATGTTGCATTGTAAAGTATTCTTGAATAATTTAGTGGAGAGGGTTACCTACATTGGCCAAAACAACACCCTGCTCAAATGATTCTCGTTAGTTGTAAAATAATTCAAGGGTTGGTCGTTAGAGACGGAGAGAGAGGCTTCTGCGCTTACATCGGCAGGTGATAATTATGCGATTGGCGTACACAGCGCAGCCTTCACAAGTCTGCCGGGCCCGGGGGAATGAAATTCTCTGCTGCTAATGTGTTGGAGTTTAATTTAATAAAAAAACTTTCTTTAAAAAGGTCGGATGTTTAATTAAACGTTTTATTTAATGGTTGAATAAGCTTTCTTTGTCAGTGCATCGAGTAGAATATTTGATTAGTACAATTTCAATAAAACATGAACATTTTATCAAGTTTGCTGGACTAGCGAAGATTTTTCCATGCCCAATTGAAATGTGAAGCATATGGACTCCCTATGAAGACTCAACAGTTTTCTTTTTTCTTTTCATTAGTACGAGATGGATAGTATGGAAAGATGGATTAGGACGACGGGAAAAGTGATTAGTCAGTTGCTCACACAACGCCACCTTTCAGGATCTGAGAGATGGTAGAGGGTTATAAAGATCAATGCCTTCGAACACACAGACACATACAAATAAATTTATTAAACTGTTTGGATAGAAAAATCAGTAACTCATACAGAGTTAAATATAAAATATATTTAAAAGCAAAAAAAAGTGAGAAATCTATAAATTAATTTTAAATTACAATTTAAAATAAGCTAGTGAGAAATAGTGCAAACAAATGTAAGAATTCGACATTCAAAATATTTGAAATTGTTCTCACAATCGATTTGTTGAAAGCGTTTTTATAATGTAAAACAAAAATGAAAATATGTAAAAAATATTGCTTGCATAATGCCATTTTCAAAGCAATATAATGTTTGAAAATTACTTTATGACAGTAACTTCAGTTTTAAATAAATGAAATAATGTATTATAATATAAAAACGAATAATTTGTTGTAAACATAATGCATTACATGGTTCTTTTCATAGAGAGACCGTTGGTGTCTAGCAACACGTGATACAGATTTCAACACATTGCCACATTAATCGAATACATTTTCCATTCATCCATCCAATACATTGACCATCTGTGGCATTGATCGTTTGACCTCCTCTTGAGGGTAGAAAAAAATGGTTGGCAAAAAAAAACTATTAACGATACAACATGGCAGCCACACCATTTAATACATAAAAAAGAAGAAAAAAACTCGAGGTTAATGTATCAACAATCAATGTCACCAACATCAAGAAAGCTCTACGCACCAATGAACTCACAAGAACACATCCACAACAAAAATAAAAACCAGAGGTGAAATTAAATTCAGGCCAGCCACCTGGGAATTGCATTAAAAAGGATTAGAAATTATAGATTAGATTAGGTTTTCCGTGTTTTGACGCGACCTACAGGGATGATCGAATGGAAGAAAATGACTCTATTGAAAATATTTTTTGATTAGTAAATATTCTCTTAATTGAAAGAAGTTTCAAGTATACGTATACATATATATTAATATTATTATTATATCGAATCATATATAAAATTTTATCAGAATAATTCTAAGCTTTAAGTTACTTTGTAGTTTGTTTATTTTATATGATCACTGTTAAGACAGACGACACATACTTTTAGAAACACGTAGACATTTAATATATAAATACTTTTTTATGTCGCCCATGTTTACTTTATGACTAATATAAAACTATCCTGATACTAAGTGACCTCAAGAGTGAGAAAAAAATTCAAAAGAATTCAAAAAGAAGCAATTTCATTGTAATACAAAAAACAATACATTGGGATGGTTATTCTATTTATTAAAAAAAATCGATGCTTTACTGTCGCTCAGGTTCTGAACGCATTACCTACGTGTTCTGTGGGCGATTTTAGAACATAAAGGTATGCAAGTTTTACGTATTGTAAATTTGTTTTTCGAAAATATTTTTGATTGATCGTAGAAAAGATCACATCGGTGTGAGAAGATAGTGAATTGACAATCCCCGCGTTTGTCAAAACCAAGCTGGGAAAGCCCGGAATCATGCCACTCTCATTGCGAACGATTTGTTTTCAGGCCGTTTTCCAACGCTTACTAATCGTAGGCCGCCCCTCGTCATTAATAGGAACATGCGGCGGTTTGGTGACCGCGGCAAATGGCTGCATTGAAATCCAATCAATTATCACGAATGCACAACATTGAAATTGTCACTATCGCTTGAGGTTTATCCAATAACTACAGCACAGGTCTGACTTTTTCGCCGGTAGAGTTGGGGATCGGAAACAATTGATGAAGGTTAATTACTTGTTTCCAATGGCATGATTTAACAATGCATTGATTTGTGATGGAATTTAAAGAATTACGAGAAATTCAGACAGTCAGTCATAACTAATATAAAAGTTGAGCAATGCAAAGCTTTTTTGAAAGTCTATTTCAGTTTATTTTATTGATGATCAAAGAACACATTTGATTTATAAAAAAAAATAATGTAACTAGTTCTGAAAGACATCCTTCTAGAACTCAATTAATTCAAATATTACCACTTTTAACCTAAACATAATGCAAATAATGTATATCAAATTTTTTTTATATTCACTAAGAATTGGTATTGATTAATAATTTTAAAAATGTAAATGTGATTTTAGACACGATTATATGTAAATACGATGCGTTGTTTAGTTGGACTATCACGCCGAACACCAGTTGTTTCAATTAAAATAATAAAGAGCAGTTGTCTTTTCCCAATGTAAACAAAGAACGATAATTTTTAAATAGCTATTGGACATTTGTTATCACTAGTAAAAACAAATGTCAAAAATATTTATGCGAGAGCTAAACTTCATAAATCAAATCGACGATCTGTTTTCAAAAGCGAAAAATGTCAAACCCTTTGTTCAGATAAACTGATTATAGTGAAAAGATGAGTGATTCAAACCATTGCTGGCTGTACACAATCAAAAGGCTAAAACCAAATTAAGGATGGGCGAAATATCCAAACGAGCTGACTGCACCGATCGCTGGATGTGAACTTTCCATTGACGTCAAATCCTGTGTAACAGTGGCTGATTGTGAAAACAAAGAACAGCAAGTCCACAATTAGCGACAAAAGCGCGAATTTCCATGGGGAGAATTAAGAGCGATCGCTCGCAAGGCATAAACGCAGAGCTATTGAAGCTCGAATCACAAAATAAAGAAGTTACAAATCAAATTAATTTTTCTTTTAAAATTTTACCAATAAATAAAAATTGTTGGTTTTGTCAATACTGCTAATATAAAATTTTGTACTTATATTAATAACTTTGTACGGTTCCATATATTTTTTTTTGTCACTAACGACCCGGGACTCGCCTTTCGGCATATTCAGGCATTTTATCACACGGATGCAACAGAACTCATTAAAAACATGTGGAATCGTATAAAACTTCAACGATTCAAATTTCATATTGAAATTCCATCAAGTACCTTAAATCGATATCATAAATTGTATCAATTCCGTTGTGTTTGTATTAATTATTTAATTGATTGAATTTTCATTAACTTGCGAGATAAAAGGTGAAAACCATAAAAAAAATGTATTTTGAATGTTATTTACATTAAAAACTGAAATCCATTTCATTTCACATAGAAGCGCATTTCAAATAAAGCACACTTCATAATGTTTCTTTTTTTTAACATCAAATAAACTTCGAACATTTTCTTATAATGCGAAGTAAAAAAAGAATTGAAGAGAACTGAAGTAAGCGATCAGCACAAAATGAAAAGGATGTGATTGGCACTTTCAACAAAGAATCACTTCTAATGGAACCTCTCAAAGAAAGCATTTGCTTGTCTCACGGTATGCTTTTAAGAAGAAATTAGAAATACGTGGGATCGCCATATAAACTTTAATGATCATCGTATTACACTAGAAAGCTAAAGAGTCGTACAATTATTTTTAATGAGAAGGAATTATTATTTTGATAATCTTAATGATTTTTTAATTTGAGAATTACTATAATATATAACAGGCTATGTGAAAATGGGTGTTTTAATATTGGACTATAAAACTGATTTTGGATAGTCGAGTTTATAGAATTTTTAGAGTAATCTATTTAATAAAAACCAATTGACCAAAAGACTGTGATGAATTTTATGGTGAAAATACGTACATATTGATTTATAATATTGACTGAAGGTACTTCATGGAATTTCAATATCAATGGTAACATGTGGAGTCATACAAAGTTCCAACAATTCAAACGCACACATTAAAAGTCAAAAATATTCAATAAATAAGCAAAAACCCTTCAAACATATAAAAAACTTAAGCAATGAACATGTGTCTATAAATTTTTACTTTTATAGAAATAACAGTATAATTATTAAATATATATGTATGAACTAAATGCTTTGTATTTCTAGGGATCTTTCCAAGTTTGAGTAACAAAAAGCAACTATTATATATTGGAAAAAGGATGATTGAACTAATGTTATGTGCAAAAAATATTAAATTGAAATGAAATTCATTAAGCGAAATAATGCAATTTTCCAGAATATTTCAAGAGTTATAAGTAGAGAAGAACATGCAAGAATCTGAACTTTTAGTTAAATTGTTAGAAGATTTTGGTAGAAATAAAAATCGTTTATAACTGTTATACAGTCGCTCTATTGAAAGAGGTCAATATCAGTAAGCAGTATTAAATGTCAGCGCCGAAGTCATTAGTCGTAGAATATTAGGACTGTGATGAAGTACGGAAATGACAATCCACAAGTAGCAGTTAAATGCCCTGAATAAACTGAATCACTCCTGTAATGGGCGATATTTACCCTTTTTTGAAATCGCCAATGGTACTGTGAATGGCGGATATCCGAACGCCATTAGAATCAGAGTGCTACTTGGTTGAGCATTGCTTTCACATGAAGGGTAGTCAGTGGTTAACTAAAAATGACTATTCGAAGGTCTGACTTAAAAATCTAATAAACATTATTTTAAATTCTTCGCCATTCAGTTATATTAGAGCGAAATGTGTATTCAAGGAATTACGTTTTTACACCACACGTTAAAAAGCGGAATTGTGGATGTTACCGCATTAAATTAATTTAAAAATAAATTAGGTTCTTCAAGTTAGAATAAGTTGATGAAAAACAAAATTTGACGAGTCAAAAAATTCTACTTTAAAAAAGGCATGAAAAAATTGCAGAGATGAAGAAAACAAAACGATATACATGTCAAAAACGATATCTATAATATTGTTCGGTTGAATACTTAGACACACTGTACCTTATATTTATTTAGTTTTTGAAATGAAAAACAAAAAATTGAGAATGAGAGTGGTCGTCTAAAAAACGATGAATATTTTCACAAACAGTAAATCATTTTAAAAAATAGCGTCATTAAAATGTTTGTTATGAAAATTACGTTCTTCCGAATTAGATACCATTATTTAAAAGGAATATGTTTATTTAATAAAAATAATTTTATATTTTTTTAATGAAAATAATACCAAATTAAAATTGATTACAACTTAAGAATTAAATTAATGGTCAATGTAAAAAAAATGTTAAAAATTAATATAAAAACTGGAAAAAGAATATGTAGATTTTGTGAAACGATAAAATAAAATCCATTAGGAAGGGGCGTGGCAGAGACATCGTAATGACAGTTTCCTATACAAGATCATTAAAGTAGAAAAATATGTAGGCGTGAGTAATACTGCTATCGAGCGCTTTATGTAGACATTTTTAAAAATAAATCTTCAACAAAGGAGAAATGATATTAAAATCGCATCATGTGGCGTTCGGCATTTAAGTGTGGGTTGGGCAGGGTGGGTGGTTCGTGATTTAATAAACGACATCAGATGGAGTCCCTTGTGGATTCAGTTAAGCGATTATAATAAGTGATACACAAGAAAGAAAAGCTTGTGTAAAAATAACTAAGAATGCTACTACGTAAAGATAGATAAGTTTACAGGAGCTACAAAATTAAAAAAAAAAAAAAAAACTATTTTAAGTGAGTAATCAATTTAAAAAAAAGAAACAAGGCGTTAAAACAAACAAAAGTTTTCTGAAAATGTGAGTGAACGAAATTATTTGATTAAAAGTGGTTAAGAAAACATTCCAAAATTAAATTGGTATTTTCTAGGCATAAGTATAAGAAAATTAAGATAGTTGTCGTTATGGAGTTAAAGTAAAAAATACCATTCATCCGAAGATATTGGTTGACAGTGGGTGTTTTATTTACTAATTTACAACGGTTTTTCAAAATGATCAATTGAAGAATAAGTTTTAATTAACAATTATTTTTTTTAAATTGGCAAATCATACCGTTTCTGTAAATGTATTTTAGTTCTACAAAATTATTTTTTAAGATATAGTGATAGCTATTTCGATTCACGCCATCGTCAGAACTATGCTTAAACGAAAATTTGCTTATCTATATATAGCTGTGTAGAAAATATACAAAATACATCTCTTCTCCTGTTTTAACGACCTAGCTTTTTTCTTGCTCGTAATAGAACTAAAAATTGTAAATGAAGCTAAAAAGGCGGCTATATCAATAAGTTTACATATGGCATGGAAATGGTCCATTATGGAAACAAAACGGCCCCCCGTAGCGGGTTAAGCAATGACGATCGATATATATTAGTTAATTCCTTAAGAATCCTATCATATAAATAAGTGATAACAAATTGAATGAAAACGCATGAAGAATACGGGATAATATAATATAACGACAGATTTGACATAAATTTATACGTTGTATAACTATGGTCGATGTCCACTGAAAAAGAGCTTTACTTTTATATGATTCATGAAAAGTGTCAAAATCACGATTATTGCAATGAACAATGAATATCCAAAACGGGCCATTTTGGTCAAGAGCGTTACATAAATAATGGCGATAGGGCGACACCGGAATCCAACCGGAGCTAATCAATCAAAATAGCGGATCGTTGAAGAGACTGGTATGCGTAGGCGGTTAATACCTGTCAAATTCACTTTTATGCGAATCATAACATTAGCATTCAAAGCAAAGGAAAAGTAATTTAAGGATTCCAAGTAACGATTTAAACACAATTGTACTCGGCAAGATATAATAATATCATAGTATATTTATGGCGGTACACGTATTAAGATTATGAGAATTTCTAAAATGTATTTCATCAAGTAGGAAGAATGTCATTAAATATAATTTGATATTGTCTTTTCGCCTCTTGCTAAAAATATTAGTCAAGTTGTGTTAATATCCTGAACACTTAATGCTACGCCTTTAAATGTTCAATGTGTATTCAAACATTTTTAATTAGTTTTCAGCCCTTTCTTATAAACCAGCGATCAGTTAAAACATATTTATTTTCTTTTTAAATTAAAAAAATACGAATAAGCTTTGTTCAACATGTTTTGATTTCATAAAAATCTAATAAATTTCGAAATTGTGCTACAATAATTGGACATTTTTAAAAATAGGGTAGCAATTTGACTGAAAATAAAACGTTCATTCCTGTAACGAATCGGTTCTATAGCTTCACGCCACCATGGTTCGGCCTTTTGATATTCCAGGAATTAAAGTACTTAGAACTAAGAATACTGTTTCGTCTTCTTCATTAATATGATAATATATAGAAAAATGAAAATTTAGTCTTATTTCAGTATATATTATCCTTGAAACAAATAGGGTAGCAGGCGTCACTTTTACTGTTTTATTTGGCACAAAAATAACAGAATATTGGGATAATAATTTCACTTTAAAGCAATTTAATATATAAATATAATAACGATTATTTAAATGCATTGATTTTATCATAAGAAAAGCTATCTAAAAATCATTATTTTCTACTTGTAAACAATAATTTTTCATAATAATAGTATTTTATTTTAGAATTTAAGGAAATAATATTATAAATGTTCATTTAAAATATTGTGAGCTGTGAAAATTTTGTTCACAGCTTTCGTAAAAGACGTGTTGTCCAAAGTTTTTCCTATATTTTAATAAAGCGGGATAAGAAACGGTTTGGTTGAAAAAAGTAACAGTGAGCATTTTGAGAATATATCGACTTTTAGAAACGTGCAAGACAGTTTAAGTTTCTAGTTGCATATGAAGTTTCTTTTTTCAATTAAAAAAGAACTTGAACTTTTTGGAATTTTTTAATTAAACATATAGTAAGTACAAGAAGGGAGGATCAAAAATTTTAGAAATGTTATTGGGGCATCGTTTTTGATATCTTAATATAATTGATGATGACTGCCTACATATTTTACATTATGAGCTTTGAATAATGAAAGGGGTATAAATTAAACTAGGTCAGTCGAAAATCTGTGTTCAACACCGCCGATAAATAAAAAATGTTATGTTGTTTTTAGAGTGAAAAGCGGGCAGGTTTGGGAAATATGAAAACAGGATGCTTCGGCGTTTATACGACCAAGCGGTTCTGAATTGATGCGTTTAATACGCAAATTAACCCGAGGCTCATTCCGGGGTATGACGGCGGGCGACGGAGGGCGGGAAAAAGAGTAGCGGGGGAAAGGAAATGGCTGATCAATCAGCGACCAGGAGCTTCGCTGCGGATGACCCCATTAACTCATTGAGTTCCGGCTTTAAAGATAAACCAAAAAAAAAAATTACACTCTATATTCGTTAGCATAATGTTAGACAGCGCCATAAATTTCTTCTACACTACATTAACTCTCCTAGCTTATCGAAAATAGGATTCAGTGATTTCAATATCAATTGACTTTGTCAGTTCTATTGCATCCGTGTGATAGAGTGCCTGAAGATGCTGAAAGGCGGAACCCCGGGCCGTTAGTGACAAAACATGTGTAATCGTACAAAGTAAAAAAAAAACTATTGAAATTTGACATTATTGTCGAAATAAGTACTAAAAGATGAGTTTTTATTATTTAAAATATCACGCATTTCCATCAAGAAGTGACAGTTGACACCTTAAAAGTGATCATCATATGTAATCTTGAATTTAAATTGTCCCAGGAAAAAAGATTTCAAGCGAATCCCATTTATATTCACGAAGAGCGAACATACCAAAAATATTTTAAATACCTTAAATGTAATGAAACAACAATAGTGGTATTATCAAAAGATTTAGTAGCAATAAAGCGGATATTAGCGCCGTCTGGTTAAAGTTTTATCAAAATCAAACTTTCGATAGGCGACTTGCGATATTCTTTGCGTGTTCGGTGGACATTTCTTTTTCCGAATCATAAAAAGGACTACACTTATTCAATATATAATATATATATTGTGTAGAAAGTAAAAGTAATTTCTTAACGTAAAAAAAAGAAAGGTTATTATAAATTTCGCTACGGTTGTGAAACTACACTTTTAGAAAATGAATCGTGACACACAAACGTATGATTTTAATGTCGAAATCTAGTAAAGATTCTAGAAGATCTAGTAATTGAGTCTTCGATCTCTCTTTTAATAAGTTGTAAGGATAAAAGAATGGGCCCAAAAACGATTCTTAGTTAAATTGCCGCTGTTTCGAAAATAAGTTCCTCCGTTCCTTGTTTAAGAAAATAAAATATGTATAGAAATTTATTAAAAAAAAACATCACAGATCTGTACAGGCATGAAAAATTTCAAATGGATATAACCTCCGTTGGAAATTCGATCTCTGACCATCCATACTTGGAAAACCATAGCACCACTACACAAGAGCGCTTTAATCAAGAAAATGTTATAAATATCGACTTTATTTTTGGGTTTGCACAAAGAAAATTTTTTAGAAATATTAAAGTGTAAGTAGTAAGTAAATAGTAAGATAGTAATAAATATTATTACAGATAAATGGTAAGAAAAGTATTCGAAAGTACATATCTTCATAATAGTAAATGTACAATTTATATAAGTTTGTATTTAGGCGTGAGTTTGATACAATTCAATTGAGAAGTGATATATGTATGTGAAATTAAGTTGAAAAATATTTTGATCTTAATACGAGATATTAAAAAATATTATAGCTGTAAAAGACAATTATTTTCAAGACAATATTGCAGCTGAAAATCGGTTATTATAAAGAATTCATAATACTGTTTCAAATAATTAAGAATTGGTGTATGTTAGGGTTTGGTAATATCTCACACCGTTCTTAATTTCTTCACCAATCAATCATACACATCTCAGTGCTGAAAAATGATGACAAACGTTTTCCCATGTGTATGCACCGGTGTTTAAGTGTGTTTTCACAATAGAAAAAAATGAAAATAAAATGTCGCCGTCTAAAATGCATCCTATTGAAAAATGAATACATATTACTAAAAAATTATATATATATTTAAATATATGAAATTTATGAAAATTTTTTAATTGTGAACTGTAATAATGAAGACATTTTATTTTCCATCGATAATTTATGTGTTTGATAAAATATGAATTCTTAAAAGGTTAATTAAAATTCAAAAAACATAATAAAACCAGCAGAACGAAAAGTTGCACGAAGAAATTAATTTTATAATTTTAAATCAGCCATAAATACCAATTTGTTTACAAAACAAGGGATGAAAAGAAAGTAAATATATTCATATAGGCAAACGATTTTAAAATGAGCAAGCTTTTAAAATTATCAGGCAATATTTCAGAAAAAATGCGAGCAGTCGTTAAGCTATATTATAGTTACTATTGAAAAACGAATCTCTCGAGAGTATCTACGTTTTTAAAATATTAACTTGAGATAACAGAAATATGATAAATATAAGTTGAAGCAAAAGAAATATATCTTACAGGCAATTCAGTTCGGTAGATGGAAACTTTAAAAAGTAAAAGGAAAAATACCAAAGACGTTTTGGATTTAAGAAAAAAAATCCTTTTAGAATGAAAAAAAAGACACTATCCTATTTATGAATATTTGATGATTTTATGTAAAGCGCTAAAAAATAGTGTATTCAACCAAAAACTCTTTGATGGCTGTTTGAATGTGAAGGAAATATTTATACCGTTTAAGCCTAATCGGATAGAGCCTGGCTAGCGTGAAGGCCATAGGTTGAGTGTGTATTTTTTATTAAATAATCATGTATAGACAATTTCGGTTTAATCCAGCGTGACGTGTTTATAAATAACACTTCGGTGACTACATCAGATACAATTTCAAAATAAAAATATTAGGACGGCGGTTTGAAAGATTTGAAAATGCAGTTGAATTCAAAAATAAGAAATCTGGCATACACAACGAGCTATCGCGCTTCATTTATAGTTTAAAAAAATCATAAAAAATATCTTAGAAATATTATTACTGACATGTATTAAACAAAAATTATCAAAAAAATGCTGAGTAATATTCAATATCCGTTTTTTTACCTTTCAAAATTTTTGTTCTCTGAACGTTTTTCTAATAAATTTTATAATAAACTGGAATAAACCTATACGTAATATTTTCAAAAAAAAAATTGTAATGGTTAAGTAACTTAATTTGGCCACTCGTTAAATAACAACATCTTCTAACGAAATTTATAGCTTCAGGAAACAAAAAATAGTCAGATTAAAAATATTTTCGTCGGTGTTGTTGCATGCCGTTTTGAAATGGGGGCGCATTTAAAATGAAGTTCTTTATAATTCATTCATGTAAAGAAAGTGAAGGCTTGGGTTTACATAGTATGGATTTGCACCATGCAATGGTCTAATGAAAAATAAAAGAAATACACATTAGAAAGTATCTCACCCTGCACGAAAAAATCTGTGTTTTATAAGATGACATGCGTCATTCATCAGACTGCCACTGGCAAAGACGGTGGCGGTGAATCGAAAACAAATCATGAAGAAAGGTAAAGTAAGCACGACAGAACTTTGACAGGTGATTCCTTCAATTCAGCGTAGCTTAACGCGGTAAAGTTTCACTAGTTATAAATAAACACTTGTCTGCGATATGTCACTTGAAAAAAAGATAAAGGAAAGTTACTCAAATATATGTTTAAGGAAATTCAATAAGACCCTTAAACAAAATAAGTAATGTACTTAGTAGTTACCGAGAAAAAAACAAAAGTTACATAATTCTTAAAAACAAAAAAAAAAACTTAGAAAGAAAGAAAGATACTATATACTAAACTATTGGGTTTTCAACAATTGAAATTTCAAATGTGCTGAAATTTGTATGTTCAAAAAAGCTAACGTAATCATTGATATATTTTTAAAATAATACACGGCGGAATGTTCTAATTAAAAGGTTCAATAAATTAAATAAATTCTGAGATTTCTTTTGTTGCGTTACAATCTGTGATGTGTTACACTAAAGAAAGGGGGCAGATAGTATTTAAAAATATGAAACGATTATAAATGACAGACTGAAAAAAGATGTTATGAATTAAATAGAGCGATTTATCTATGCAACTGGAGATTGAAATTTCGTATTAAAAAACAGCTTCATATGATAAGACAAAAGACAAAGCTTTCAAAAACAAGTTCTTTGGAAAGATTTACAGTTGCAAGTTACTTCAACCAGACCATTAAAACGATGATAACATCAGTTCAATGCTGAGGGTAGCAACCACAAACATTGAACCTCGTATCAAAACGTTTGTTGCCGCATTATTACTCGGGCTGATACTATGACCAGTTGTGTAAACATGTACGTTACGCAGGATGGAAGAGTGATTAAAGTTGCTGATGTGTTTCCATTCAATTTATAATCACAACAATCGTAATAAAGATAATAATAAATCAAATTTTAAAACTTTTATAAATTGTTGCTTTTAAACAAATCAAAAATATGTTGCAATTGTTCAAATTCATTCACGCACCACAATTTACTGAAAGGAACAGATGTTTGAAATATTTCAATAAATGATAATAGTATTATATAATTATTAAGTGGTAATAATGGATTGCACTTGAGCCGAAAATAATTTAACTATTAACTTTTGCAGGATTCCATTACATTCTTACCATTTTTAAATGATTAAGCCACGAATTATCCTTAAAGAGAGCGGATAGGACTTAAAAGAACAGTTTATTTACATATGTCTAGCAGTTACGAGTGTCCGTGCTATGAATAGAATTCGTTACAGATATACAGGCCAAGTGTGCGGTGTTATACAGATATTCGGTACTTAAGTGCACAGTTATAGATATTTCAGATCAGCCGCTCGCATAAGTATTCTATGATAGTGAAGATGATTGCCAGACTTAAAGCCGGAAGGTGCACAAAACGAACAGAATCAACAAGAAAACGGAAGTGATATGATACGTCTTTCTACAAGAGATTTAAGCAAACCAATGGGGTAGGCAAAGTATTTTGAGCGTTATTATCCATAAAGCATAAAAAGAGTTACTACATTTACGCGATATTAGAAAAATGTGATTTTATGAACAAAAGACTCATTAAACTACTTACAATCGAAAATATAAATTACAATAATTCCAACACGGTGAAAAAAATAGCAATGTATTTGAGTTCTACAAAATTATTTTTTTTAAAATATAGTTGATAGCTATTTCGGCTCACGCCATCATCAGAACTATCGCCGAAATAGCTATCAACTATATTAAAAAAAAATTGTAGAACTAAAATACATTGCTATTTTTTTCACCGTGTTATAATGGAGTTCTACCAAGTGAACGCCAATTCAATAAATACAATAATTCCAAACTGGAATAGGTCAGATTTTTACAAAACAAATATTTGTAAAATAGCAAAGACACACTGATCGTTATTTAAAACAAGTGTCTGATATTTCTTTTCGTTACATACATTTTTTCGATTAAAGAGCATGTCATGCAATTCATCTGGTCGCGTAATTGATTTTAAATACACTACTAATCTAAGCTATTTAAATTACGTTTCGTATACAAACTAAAAACACTTGATATATATATATATATTATAAAATGGATTTTTGTTTAAAGTTTTCGACAGAAAATATTTTCGTGGTAGTAGATAGAATAATTTTGTATGTATATAACGCTGATTGAGATTCGTAACTGTTTGGTGTATTACCTGTGGACGATATTGGCGAGGAGGTCATTGTGCCTAAGGCGGTAATCTGGAGGTACTCTGTCGTAGTTGACGGTGAGGGTACCAGCTCGGACGCACCTCTCATACTCGGCAGCGGGATGCGCCCGAAACTCGCGCGCAAACACGTCCAAGATGCGCTCGCCGACCCATCGCCCCTTGGTGAACGTCGTGAAGGTGAAGTAGTAAGGGTAGACTTTGCGAAGGCCTGTAGAAAAATACAAATAAAATAATAAATACGTATTACGCACAGGTTTAAAAACAGTATTAACAGCATAAATTAAATTAAAAATAAGTTATATAGATAGTAATGGAAAACACGGTGAATACAATAGCAATGTATTTTAGTTCTACAACATTATTTTTTAAAATATAATTGATAGCTATTTCGCCTCACGCCATCGTCAGAACTATTCTTAAACTAACATTTGCTTATCTATATAAAGCTGTGTAGAATCTGCTTTTTTTATTTTCGCTAATTCGCTAATCACGTTATAAAGGAATCACATAATATAAATTCAAACTCAGCGCCTAAGTGTTTGGATCTTTGTAGTAAGGGTAGCAGGACGACGGCTTTGGAACAGCTGTAGATCAATAGGTATCAACTATCACAAAGGATTCTTAACGAACAAACTAATATATGTCCGCAACCATTATTGACTCCGCTGACTGATGTATCAGATGTATCTTTGTTTCGGTAATGGACCATTTCCGTGCCATATGTAAACTTATTGATATAGCCGCATTTTTAGTTTCATTTACAATTGTTATTGCGGACAGGAAACAAGCTAGGTCATTAAAACAGGGGAGAAGATGTACTGTATACCTTTTCTACACAACTATATATAGATAAGCAAATGTTAGTTTAAGCATAGTTCTCACGATGGCGTGAGCCGAAATAGCTATCAACTAAATATCTTATAATTTTTTTTCACCGTATTATAATGGTAGAGTTCTACCAAGTGAATGCCAATCCAATCAAGTAATGGAAAAGTTTAATTTTGAAGCGTTTTTTTAAAACGATTTATTGAAGAAAAAGATGGCCTGTATTTGATTACTAAAAAGTTTAGCTACATAAATAAGAATTTTAAAACATCAAATAATTCAGCCTTTCTGAAAAACCAGTGAGCGTAAATATGTTTATATAAACAATTTAATAAAAGTAATTTATAAATCAACTAACAAATTTAAATCCAAGAATATTAAAGAGTTTTTTTTTGAAAATATCACATTGCTTTGAATACTTTCTTAAAAATAAATACGGAATATAATACAAAAAGAAAGTATTACATAGATAAAAAATATTATATAACATTTATAATGAAACTAATCCATTACATAGTTGGTTTGAAATTCGTTTCAAAAATAATTATTTCAAAGATTCGTTTTGTTCAAAAAACTTCTAAATTTTAGCTTAATTTTAAAATGAAAATAATCCTATGGAAGAAGATGCTGAGAGAATAAATATTTACAAAATTAACTATTCGCGATCATAATGATAAGATAAAACAGCAATTTAGGCGTCAAGTTTAGCTATCCAGGGCAAGAAGTTTGTAAATCACTTTCATGTCTGATATTTAAAACATCCAAAGTAGGGGAGGAATACTTAATTGTGGAGGAGTTGTTGAATTCGAGTAAAATGTTAAAATGATGTCATGATAACATTTTACAAGAAAAAGAGCATTAAAAAACTACCATCTGAATAGCGGAGTAAAAGAGATATGAATCGTGTATAACGCCAATTTGTCTGGCTATAATTTATTGCAGAGGTAGAAAATCGTTGAGTCATAGTGTAAATTAAAGAGTTATTAATATTATTTTCCAAGAAAATAAAAAAATAAAATATTGTCTGACTATTTATTCAATTTGCAAAAGTTTCATATCAGTGGAATTAAAAAAAAGAATTAAATACAAATAAATGGTCAACAATCGAGTTGATAAATATATCCGAAATAATAAGAAGATACATACGTATCATCAGAAATATTCAATGATTTTTTTTTACTATTTCGAATAAGGTCCTACAATCAAGGATAAAAAGTGTTTTTTTTTTAATATTCAAGGTGCAACTATCTTCACTGTTATTATTGAATGTTACTTTGTAAAAGCATTTCATTAAAAAAATAAGAGCATATGAAATAATAATTATATAACATTAACAACGAAAGACAGTTCAGAAACTTAAATTTTAAGCAATTTGCTAAAATCATATATAACATAAATATTATTACACGGTCTAAACGGTATGACCGTAAGAATTTTAATAGACGCAAAGAATAGAAGGAATTTAATACACGCAAATTTCAAAATTCTGGAAGGTAGAAACTGTATAAGTACAACAAGAAAGCAAATTTTCCTGGCCCTGAAAATAAATATTTTCGCCAAATTTCCTAAGAACGATAACAATAATTAATGTTTTCCACGGATTCTAATATAACAACGGCCACCTATATTTTGGAAGGTTGGGGGTGGATGTCGCTGGGGGCGTTTGAAATGTCAGACTAAACAGGGGTAAACTACCCAGAGCCTTCTAACTCTACGACACGTATGTAAACAACGCAGGGCAGGTATGGCCTCTACAAATGCCAAAGCACCTTCTCGCCGGTATATTATACAAAAAGCAAACATTTTGAAATGTTTACTCTGCAAAGCGGTCACCCATTTTCTGTAAGCTTTGAACTAAGCCGCAAGTAGATAAGTGAATATTAAAAAAAGCATATTATTTAAAAAATAAAATAAATTGCAGTTAAATATACTGAGATTAGCTATAGATTATGGTGCATCGGAAATGACATACTAAAAATAATTTATACAAATATTCTAAAAAATTAAGAATATGTTAAGATCATGCTTTTGAGATAATGATTTATATTTACAACAATGTAACACATGAATTTTTTTTTGAATTTAATACGTTTGTGTATTTAAAAAAAGCGTAATTTTTCAAAGAAAATATCGATTATTCCTTGTGTTTATAATATTCTATTTTAACCTTAAATTATATGAAAACCTCATTTTACCAAGCGAAATTTTTGGTAAAATAATATTTTACTAATGTCATCATTTAAAACTAAAGTAATTCATCGTAAAATAGCCTACGTTAAATTTGTTTGCTTATGCTTTTTACTCACTCCGAATCGTATTTTACTCCGAAAAACCACGAAAAGCAATTATTGTATATATCAGCTTTCAGCAGCAAAGTTTTCGGAATTTGACATTGATAGCTCCAATTGAAAACATATCCAATATTATTTTAGTAACTTTAAGGAGAAATATAATTAACAGAAACAGCGTAAATTTATCAACAACATAGACAAATAAGCTAAGACAATAAATTTTAAATCTAGACTAAACTTAAACGATTCATACGCTTGAACTGTACTACATCAACAGCATAATAAAGTGCTCTGCAAAATTTATATTTAAATGCCTATTTTTTAAAACATAAGAATATATAATAATATGTATATCAAAATCCATTCAATTTCGGCAGGGAATTGTGTTTGAGAACTCTTCAACGAGTGTTATATTTGTTGTCGCAGGCCTTTTAGACCTCGCGGACCAATAAATTGAATATCTAAAAATATTTAGTAGGTAGGTATGTACACATTGAATTTCACTTATTCAAAAAACAACAATAAAAGTAAATATTGGAAAAAAAACTAATTCAATAACACGACTGGTTTCAGTGTTAAAAAGGTTCGAATATTCATATTATATCATCGATTTGTTATATTTTATAATTAAGATACCGACTGGTGAAATTTCAATATCAAATGGGAATCGTTCAAGCTCTGTAAACTTTTGTGTTTCATTCCTTGTCATTTTAGACTGTCCTTTCGCTTTTTGGCATCGTCAAACAGACAGAGTTTGAGTGCATTCATGTAGTAGGACATTTTTTTAAATTAAAATTTAGTAGATATCAATATAATTTTATAATTTATTTAAACAATTTAACTGAAATAGGTATTTTTATCACATCTTAAAACTATAGTTTAATGATTATAATGTGGCAGCAGTAAAACTTTACGTGAAAACCACTAGTATATATACAATATACATATATATAATGGGATGCAATTCATGATTATTGTGACTTAATGGACTTGAAAAACGTCGATTTGTTTAATGATCAAATTTTATTTTTGTTTGAAGTAATAAATCATTTAAAAATAAGTAGAAAATTGCACTATAAAATATGAACAAAATAAACGCATCCCGGGATTATTGCGTAGATGGTACACGGTTGAACAAATATGAAAACATCAACGAGTAATAATCGTCGATGAAAGCTTTGCGGGAAGCTAAAAACGAGCTCTGTTTTACCACCCCACCTTCTCTCACAATGCCAGCTGATTCATAAACTCGATTCATCGAGTGGCATAAACCGATTGCCAGATTTGGCAATATGTTGCCATTGATAAACTTTAACAAAAATACAATCGATAGTTAAAATATATAGGGGCTATAAATGAACGGTTCGCCGAGCAATTGTTAGAAATGTGGAATGGTTTATTTTATTAAATGAGGGTTGATTTTTGAATGATTTCATCTGAAATTCATACAGGTAAAAGACACTTGTGTTTTGATATCTGTGTTAAATTAAGGCAGATCTCAATGTGAAGCATATAACACATAATAAAGGTAATATCAAGAGATTGTTTCTACGATGTATTATTACATAGATGTTCAATCTATCTTTAAAGAGCGGTAGAAAGGACTTCAATATATCACAGGCGTCATGGTTTATGTATGTATCGTATCTGAGTCATTGACAACTCGACGACGAACCTGACAAATTTATTTATGTATTTAGTCTGTTATGTGTGAACGACTTGAGATTTAATTTCAATGGAAATGTTTCTTGTAATTATATATACCTGAATTATGAAAAATTAGTATTAATAAAATTTTATAAGTCGGAGAGATACGAATTCAGGAGATTATTATGTTGTTATTTCTGAGGAAAATTGTAAAATTAGAATACAATGTCGTTAGACATGAATAAATTTTATCTTACTAGAATAGAAATCAAACAATTTCATATTTGACTGAGAAATTTAAGCAATGGCAATAAAACTATGTGTCAATTGAAATAACTGTATCAAATGATGTTAAAGATCGTAATTCAGGTGCAATATATAAAGGTCATTTAAATAAATGCCGAAATAAAAACGAAAACGAGAAAGCTCATCACGTTTAATGGGTGAATTATTTTTGACTAAAATCAGTCCTGCGTGTTTGGATTATCTTCTCCAATGTAAAATGCGATGAAAATCACACTTCCGTGTGCGCCTAGCACATGAAAATGCAAATTAAAACAATAGTACAGAGCGGTGAATTTTAATTTAATGTTTCGCGATTTAAATGTTCAAATTAGCTTAACGTTTCGACTCTGCGGTGGGAAAATAAATACACTTTGTCAGAATGAGATTTCATATAGAGTGCCGACCTCCCTTCGAACATATAAAGTCACGCTCACCAAATCGGGATGAGTGATTTTGTCAAACGATGTGTACAATCCGAGTTAATCCCTCATATTATACAGATTTATTTTATTAATAAAATGAATTTTTCCCTGGTTCTAAACTAACATATAAATTCTCTTTCTATTTCATTCACATAGTAGAGCAGTTGTGGTGTTGGGATATGTTAAATTTGATCACAGACTGCCAGACAAATAAATCGCGTGATGAAAGTTACATTACAAATAAAATATCTTATTTTTCAAGGAAAATAAAAAATGCGATATAACTATTTTTGAATAAGGAAAAACATGAGTTTATTGTTTCTGCAAGGTAGTGAATATTAAAAAAATTAAGAGTGGAAATTAAAAGAAATATAACAAGGGTAATAAGGAAGTCAACCAAGCAAGCTCAAACAAAATGTGTTTGAATACAATAATAAAAAGTATTCGCCTGGACTAGTTCCCGTTGTGGAATATGTCCAAGGACATTAATTATCATATATCAATAAGTCTGTTTATTAAGATATCAAAAATATTCTTTGCGAAGCATAAAAATGGTTTATGTTGTTTTATTCGTTGACTTTCAATCAAATGTATCCACATTTCAATAGCAATCAATCGAAAATCCAATATATTATAGAAAAACATCGATTTTTATTCAATTTACAGAAGAAGAATTCGCAGTGAAAAAGGCTCCACTCGAGAGCAAACATTTAAAAAAATACAAATAGATTCATCGTTTCAATAACAAAAATACTTACGTATTAAACTAACCGGTAAATTTACGATCGGCAATGAAAGCAGATATAAAAGTTCAACTCGGGAGTAAATGTTGGGCGGCATTAAAAATGTAATCTCTGTTTTCGATAAAGTCCCAAAATAGCTTCTAAGTTTGCACGTAACCTTCTCTGACCGATTGCGGTTGGGATATTATTGCCTGGCGATACAAAAAGATAAAAAATATCCCTTACATTATGTCGTAATTCCGTTTATGTGTTACATTACGCAGTTATTTGAAAACGAAACAAAGACATTTTACTTTCGAACGTATTAAGATGCACTTATAAGTGTTTACATTGATGTTTAGGAACACTAAAGAGGATGTTTTTAGAACAAATAGTTGCTTTACTAACTGTTTATTCCGCTTAACGTGGTATTCTTTTTTTATTTAAGAATGGTTTAACAAAGGGATATTTTCAGACGGGATAGTGAACCATTCTACCTTTATCATAAAAATTGGCAAAAAAAAAAAAAAAACTATTTTGATGATTCGGTTAAATAAGGACTGGTTATTATTGTATCATATAATTGTAGTAAAGAATTTTCGGTGGTCCCTTAAATCTTTTTATAAGAAAAATCCAAGTACTACTGTTATACAACGAAACGATTAATGGCGGAATATATTATATAAATGTAGATATCTTATATATCACCCTACATGGAAATTTTATTTTGTTTTTCAAACTATATTATACATATTTGTAATTGAAGTTGTATGAAAATTATTGAAATAATTGTGTTTTGGATGTCTTAAGAAAAAATCAATTGTTTGGATGCAAAACTATCTTTATTGAAAAATAATAATGTAATTTTAACTGTTCATTAGAAAAAAACTAATATGTGTTATTTCAAAAAAAAAAACCCCTTATAAAACAATTTAAAATGTCAAAATTAATGGTTGAAATAGCGATAAAAAGAGCAAACAAATCAAAGTTTAACAGCAAGAAAATGTCAGATCCCTGTACGATATGAACAATGTGAAATAAAAAAAACTAATAACCTGCTGCAATTATAAACTTGATAAACTGCTAGAAAGGCATGGATTACAAATAAAAAGTAATTTGAATTCTAGCTTGCCATAAAATATAAGGTTAGATATGGAAAAAAAGCATTGTTCGAAAATAACAAACACGCATGTATAACATACAGTAAAAGATATAATAATCTTCATTCTAAGATAAAAATAAGAGTTGATAACAAAAAGGACCAATGTATATTTGTACAAAATATTATCTAAGAGTCATTCAAAAAATGATTGCCAGGAAATATTTTCAAACAATCACCCATTCTTTTAAAGATTTTTATTTTTATATTATTTAAATTAACAAAAAAGGCAAAGTTTACCAAATAGTATGAAAAATGGAACGTGCTTTACCGCCATAATGACACATAAAAAACGAAAATTCTCTTCACATATTAAGAAAAAACATTAAATTACTGAGATATGAGTGAGTAAAATTAGATGATTATTTTAAAGATTCATTAAGAAACCTATTTTGTTCATAATTCAGCGGATCGATAGTAAAAAAAAAATTTGAATTAAAGTATATGTATTTGCAAGACAATTTGAAGGTTGATAACACTAAAATGATTATATTGATTGACTTGGCATTCACTTGGTAGAACTCCATTATAACACGGTGAAAAAATAGCAATGTATTTTAGTTCTACAAAATTATTTTTATCAAATATAGTTGATAGCTATTTCGGATCACGCCATCAGATAGTTCTGACGATGGCGTGAGCCGAAATAGCTATCAACTATATTTGTTAAAAATAATTTTGTAGAACTAAAATACATTGCTATTTTTTCACCGTGTTACTAAAATGATTATTTGACTTTAGTTATATTAAATACTTCTGTGATTATTTTTTGAGTGTTTTAGTCATGTTCACTATTACAATAGTCATATACAAATAAATGCATAAATGTTATCACATATTACATATAATGTAAAATAGCAACAGCATATCAGATATGTAAACTAATATTAGAGAATGACGTTTTGACTATATGATATAAGTAAATTGAGCCCATATATTTTGGTCAATTTTGCAACTCACACATACATTAAGATTAAGATATTTTATTCCAGAATAAAATTAACAAAATAATATTATGTAATTAACGTCAGCCCAATCTACTTTTCAAGCGCACAAATCAAGTGCTATTCACTTTGAATAAGTCATTTTTTTATCGTTCAATATAAATCAATTTTTTACTACTGCAAAATTTTTTGAAATTCTAAATCAATAAATTACGGTGATTGATTTTTTTAAGTCTACATTATATTGGCGACAATATAGAGATTCACATTTTTTTTAAATGTAATTAAACTATTGTTTATATTCTTTTGAATGAACAACGGTTTAACGACAAACAGCATGCATTAAAAGGCGCACCACTTATCTATCACAAGTCAGATATAAATAAGGGCCAATATATTCTCATTGTTCTGAGAATCTGACAAACCTTTTCCGTGAATTCGTGTTTCAAATTTGAATTAATCTATTGTGAAAAATATTGAAATAAAAAGGGTTTCATATGGCGGTTGTGCCACGCCTTTGAAACCATTCCGAGGAACGCCTTCCTTTATTTCAAGCCGAGAATATTATGATTACAAAGATAAAGCGAATGATTTAGGGTTTGATGATTACATATCGCAAATTTCGACCAAGAAGGGTCGATAGATATAATCTTTTTATGGCAAATAAACCATTTAAGTATAAGGTGCGCGCCATTTGTGGGGTAAATTATTGATTGTTTTGTTGTATTCATTTTACTTAAATCGAACGTGAGAAATCGATTTTCAAATGAAATTGATACAAACATATAATATATTAACTGTCCGATATAAAATGAATCAACTCTCCAACGATGATTATTCTATCTGCAAATCAGTTTAAAGAATCATCGATTAAAGTGGAAAATACAAAAATATTAAGTTATTAGCGCATAATAAAAAAGTTTCATTTATACTATTTATAGCCTCAACATGCGTTATGTATTAAAAAAAAAGGATTTTTTTTCATAGTTTTCTAATATGCCCTAAAAATCTGATAAACAACAAACATGTTTATAAATTTTCTGGAATTCTACTTAAAAACCAATGAAACAATATTCGTCTATAAAGCTAACAACAAACACGATAAATCCAAATGACACTTTGTATCGAAAGTTCAATGATTTACATAGTAAGCAAGTCCATCAGAGTAAAATACACTTCAATTTTTTTGAAGAATGCAGTAACCACCTTTATTTTCCTAATTAATATTTTGTTATTTAAACATTGCGTGGATTTCAAAATTGTGAGATGAGACCCGTTCTAAGTCGTCGATCACGCACTAGAAAAATGCATTACGTAAGGTCGAAAAATTGATACATTTATTTGTGAGGAACTCGCTTTAATACATGGATTCCAACGAAAAAAAAATGTTTCCTTTTTTTTGTTTAATTAAATACGTCAAATAGAAATTTGTTTTCAAACCATTTATCGCCACCTATGATAACAGAGCACTAATTTGTCTTTGTGTATGCAGCATTAATACTTGGACATGTTTTCAAGTCTCGCACGAATTTTGATGAAGGCAAATAAATATTTCTTTTGATGTTATAAACTTTCAGCTTAAAATAACTAATTCCATAAAAAAAAAATAGTAGATAAAGTGAAATTATGGAAAAAAACGAAGCTATTTAACAAACAGAATTTAGTTACGGCTTAAGTGGCTTTAATGCCTAAACTTTAAGATATACATTAACAAAATATTTATGAACCAGCTCATCAAAAGGACCACAACTATAATACAGTCATGTTTTAATATTATATATGCGTTGTTGCCTGTGAAATGTTGGTTAGCTTTAGTATCGTACTTGTCCTTACTGGCAAATAACTTTTGAATCGTTTTCATTTATTCAAAAGCTGCTAATAGCTTACTTTTGTGAAAATATTATTGATTCGAAACGAAAAGTTAAAAGTAACTAGCTGAAAAAGCTAAACTCACATTTACTTTCATAAATATTCAAATAAATAATACAAGGGAGACTGTTTACCGGCAAGACTTTCAACGAAGGAAATTTTTTACGAAATGTAATAAATTTCTGAACAATTTTTATCAGATGTTATTTTCACAAAGTTTTACAACTGCATTTTAAACTAAAAAAATATGTTTATATTCGAAAAAATGTAATATAATTGATTGAACAGTGAGAAAAACAGATTAGTATCAAAATTGCAGAACAGTATATAAAATTTAAATTAATATAATTTCAAAATAATTAAAAAAGACAAAGTGTTACTAAATATAGAAATTAATGAAACAGTGATAAATTTCATTATTTTTCTTTAAATCATGAATTGAATACATAATAATTCTAAAGAAGTGAATGATGTGTTACTTTTCATTATAAAGAAAAATTTTGCCAATCGTTTTCGTCAAATTCTATTTGAAATAAAACGCAAAGAAAACATAAATCAGTAATACCAAGATAAAATAAAAATTCCTGTAAACGCACGCATACAAAAGCCCTAGTTTGCATTCAGATCAGACAATGGCTGAAAAATTTCATTAAATTTTCAGCGAAACGAGAGTCAAAAGTAAACGAATAGAGGTCTGTTTTCGGCATTGTGTCAGCAATTATTTGTACATGCATAACTTATTTTTGCGTTCGTTGTATATTATACACTCAAGTTCTATGCAACATTTGTCTGAGTGAGAGGGCGGCCCAGGGAAAAGTACATGATAGCATCATAGAAAGGCTAGTGAAACTCTTTATCACTACAGTAAATCTCCTGACACTTTCAACAAATGGCAGTCACGTTTCAAGGAAAGCTTTCAGCATTAAAAAAAAAGAAAGAAAATACAAAGGAATGTCGACAAGGCCGTTGTCAAAAATACAGACAATGTTATAAGAGTGTAGGGGAACTTTAATTAAGAGCAAAATATATTTTTTAAATATCATCCATTAACTTAACACTATACTGCATATAATCTAAAATGTACCAACACAATGTGAATAAAAATAAATATCACAACCTTATCAATTAAGTTTAAAAATAAAGAAATAGAGTTGCTTTTCACGCGTTACAATGACATATTTACATTATAAAAACATTACATTACAATAAATATAATATAAGAACAATGATTTTTACCGCGCGTACAAACGGTCGCGTTAAGTTTTGTATGAAAACATATATAAGTATTATAAAAAAAACTATTGAACGAGAAGCCGAAGCATTATTTCATTATATTTTAAATATAGCAATCCGTTCTAATATAGCCAGACAATAATAAAAGCTCTTTTCGTTGAAGACAGTTATACGTATGTTATTTCCTCTATATACATATGCACAATATTTAAATTAATAAAAACACATTTTAATTCTATTTCCACAAAAAATTTTATGATAAGAATCGGTTTTGCTCGTCACGAACATTATCAAAGAATTATTTGTAATATGTATCCTATCAGTAAATGATACTCGCAAAGAGCGAAGCGGACTTGATCATAAAATATACTGTGAAATTATTATTAAAAACATAATATACTATAAATAATAAATTAATAAAAACATAATATGAATAATAAATTAACAAAAACCTAATATAAATAATAAATTAAAAATTCTAAAAAATATCAAATTATAGCATTTTTTTGTTTCACTTTTAAGGTGTTAACTGTCACTTCTTGATGGAAAGGCATGATATTTTAAATAATAAAAACACATTTTTTCAGTACTTATTTCCACAATATATTTTTTGATCAGGACCGGTTTCGCTCATCGCGAGCATTATCAACTGATCAGTGATTATCAGCTGTGAGCGAAACCGGTCCTGATCAAAAAATATATTGTGGAAATAAGTACTAAAAAAATGTGTTTTTATTATTTAAAATTTTTTTGTTTTATAAAATATCCAGCGTTTTTATTAAATTGAATGTAATCTAGCTAATTTTTTATTCGTACAATAGAGCTTTCTAAAAATTTTGGAACTTTTAGAGCGATAACGACACAAAATACAATACTTTACAAAATTATTTAAAATGGTGAAGTTTGTTATTCTGACTGACAAAAATGTTTCTCAAGCACATGGAAATATATTATAATATTCGGAATCTGTTCCGAACGATGCGAAATGAAAGAAAGTATCATACTTTGGGCGCAACGTTCAGATCGGAAGATAAAAGCGTTTGTTTGCCGAGGAACCTATTTTCGATGCGTTGGTCATCCATTTATAAAGAGTCATGAGAAACCTTTTCAAAAGCAGCCGACGGCGAAAATGTATGCAATATATCGTGAATATATTACATCTGAAAACGATTTGAGTCAACAGATAACGTTGAAAGCGTTATAAAGAAGAAGGAAGCATTATATTAGAAATAGGTAACATGGCAAAATGAAGACGATAAATCTCACAATAAAATGCTAATAAAAGAGGAGATTTTTCAATAATTTCGTTCCTACATGCCAAAAATATTGATTCTTTTGTCATACAATGCTGTTGATTACTTGATTTTTGTTGGTCAGAATTAGCTTTATAATATTTATAATAAATTGTAATTAAAATGACAAACGCAATTGTGTAGGTTTGTAAAAATCAGAGATTGTTCAATTGCATACAAATAATATATTTTAAACGTATTTTTTTAAATTATCAGTTTCCTAACTGATATCATTCAAAAGGCTAGTTAAATACCAGGTTCAAATATTCTATGGTGTTAATTAACGTATTGTTTTCAAAATATATTTATAAATTGACCGAAAAGGAAAGCACTGAAACGTTTAAAGCAATAAAAAAGGAAATACATTTTGCTCCGAATAATAAAAAAAAATGATATAAATCGCACAAAAGGTAATTTAAAGTGACGTCGCAGTAAATATGCATTTAAAAGTACTTGAGAAGCACGCAATAGTAATACAAACAACAAATACTGAATACAAAGAAAATTTCAGTTACATGTAATTTAAAAATAAGAATACATGCGCAACATTAAATAAATAAATATTTGCCAGATAAAGAAAAAGCTAAATAAAAAATAATTGAGATTATAATAAATATGTAAAATTAAAAAAACATTTTTCCAAGCGTGTTCAGCAAATCGACTCTTATTTGATAAAAGTCTATTTGTTGAATAATTTACATTATTGCAGCATTAATGCATAATTCACATTGCGATTACAATTTAAATTTGTTATCATTGTTATTCAATTGTTATCCAATCGTTGACCAATCGGCCAAAAACCACAAAAATATATTAACAAAAAAAATATTTCGTAGTTATGCATAACTTAAACTTTATGAACTGTACGAGGATAATATTACATTACATAAAAAAAGTTTCAAAGGCTTCATTGAAAGGAAATGTGTGTCAAGAAAAACCACCAGCGAACTTACGCATATAATTGACAGATCGCATTATTGAAGAGCGACTTCTCCGGTTGAAATATAAATTGGGTGAATTTTGAGTAATGGCTCGTTGGATTATTATGATCACTAAATATAAAAAACAATAGGATTTACAATACTTTTGGACTATAATCTATAATCATTCATAAAATTAATGATTATTTCAAGAATTATAATAAAAGTCTGGGGTGGTTCCGGTCGACTTAGATTAGCTCCTATTTTTCTTAAAGGCAATGTTAAAAAAATCGTATTAAAGAAAACACCATTAAAAAGTTTTTATTGAGCGTAATATTATGGTATCAGAATGTCGGATCGGTAAATTTAGCATAAAGAGAAGGTGGTTTAACTCTAACCACGAAGGATTTTTTTATGTAGCCCGTCAATTTTCCACTAAAAATGGTAGTTACTGTTTTTGTGATAAGTTAACAGGCTATAAAACAAATTTATTACATATTGGGTTATCAACTGAAATTTTGTTTCGCTTTTACTCGTCAAAGCTTTTTTTATGACGCGGTGCAAGTGAGTGAAAATCATCCTAAAATTTATGACAGTAACACACCATAGCGGAAATTGTTTTTCACGATTCTCTCTATATGTCTGTGAATCGTCGCCTCGAATCTTGAATTGTCGATTAATAAAAAAATCGTAAGAAAATCTAAGCATTTGATGTACTTATTAACACAAGTTTATTAACTGCAACACAATTAAACAAGATATGTAATTCACTCTGACTGATAAAGACCACTGAAATAGTGATGTAAAATTTTTAAGTGATTTGTTTTATTGGATGACTTTTAAGGTTTTACTATCACATCTCGGTGAAAAGGAGTTGTATTTAAAATTCTATGAACATTTTTTTCTATTTCCACAGTAAATTTAACATTTGGGCAGGTTTCATTCATCGCGATCATTGCCTGATCATCGAAACCGTTACTGACATTTAATATATAGTGGAAATAGTATTGTTTTTATTATTTTAAATATAAGTATTAAATAAAAAAAGTTTCTAATTACTGATATAGATATTGGCGAGATAAAAAAATCATGGTTTTTTTCAATACAGCAAACAATTAGCAGTGAAAACCATGTTATAAATAGAAAACTCTCTCTCGTTGGACCGTGTTTTTTAAACTTAGAAATTAAAAACGATTCTAAAATAAAATTAAAATAACTTGTTTGAGTCGAATGTGTATATAGATTGAATAAATTATCTTTACAAAACTGTTCATTTGACGATGTATTTTTAAGAAAACGCTTAGGGAACTACATGTTAAAAATTACAATTTGAATTCGTTTTTTCGAATAATAGCAATTCTTTTTATCGAAATATTACAGTATGCACAATACATAAAAATTTTACCCAACAAAAGTGAATATGAGAAACTAAACGTAGAAAGTTCATGAAACTAAATTGGCAAGAGCTCTAATAGAAACCATAAATATGATCTGCCAAGAGAATATACTTCTTGAACAGTGATTGATATAAAAAAAGAACGAGTAAAAGTCTTCCCATCAATTCTATTTTTCAGGGGACAGCAATTGAAAAAAGTGGGCTAATACTCACGTGAAAAGAGGTCAAACCGATGACAGAATCCAATGAAAAAAATAAAAAGATGGTGAAGTTCCAGCCTCTTAAGACGTTCAGTTGCATAAAATGAATAATGATGCAATCGGTTATTTTTGTGTGTGTTTACTAAGTAGAATTCCATAACGATAAAGAATTTCGGAGAAACATTTTAGATAAGCGCAATGTTCACGTGGCTACATAAAAAAAATGATAAATCTTTAACGCTTCACTTTCATATATTCCATTCCACGAGTTAATAAAATTTAAAAATTTGTGAGTCAGTTATTTGTTTCATGACTCTGCTCGACATTTTTATTGGCAACTTTAAAAAAATCCATAAGAAAAAGCCAATAGTCACGTTCTAAGCTTTATTTTATTCTAATCTATTAACTATTAATATCTTCCCAGAAGTTGATTTTCAAAGTGGTTTAAGAATTGTTTTGTAGACAATCTTTTTATATTATTCTCTTTTTCGTTTGCATTTAATTTTACTTCTCAATCTGTTTCACGACTATCTATAAAATTATGTTGAACGCAACTATCGACTTATAATAATATTTTACGTTAAATATGTGTAGCATAAGATAATGGCAAATATAAATTATGTCAAATTAAGTTACACCAGTGTACACTTTAATTATGACATTCCCTTATTTGAGTGTAATCTTGAAAAGTGTAATAGACTGCCATCATCAGCTTTAGCTTTAGCGAGTATCCTCACGGGACTAAAATTGTCGCCGACACTGATGGTTTAAGCACATTATAAGTTTATCTTTACGTGTGAATGAATTTACTGATAATATAGCATGGCACAAAATTCGTGAGTGATATATTGTGTTGAAAAAGAATGTAAGGAAAAAATAAATGGCTTTCAATGGTAGTTGAATCAATAATCTCGATATAAATAAACGTTGAAAGTATTCTATTTCAAGTAAAATACCATTGAGTTAAAAATGTAAACGAAATGCGTAAAACGTTACGCGACACATTTGTCAATTTACGAAACCGTTTTTATGATATCGAGCTCGATAAAGGTGAAATGAAAGGCACCAAAAATACAAAGGTGTAATGTACGTGAAGGTGATTCACAAAAGGAGATTACTATTTTTTAATATAGTATAAGAATGAAAAATCATTATTAAAGTAAATAATATGGAAAATGTACTTAATGTCATTATATATTTCGAGGCAGAAAATTGATACATAAAAGCTAATGTAGAAAACTGACACAGCGTGTCCCGAGTGTGGAATGTAAAAATTAATTGTTTTTTTTTAAAGAATTATTTATTTTATTCTGCAGACAAATATTTTTGGAAACACTTGTAAAAATAAATATCTTTGTAATAGTACATATTTAAAAAAAATATATATGTATATTTTGTAAGCTTATGCAAGTGGTTCAAATGGAAAACGTATTAAGATGAGACATAGCCTAATAAAACACGAGTGTTAAACAATGACAGTTAATCCGTTTACGTTATAGAGCCAAAAGTTGATCGTCACAGACGGAGACTTATTGCTAACACCCTTCTGTTTTCGAGCACCATATCGACCCGACAAGGAAACTTTACAGGCAAGCGAAACGTCGCTTGCGAATTGAACAACCAAAGCAACCGTGCTCTTTTCGTGAGTGAAACGATTTGCATTTTGTTATTAATTCATAGTGTATTTTATTTGAAAAAGATAATAATCATTATAGCCGTTAAGACATTTTAATCAGGCATGAGTTAATATAAAATAATAGCACATATATTGGATTAATGTTATCAATATCGATTAGAATATAAGAGTATTATGAAACGATTAAGGTTATGCATTTCTGGCACCAGTTTCGTCCAGTTCGAATGCTGAATGAAAAATTGAAACCCGTTTAAAAGAATATTTACAAGTATCTAATTCATTCTAAAAAAAGATTAACAATTGAACACAATTAATGAAAACATATGAAACCGATATTTGTCTAATTCACTGACATCGCATTGGACATACACAAGTCAGAATGTAGAAATTAGTTTGCGTAAAAATACTTGTGCATATTTAATTCAATAAGGTGAGATATAAACATTGCTTATATTTTTTTAAATATACAGATCTCAAAATATGCAATACACAATATTTTTTACTGCTGAAAAGCAATGACAAAAATCAGAGCAAACGAAACCTGAGTGAATGCCTTTGATTACCAAACCAAACTTAAACGTGTTGATGATTATAACAATAACTATATAAACGTGTAACTTGTATGTAAGATAATTCAAGGAACTCTCGCGAGAGTTCAACCAATGATGATACAAATTTACATAAATGTATGCGTAATTGCTTGAGCTAACAATCATATTCAACAATGCGAAATCATTCCCATTAGTTCTATATAGAATGGGATTATGGTCTTAGCGCTTGATGAATCGCTTTCGCAGAATATTGTTTGAGTAAGACTTATATAGGTACTTGATAAGCTCCGCATTATACGATTATCTAAATAATAATAGAACATACTAATAATGGCGACCGAAAAAATTACTTACGATGAAGATTTTAAGTCATTTAATATGAAAATTTAAAAATTGACTGATAAAGCCAAATAGCATAAATGTATTGAACAGTTATTTATATTTTTTAGTACATGCAATTAAAAAAAGGATTTTCCGTTTAACTGTGGCGACGAAAACGATATGTTGTACATACAATGTGTTTTTCTTTTTCTCCAATAAATGCAATTTATTCTAAAATTAATGTTAATTTCGTAGTCACATTTAAAATCGACATCTTTAATTTAATAAATGACTGAGAATATTACGATATTTTTTTCTTTATAGTAGAAACGCAAGTGGGAAAAAAAGCGATTGTTCGGTTCCCCGAACTGTAATATAAACGTTAGTTGGTTATATAATAAAGATGCTATGCAAAATATACAAAAACGTATAATATTAAAACATGTCTAGACACTTTATAAAATGTGATAGGCATTAAGAAGTCGTTTATAATAAAAGATCATTACTTGGCACGAAGATAAATTTTGAGCAATATCGCAATAGCAATATATTAGATATATAGATAGAATATACAATAAGTCAATAATAAAGTCAAACAAGATGCCGCTTAATATAATATTATCGAAGGCAAAAACTTTAAAGTAATGTTTGCCGTTCGCCAACAAGCTGCATAAATTGTCATTGGGTTAGAACTCAAATTTAAAGCGATACGTCATCCGATAAAAACTAATTACCCGCCTGCAATAAAACTTGAACTAAATAAATAACATGAAATAATGAACATTCTATGCATAAAATAAATATTGGATTAGAAATTTTAAATTGAAAATTGGTTGTGAATATAGAAGTGTAGCTTGGGTGCGATGGGAATATTTAATTTAAAAAAGTGAAAGCTTATAAATAAAAAGGTCGAAGGATATGTGGCAGTAGCTTGTTAGAGCTGAATATGCATAACATAATATTAAAAGGTCAAACTTCATAGATAAATCAGCCCGGAAAAAATAGAGTGGACAATAAACAATACTGCATAAAATTTATGGAGATATTGAAATATAAAATCTTTTCAACGATGCAATAACCTTATGGTAATAAAATACTATTTTGATGGTAAAGTAAAAGAAACGCCCGATTTAAATCAGTGGTCTTCAGTTCGAGTTCGGCTAGACCTGAAGGACAGGAGACAATTTACCAATATATCAAAATATTTGATCTCTTTATTCCAAGTAAATATAATAAAGTGATTTTACTAACGATAGGATGGGGTTTCCCGAAAATGACTTATAGTTCTAAGGGTTCCATAAGTCGGCAAAGTTTGAAGATTACCGATGTGAAGCAATTGACTTTTTGCAATATGATCTCAAAAAAAAAAAAAAAAAACAGATAAACACTCAATAAATTATGTCTAATTACTTTACGTATTTTGTACTAATGAAGATTCATAAATTTGTAGTTATTGTAACTAGAAAATTTTGTCGATATTCACATATATTAAACACAACTGATCAATACATTTTGTTATTGTTTATTTATAGCTATCGTAATAAAGCTATTGAAAAAAATACACGTCTGAAGGCGTTCGACGGAAGTTTCATACTTTTCACGCTTTTTTGAGTACAAGATTCCATTTACTTTTATATTGTGTGGTTGAAGACGCCATTATGTAAAGTTTCATATACTTGTTACAGACAAAGAAAAATGTTTATGAGTATGAAAAGTAGAAAGAAAGGTTTTGCTTACCATTCTCGATGTAGTAGGAGGTTTCGTTGTAGCGGTCGTCGGTGAAGCCCGGCCTTTTTGCCTTCAGGGCTTTTGTTTCGAGCTTCGCCTGCAAAAGACGGGAAATCAATTTATCAATGCGCACTGCAAAAGGGCAGACAATTTTAAAGTAATGAAGATGGATATGTTTGCACAGTTTACAAAAGACCTCGTAAAAATGTCAGTCGCTATACGAATGGAAATTACGATGCGATTTTTTAAAAACATAAATTACAACTTTTAAGTTTTTCATAAATGATAAGTATTATTCATATATGATATTTAAAAAAAATTAAATGAATTTTAAAATTACGTTGATCACTAATATATTGATTCACCAACATTTTTTTTAAACCAGGACATGATAAAAAAAGTTGTCAATATATCATAAATTCAACTCCTTTTGCTTATATATGATGGCAAAAATGTTTTCATGAATTAATGTTTTGCTTTCATTCGTTTCTTGTGTTATTCTTATTATCATTTTCTCGTTGGTCAATAGTAACTTTGACGTATCAAGCAGAACCGATTGCGATTAATACATATATAATTCTAAGTCAGTACAAAATGTACATTATGCCAAATTATAACGAATTATTTCATAAATGGAGAAGTATTGAAAGATAAACAAAAGCTCTATACTTAAAACATAGATCAGCGACATAAGGAAATCGACACATTCAAACGCTGACAAGAAGAAAACTTCCGGTTGTCATGGAGAGCAAAACGAGACATGGTGGTATTTCTATACATAAACTACGATATATTGATTTAATTGGCATTAACTTTGTAGAACTCCATTATAACACGGTGAAAAAATAGCAATGTATTTAAGTTATACAAAAATTATTAGATCTATAGTTGATAGCTATTTCGGCTCACACCTTTATCAGAACTATAGTATTGTAGTCGTAGAACTAAAATACATTGCTACTTTTTCACTATGTGATAAAATACGATATTTGGTGGACGAAACGTGTTAGATATATCCGTTTAATATATATTTCCGACGACCACGAATTTAACGTAATTTTTTTTTTTTTGATAAAATATATTAAAGATGAAAGAGTTGTGTTGTAGGAATACCGTAATTGAGTATATTTTGTTCAAGAATTATAATTTTATTCTAATCGCCTTTGGCAATAAATTGCTCCGCAGGCGACCGGTTGGCAACAATCAACGGCCTGGCCATTCAGAATACATATGTACTTTATATTGTTAACAGAAATATGTTCGGGCAGTATAAACCATATGACGTTATAAAACCAAAGATTTCCGACACACGGTTTTATGAAAAGGAGTATAAAAATAAGATTGCGGAGTTAACAGGTGGCCAATTCACAGAGTAACGGCGCCGCATGGACCACATTCATATAATACATAGATTACCTATAAAATCGTACGAAAAACGAATTTCGCCGTTTCTTTTCACAACGTATGCGAGAATATTCTAATACAACATTAATAGAGCTTTGATCAGGAAAAAAAAGTATCGTGAAGCATTCGTCAGTCACCGTTGACGAGTCGACACGGCATTAATCCTAAATGATAACTTGCTCAAGCGTTTGATAGAGTAATTTATTGATTTGAATTCGGACACACAGAATATATCGAATATTTCAATTATTATCTGCCTACCTTTCTTATGCGAATATGAAAAAGTAAAGCAAAAAATAGTTTAAGCCATTTAAAGTGAAACCAGTTTATATATGATAGAATTTTCATGACAAGTATCCAATGTCAAAATTCGGAGCTAACATATCTATAAAAAATATAAACTCAAAATATTCATGAAAGATTATTAAATACATTTTGGGGTTATCACACGATCGGTGCCGTGTGCACTTGGTGATGGTTTTTTTTATTTTAATTGTCTTCAAATAAGTTAAGTGCAGTAACACAGCTCCGATATCAACGGATTTTAAATAGATTACAACTCTATAATCATACGCATTGAAACAGTAACTTTTGACTAAAAATGTCTTTCGATTTCTAATCTTTTTTTAAATTATAAGCAATAACAGTTTCTTTTGAGCTATTTCATCGAAGCATACGGGAACATATTATAAATACTGATTACTTATATACAAACAGCATATGAAGTATATTTTACAAGAAATCTTACTTACACAACTAAAATGGCTTGAATCAGAGCCATCACTTAATAAGCAAAAAAATCGCCTTTCGTAGAATGCCATGCCTATCATTACACTAACTTCGTAGCACTTCGTAGCACTTCGTAAAAAAGTTTGCAGAGTTTTAGCGTGGAGCACGTACGAGTATATTGCGACTTAAAAAAAGAAATTTATTTCGTAGCGAAAACTCGCAGCTGTTTGTGTGAGCGCAGAGGAGCTACGGGCAAACAGCTACGGCTGTCTACTACGCCATCTAGACATCAAAAATGCGGAACGTACAATTTACTTAAAGTAAATTAGTAGCACGTTTTACAAAGACAATTTTTAATTTCACGCACTAAAAACACCAAAAGGTAAAATTTTCACCATTTAACCCTTTTTTTATAATAAAATGCATGTTAAGTAACTCAAATAATAAACATTTTGTCAAAATAAAAATGATTTTAATATGACGGTAATTATTGAGACTTATGATTATAATTTCAATGATATAAAATACACACAACTAATGATTAAGAATTGAAAAAATATTATACAAGCATGTCCCAATTAAAAAAAAAATTGAAATTTTTATTGATATTTACAGCATACGTTTCAAATAAGTAGTTTCAATATTTAAAAAATAAAAACATATTGAGATTTATAAATGTTAAATGGAGTAAAATTAAGTAAGTAAATAAAAATCGTACCATATTTCAGTATACATCTTGTTAAAGTTCTAAAAATTAAGTCGAAATCAATTTGAAAGTATTGTTAGTCATCACGTCTCACTAGATTAAAAAAAGCAACAAAATGACTCATTTTCATTTCATTTAAATTCATTCGTACAAGAAAGAAGTAGTACTAGTTTTAATCATGACGTGACACATAACATACATAGCTGTCAGAAATATTTATTGATACCTAAAACGTTTTTTGTCAAACAAGTCAGTTGCGATTATATTAACATGTGAATGTTTCAGCAAAAGTGTATTTCGGTCAAACATATACTTTTATTCGAAGACATATAATTTACCATTTTAGGCAGTTAAAATTTATTATATAATGAATTTATAGTTTCACTTCTCAATATCACTAAACATAAATTTGGCAGAGAAACACTCACGGATATTGTACTAATTGTTTGCGATTTAAAAAGTAAGTGGTTGCGATTTTGACATGTTGGTAAATATTTGAACCGATCAGCTAAATAAATTTTAGTTGGTTTACTATTTTCCCAGTACTCAAAGAGCGTTCAGAATATTGATAGTAGGATTCGATTGATCATGTCGCAACAGTCGAATTTAGATTCAATTAGAATAATATATTTTCACTATTAAAAATCTATATTTTATCTGTGAAACTGTACTTGGGTGTTATTTCACAAAAAGCCAGAAAAATTAACTTTTCACTGAAAATATGTATACTATAACTGTAACCTACGTACAATTAACACAGAAAAAATACAAAAAAAAATATTTAACCCAAAAAATAAACAGTTACATTGAAACTATTAAAATATTTAATATTTATTTCCATTGAAATGATACGGCTCACAAAAGATTTTCTAATAACATCAATAATATAAGAAAATTAAACAATATCAAAACCAACTAAGTAAAAATAATATATGATTAAACTAATTGTTTGTTTCAATAATTTCACATGCGAATCCAATGAATATGATATTCCGAAAAAAAATATACATATTCGCGAATTGCTAAGTAACAAAATAAAATATAAACGGCCAAGTAAAGCTTCGAGAAGTATAAAAATGATTCACTGAGGTAGACTAAGCTGTCTAGAAAACTTCCATTCACGATCTTAGCTCCATTGCTTTGAGTGTAGTGAAAGGTTTCAACAAGAGCCATTTTATTTTGTAAAGGAGAAAAGAAATTGAGCCCAAAAATATGATTCAAGCAAAGTTTGTTCGCTGCACAGAGGAGGTCAATGAGAGTTCCAGAATTTTCCTGCATAATGCGACGAGGGTCTGTAAGATAAATGATTACCCCTGCAGTAATGGTAGGCCAGCCAGGTGAGGCGAGGCTAATGCAAAAATTGTGGAGTGTGGGAAGATTTGGTATGCCATCAAACAAAAGGCGTCCAGATTTTTAAGGAAAAATGCCAAAATTCAAGAAAAGTATAAATTCGTTTATTATGAAAAAGATTCAAAATAAATTGTGTGTAACGAACTTTTATTTATAATTAATCTATTGAACGAACTATGAAATGGGTTTACAGTTCCGAGAAAACGATATTAAAATCTGTAATATTCAAATTTGTCTATATTTGTCAGTTTTTAACGCACATCACAACGTTGCGTTAGCTCAGCATGTACAGAGAGCGCGTATGTGTATTTAGTGAAATTCGATAGGTTGGAATTTCATTCACCAATAATAAAGTATACAACAATGTAACTGATATGAAATCATTAAAATTTGGTAAGTTGTATTTATTTACGTCAGTCAAATTAATACTATGCTAGAATCACATGTGAATTAACTGAAACTTTTGAGGCTTTACGCGGTACATCACGTAATATTGTAATTCATAATCACTTTCATCGTAGAAAACGTTTAGGAATTTCTTAGAAATCTTCTCTTATTTGGATTAGAAATTAACAAACGATTAACTAAGTAAAAAAAATATAATCGAATATAAAAGAAAATAAATCAAGGGTGGTTATGTATGTAGAAACCCCTTTACTGTGAAGCGGTGTGACGTCTATGGTTGCAAAGCACTGCAGTGCAGGTAGTGTTGTACCTTGAAAAGCAGCTTATCTTGGCCACTCTTTAATGTGGTCACTGGTTGTTTGTTATTTTTTGGGATAGCTTAAACTAGACAGGAAAACAACTTGTTCAGCTGGAATAAATTTCCAGCCCAGCAGAAATTATCACAGAAAAAAAAATCGTTTACGTAAAGGAAAATACAACAAACTATTTGCGAAAAGAACAAAATTAATTGTTAATATTTGATCAATAAAAAAACACAAAAGATATTTTAAATATTTTGTTACCATTATGGGGTAAAAAAAAATATACTTATTCTAATTATTTTTAAAAGTGTCTTTTCAATAATAAATATTATCATTTTACGAACGTAAATTAAAAACGATAACTGTATTTTTTTAAATAAGGACAGACTTAAGAACTCCATTGTTATTAATAAAGACTTGGAAAAATAAGAAAAATAACAAAGAGTCGTGTATTTTTAATTGCAGTTGGAGAATAGATTTTAGGCTAGAATAATTATTTGTTTACTGGAGTGTTCATAGCACAAGATATGTACTGATTGTTCTAACATGATTCTCGAGAAGTAGACACTCGAAAGGGGTGGGCACTCCAGTCAGAGAGCCGCCCATGCTTCAATCGCTCGCTAGCCGCCCTAAGTGACTGTTGCTTCACTCGATTCCAATAACACAGACTAGATCCATTTTAAAGGCGTTCGATACAAGGCAAGATACATTTCCGAGAACCACCCTCAAAGATACCAATCTAGGTTTATTAAACGAATATCGACAGATACCAACTGAAGCGAAATTGATTAAACTATATGAGATTTATGATGCCAAAGCGAGATAAAAATATGGTAAAACTAAATTGAAATTTCGAATAACAGTATACATTCATTTTTCATGAATGACACTTCAACGCATTGCCAAACAATAGCGTATATATAAAAAATGAATTTCTTTTGAATAATCAGACGATTTTTTAAAAAATACAAAAATAACTATTTACAAATTCATATTTCCCTAAACACTTCTATTGCTTCATTACATTTTAGTTAAAATTGAAAGAACGATGATTCTTTGTGATATAGTAGATTTTTACGCAAACATTTTAAATATTGTTAAATACATGTTTATATTATCAACATCAATATGGAAAATATTTTCGGACGACTTTTTAACTGAAAAAATGCCCAAATTTAATTAAAAAAATGCATTTAAATAAAGAATTATATCACTTGAAAAAAATGCTGAAATATATGCCCTAGTCCCCATGCGTTTATCGAAATCTTTGTCATATAAAAAAAAGAAAATGAGCGATGGAAAAAACAATATTTATTACACATATCGAAAAACTTTATATTTCAATAATGCATGTAAATTCATATGAAAAATTAAAATTTCTTTTCCCTTAATTTCAGTATTAAAAAATGTATCAATTGATGGTAGTCATTTTGAAAGAATCTAGACTGGCTCAAATGTTAAACGGTGCATGATGAATTAAAGATTTGTTTTTATCAAAAAATATGATAATTCCTTGAATGTCTGAAATAAAATAAATCGTATTTTACGAGTTTTAAATTGAAAAGAAGAGAACAGATACAGAATTTGTAAAACATTGACAAAAGTTAATCTGGTAAACTCATATTTCAGAACTGTCGACAATGTTTCAACCATACAAACTGTAAGTAATACAAATGCGGTAAACGAAGATAGGATGAAAAAAAAACTCGCTAGATCGCGAAAAGTACGTCGCGTTTCATTGCAGAAAAATTTACGAGGGCAATTCGCGCCACTCGCTCTACTCGTATTGTTAGGCTCTAAAGAAATTCATTCACTTGCCGACGCCATTTCTTCGGATATTAAATGACTGCAGATGAAAATTTGTACATTTGTGAAAAATTTTCTGCTGACGGATATTTTTGAATTTCTGATCGTTAGTTCATAGATGGCTCTTTTAATATCTATTGAAATATTATGCTGCCTTGGGTTTGTGACATTTTTATCGATGTTATTAAATATAATGGAGTGCTAAATTGTGATCGATATGGAACTAGTTTTTGATAATAAAAACCGGAAAAAATAAACATACGTTTTATTGAAGAATAGTACAACCTATCTGCTGATGTTTATAGAACTATGAGAAAAAACAAAATACTAATTTTAAAAATTTAAGTCGCGGTACACGCAAACGCATCACTCTTTCGCCTAATCGCCTTTCGATATGTCTTTCATTGACAAACGACAAAAAAGTAACTGAGTCTATCGAATCTAGGTCTATCTTATTATATTCACTAACTAATAATTCTTCTGTCAAGTTCTGCTACAAACGTACTCTAAAATATTGCAGATTATTAATGTGTGATTGAAACCAACTTCTTTGCAAACTAACGGTACTATGCAATTTCACCGACAGCTACTTTTTATTCTTTACAAACTATACGTCGAAAAAATGTACTGGGAATATACTAAAAATTATACGACAGCGGACTAATTGTCATTACATCTTGCAAAATATGTATCAACAGTTAAAATGATTGTAAAAAAAAATATTATCTGTATTTTGAATCGATAAAACATTTCCTTTCACTTTCTCGTCGTCATATGTAATATCAAATCAACTCAAAGATGTTTATTTTTCCTCAAAAATAATTTATTATAGATTTCAATACAGTATTGATGTAATTCGATATCGAAGGACTCAGAGATGAAAGCTTTTTTAACCCAACATAATGTAAATCGAGATTTGTATACTTATTTGCTTAGCTATTTCTAAATGTAAATAATGATTCATTGGTTAATACGAATATTATTAAGGGAATAATTATCATATTTTCCAAATAATATTCATTCATCTTGAAATATTAAAAATGAGATAAAACTTGTACTGAATACAATATTACTTAAAAGGTGATGTGAGAAGATTTTATAAAACCTTTAGAAGAGTCTCAAAATATTTTGTAAAAAATGTATTTATTACGAACAATAAAACTATGAGAGTTTAAATATGAAGTTAAAAAGGAAAAAAAAAAGAATCACGAAAAACGTGTGAAATTGGAAAGAACGGAGTGTGAAAAAAGTGTTTTTTTTAATGTAATATTTACAAGAGAAGTAATCAAAGGCAATAAAAAGGAAAAAATGTTTGCTGTTTGAATTTCTTTTTGAATTCAATAAAAGTAAAATGAAATTTAACAAAGTCATTCTTTATCGTGATTTCAATTTAAAAAATATAAGTTGCATTAACTGATGCCAAAATTTTTCATCATTCACATTAACTCAATAATGGAAATAAATAGAAAATTATAGTTTTCATTTTGATTAAAATGTAATATCTAATATTTTTTTTTATTCGAGGTCCCCTTTAAAGAAAAGCTTGCAATTGTTTTTTAATTTGATAAGTGCCTTTCATTTTATTTGTAGGCTGATTTAATTTAAAAAAAAATCTTGATTAATACTTTCAAAGTACAGAAAGCCGATGACAGTAAAATATAATAGATTACTTGAAAAATATAAATATTATATTAGATTGGCTAAAAGAGCGAACTATTAATATAAACGAAGTTACAACGAAAACGAATTATAATTGATGATTTACAAATATTATTAATTTTGCTATTTAAATCGATCGGAAATGCAAGTCAGGCGATATCGAACAAAGAAGAATGCTATCTGAACTGACAGGGGCCGACAGATATTGATACAAATTGCTGAACAAACAAGTCGAGATGCTCCTCTATTAGAAGCGATGCGATAAACAATAGACAGAAAGATGCGAGAAATTCACGTCGATTTACTCCAACTTCACTATCACAGGGAAGCGGGTGTGATGAATTGCTGTAAACACTTGCGACTAAACTAAACACGAAACAACTAATTGCGAGAAATAGATTACAATAACAAACAATTCGTAGATTTCCTTCGGGTATATTACAGCTTCAAATATGGATTAACAATGTGAGATAGTTGCAAAGCACACATTTAAATAAACCTTGTGCTATGTGTATTTAACACACTGAGTGTGAAAATGATTCGAAATTTAATCATGCAATATTTGATATAACGATACACTAATAGGTAATTTTCAAGGGTTACGATTAGGGATTGCATTACCGGTTTACCGGTAAATGGCCCAAAATGCACCAGCAGTAATTACCAGTAAATTAAGAATTTACCGGTTTTTACCGGAAATGTTTCTATCGTGAATTAATGCCAGATACAGGCATATTATAACGAATTTTTATTATGATATATGCAGGAGGGAGTGAATTTTTTTCAACTCCAGCAACATTGATAAAAAGTTTTTTACTTGTCACACTGGTGTCATCTGTCATTGCAATCGCGGTCATCGTGATGGTTCACTGCAGGCTGCAGCTGATTCTAGATTTATGGGATAGATAGCGAAGAAAATTCGTATTTAGGTACATATTACACTATGTTTTCATTATACTAAAGCAAATAACCATTTATTAATAAACTCTATAATCCAATTCATTTTTTTTTTTAATTTAATTTTAATTATGAATTTATATCCATAGATACAAATTATGGATACATATATAATTTATATAATACATCAATAAGTAAATGGATAAACTAATTGTTTAGCGTATGAACTTCTTACAGGCAGGTAAACCAAATATTTCACAGCCGTAATTTAAATTAATCAATCTTTGTGTGGCAAATAATAAATTAACCGATTTACTTAAAAAATTACATTTAAAACATACATATATTCATATTAAACATATTAGACAATACTATTCACCAGAAATGTATTTTAAATTATTTATGTTTCAATCCAGTATACCATTTTTAGTGAAATTAGCCACGTATTGTTATAGTTTAATGATATAATCCACGTCTATTTTTTTTCATTTACCGATAAATTACCGGTAAGAGGTGAAATTATTTACCGTTTATCTTTAATTGAAATTTGACGGTAAATTGCAATCCCTAGTTACGATAGAAGAATAAAAATTTAAAAAAAACGGCGTCAAAGTACAATGCCGAAAATTGCACTATGGTCAAATATTGAATTAAAATTGTATTTAAAAGACGGGAATCGATTGCAAAATAAAGTATTGTCAAATATTTTTATAATAAAAGATTTAAATATTGAAGGAAAATATGAGGAATTATAGGGTAGTGCAGTTTGTTTATTCTTTGTCGTTTATCAATGAAGGTTAATTAATATCAATTAAGTTAGTAATTAAATCAGCACTAATAATAAAATTGACGTGTTGTTTTAATAAATTTTGATAAAAAATGGAGAATAAAGTATTTTTTCAAGTTAACTGTATATTATACAACGGTGACATGTAAAATAAATAATTTGTTAATTATATTCATAATATTCTTTTTGAATGGCTGAATATTCTTATTTTTCGAGATGATCCATGTTTTCATTGTAATATTTCATATTGAAGTAAGAGTAATATTTTTTGGTATGTCATATGAGTTGCAAGGTATTCAAAATTAGATACAGTTTGTAAACCGAGTTTCAACAAATAAAAAAAAAATCACTAATTTTGTAGCTATTAACACAAAAAAACGTGGGAATCGTTTACCTTCGTGCTTACAATACATAAAAAACTGATTTTGATATCTATTTCACATTCACACAGTATTCGAAAGGGGTTTCGTTTCCAGTGAAATTTTAAACAGAAATTTACATAACTACGTGGAAAAAATGCGTTTTGAGATGTAAAGACTAAGATTGCATAACGTATTATATAACATTGATGTTATTAAAAAAAAATAACTACTAAGTTAATTGTCCAATTCGATAGCATTAGAACTATTCAGTACAGAGATAAGACTTTTTTTTCTAATATGAAGCTAAAACATTTAAAGTCGATAAAACTTAATTGTATGACTGAAAAAACATGAAAAGAAAGCGAATTTTTTTTTTTTAAATAAAGTTTAAATTCCAAATGGTAAGTAAGATAAGGCACGGACTTGGAGCAAAAAAACATTGATATAAAAAGATTTCAAACAACACTTAACTGATTCATAAACATTGTCGAGTCGCGGAACCAAAAAGCTTTTCTCTAATGTCGCAAATGGCAGCATTTACCGATATAATGTCAACAAATGGTAAGCATCAAAGAGAATAACGAAAATAGGACTTAAATACGAAATAAATGTATTTGAGAACTTTATGGAAATAAAAATGAAAAGAGGATATTTTTATTTAAAATACGACTGAAGAGAAAAGGAAATGAAGCGTTTGATTACGCGATAACGATACGAGCATTTTGTGTTACGATTTTTTTTCACAAAATACACTTATATGTATGTCGAGATTCGCAATGAAGAGAAATAGTTGAAAATTCAATTAGATTTTGGATAAACTTATGATTGTACAAATCTAACTTTTATCGGAATGAATAATGATACTCACAAGATAGAATGAAGTATTTTGACTGATTTATGATGAATTTAATCGTTGATGAAAAACAACCTCGAGATAAATACATACAAGTGGCTACAGAGTGATTAAGAGTCAAGAAGCTTTACTATATATATCAGAACATATTTATGTAACAGGAAAGCTTCATTTGTATATAATAATACATCATTTTTGGTTCAGAGATTGATAAACATTAATATTTACTTACAATTAATAACTAGGTTTGGGCACAAACAAAAGATTTTACAATGAAATCATATGTTTGTAAAGTAACAAAAATTAATATTTTACCTGATTTGGTACATGGAATTTTTATTGAAGAATTTAAAACAAAAAGTGTTATTTTTAATCCTACTTCACACAACATTATAAAAAGTGAAATAAAAACTTGTACCAATATCGTGATGCGACAAGACCAATTTTGCTTGGTCAGTGAGCATCACCCGTAGAAAATGTTCAACTGCTGAGAATAATTGATAATATTTTAAATTAATAAAATAAAAAAAAGTTTTCTTCGAGGATTCATGTGTTGTACTTATAAGTTTTTACCAATTTCAAAGATTAAAAAAAATTAACTAATATAAGGATAATTTATAATTAGTGTAATATATTAAAACTTTGTTATGATATATCTTTTAAAAAGCATTTGAACTTTTATCGAATAATATTGAATTGGTATGACGTTATATACTTAAAAAAAACACTTAAATTTCGAAATGAATACATGATTTTGTTAAATAATAAAAACACATTTTTAGTACTCTTTTACATCGCAAGCATTATCAACGGATTATTATTTAAAATATCATTCTTTACCATTAAGTGACAGTTAATACCTAAAAAGCGAATACACGATTAATGATAAAGTTGAGAAAGATATGAGATTATTACTTGCATTGCTGTACCAAGCCAAGTGTTTCACTCAGAGGCAAATGGCATTACAAGTAATCTCATTGCATTTTCAAACAGCTAGAAACTCCCAGGGCGGATATTGTGAAAGTTGTCACTCGACGCTGCAACTCACTTGACAGTGGTAGCGTATTCTTTCATATAAAATATGTTTGACAGAAACTCGTCTAGTCCAACTTGAGTAGCAAAATTGCCACGAATAATTATGGGGTTGTGAAATATTTTCCGTATATTCAGTTGGTAAGTGGAAATAATTTTCAATTTCAAATAAAAAACCGTGCGATTTTCCTTTCGTTTCTATAAATAAATATTTATGTGTGTCCAAGATTCGATAACGAATACATTGTATTTTATTAACCTTTTAATATTAAAAAGGGAAGAAACACGTATGATATTAGTAAATTATTAAGAAAAAAGCTTCGTTTGCCTAATTTTTTACACTCGATTAAAGTGAGCTTTATCGAATATTTTCTTTTTTTCGGGCATTGATATTTTTATTTGCAGTGCAGTCATAGCAATTAACTTAAAATAAATTATCATCAACCGTCATCATCGTAAGAACTTAAGAGAAATAAAGAGTCAGTATTTGTGCTAGAATAATTGAATGATTCTAATAATCTTAATGTTTGATTGAAAATTTACCTATCATAAAAACAACTAAATAAAATATAATCTGGTAGCTGTATTTATTTTAACTATGGATCACTAAGAAACATTTACTTTAAAAATAGCAAACAATAAAATCTATATACCATATAAATTCTTCTAGACAATGAAATGAAAACAAAATTTTTATTATATTATAAAACACTTTTTTAGTGGCAAATTCATGCAAGTAGGAATCATTCTATAAACAATATGAGATACTAATCGCAGGATAACAGCACGAAAAATGTAGCGCTTGTGTGCAAAATAAACCAATTAAAAATTTCCACGGTTGATCTATGTTGGCCTTTTTAATTAAGTGACACAAAAGCTAATGAATATTGATGCTAAAATGAAATAAAAAAATTCGAAAATAGTTTTAACGGCGTAATTTCGGAAGCATGTTCTATGACTGACGTGTTTTTCGTTAGGGAAATTACTAAGCATGACGAAAGTGACGTTTCTTTTCTGGAGCGTATTACGTGCTTAAAACTCATCGCTGATCGATTAATGTGAGGCATATTTTTAAAGCTGATGAAAAGACTTGTAAAATGTGCAGTACCTTTTTGAGGTCTTTGTTTGCCTCTCCGTCGTCGGCTTTTCTCTTCTCGCAGGCTAGGAGGAGAGCTTTCCCAGTGGCATCTTTTTCCCCAACCTAAAAAAGAATAACAAAGACAAATAAGTATGCAGCGAAAGAAAACAAACAAACGTAAACAAAACAAACGCGAATATTGCGCTTCCGTTTATTTTAACCGTTTCAATAGGAAAACAGTCCATAATTTTACATTACAACTTGAAAAACAAATCATACAATAATATTGTTTCAAAATATTGGTAAATAAAGAATGTTGTATTATATATTGGATTGTATTGAATAAAATTGCAAATATTTTTTATTTATCCAAATCCCTAATGTTGTATTAATATTCTCCGACGATGTTTCTTACTCGGCTATTCAATTACAATGATGTAAATTAAAATAATTAATTTACAATCTTCCGTACAAAATATTTTTGCTATAGAATAATGTAGCAAATTTTGATATTGTAATGTTAATTATAAACGGTAACGTTTAAATGATAAACGTAGTCATAATTTGTAATTATTTCATCAATAATAAACGTCTGTAACAGTATTTATTTATGAAAAAAGATGTTTTAGTATTTAAAATATCATACCTTTTCACCAAGAAGTGACAGTTAACACCATTAAAGTCTGTAACGGTATTGAAATTAATTTATAAATTAAAAAAGCTGCTAGATTTAGAAAAAATCTTTTTCTTAATACTTCTTTCACAAATACGACATAATCTACGTGAACATAAATAGACGATAAACATTTTAAGCTCCATTTCTCCTGAGAATAATATTTAAGAAAACTTTGTTACACAGAGCAAAGTGTGGAATTTTAAAAAGAAAATGCTAAGAAATATAAATTCTAATGGTATAGAAATTTTGAAGCTTTATAAGCTGTAAAAACCCCAAAGCTTTGAGAGCGTTCTAGTACTTATAACGCTATTTGATAACCGTTGTTTATTTACCAATTCAAGAAGATTTCTTAAACGTATTAATAGCTTCTAATCGCGTGACACAACCAACTATTTTTTAAAGTTAAAGTTTACGTTACAGTGAGAGATGTATATGTATGTGCTCATGTAATGAAAAATGTAACGATCTTTAATGTTAACGATGATAATGGAAAAAGTACGCCTCACGAGTAAGATTAGTCACGATAATTGTAAGAAAACTTTTTAATAATTATATTTAGTTATTTATTATATAAGCTCATATATATCTTTCATTTGATTGGTGATGGCTTTGTAATTCCTATATGTGATGACTAAAAATATTTAAAAAAGCAGTTTATTGCTCTTGCAGACATTATAAAGGTATAACATCAGTGCGTTATATTCAAGAAATGCGTGTTTTATTTAGACTTCAGAAATGTCCACCGTTCCGGAACATGTTCAACAACCATTCTTTATTACATAGATAATAAAAGAATGCTTAAAAGAATAACTGGACGAAAACAAATTATATGACAATAATATAATTCGAATTATTTAGGTAAAAGCTTTAGGAAAAAAAATACTTTTGTTTCCCAGAAAAAAAATCAGTATTGGTATTGTTTACATTTGTTTCATTCTAAAATAATCCTTTTTTTTTTTTTTTTTTTTTTTTTTTAAATAATAAAAACACATTTTTTAGTACTTATTTCCACAATATATTTTTTGATCAGGACCGGTTTCGCTCATCGCGAGCATTATCAACTGATAGAATACAATTTACAAAACAAGTCTATTTATACAAAACAAAAAATTAATTTGAGTTAAAGGTAGCAGGTGTACAAAACCATGGGTTCAAGAACTAGGAAACAATTTACATAAAATCATACAATATTGATACAAATAAAGTAAATTAGTATAAAAATTAAATGTTCACAATCACTTATTAAAAATTACAATTACAATTATGGTAAATCAATAATCCATTAGGAGCTCTAAACAATCAATAAGGAAGTAAGGAGTGGGAAATTTTTAATGACGAAAATAACCCACAATCACTACTTAATGGAACAAAATAAATTAATACATGAGAAGTCGATTAAAGATGAATCGATGAGATGGGAAGATATGGTCAGTCAGGGGCGTTCCAATATTTTCTGTAAAAAATTAAGTAAAGAGGAGGCAATATCATTTTTCAAAAAAAAAAAAAAAATTTATTTGAAATATATATTTATTAATCTAATTTAATGAGTATAACAATGGTGACGACGCAAAAGTAGTTTGTTCATTTATAAGGTTAGAATTAGGCAAAAATTTATATCGATTAATTTCAAGGATTTCTTGTTTATCTAATTTCAGTGATTTGTTATTGAAATGCAGGATTTTGTAGTTTATAGTAAAATCACATGAATGTTTATTTTGAAACAAATGGTTTCCAAAAGTAGAAATCTCATCGCCTTTTTTGGCACAAGCTAAATGTTCCTTAAATCTAGTATGAAAGGATCTTCCTGTTTGACCAATATACCTAGCCTCACAGGAATCACATTTTAGAAGATAAATACCACTTTGGCTTAAAATATTAATTTTGTCTTTCGTGTTAACTAACATTCGACTAAGATTATGATTGTTATAAAAAGTTACATTAAAAAGTTTTTTGTCTAACTTCTTGGATATGTTTTCAGAAACTCGGCCTAAATAACTTAGTTTTACCCAACGTTTTTCAACGGAGGGAACATCAATCATCAAGCTCGAGGTTACATTTAATAAAGCTAATTTTTTAGTTTTTTTAAAGACAAGTCGATCAATCAACTTTGCATCGTATCCATTGTTAAGTGCGATCTGTTTAATGGTGTTTAATTCTAAATTGAAATTTGATTCTGTCATAGGGATTGTCAACAAGCGATGAATAAAGGAATGAAAAGTTGACAACTTATGTGAAATGTGGTGTCTAGACGAGCTACTTATGATATTGTCACTAAAAGTCTCTTTTCTGTAAATACTGAAACTATGACGATTATTAATTATTTCAACGGTTAAATCTAAAAAGTTTATTTTATGCATACCCTATGTAAAACTAAGTTATTTAGGCCGAGTTTCTGAAAACATATCCAAGAAGTTAGACAAAAAACTTTTTAATGTAACTTTTTATAACAATCATAATCTTAGTCGAATGTTAGTTAACACGAAAGACAAAATTAATATTTTAAGCCAAAGTGGTATTTATCTTCTAAAATGTGATTCCTGTGAGGCTAGGTATATTGGTCAAACAGGAAGATCCTTTCATACTAGATTTAAGGAACATTTAGCTTGTGCCAAAAAAGGCGATGAGATTTCTACTTTTGGAAACCATTTGTTTCAAAATAAACATTCATGTGATTTTACTATAAACTACAAAATCCTGCATTTCAATAACAAATCACTGAAATTAGATAAACAAGAAATCCTTGAAATTAATCGATATAAATTTTTGCCTAATTCTAACCTTATAAATGAACAAACTACTTTTGCGTCGTCACCATTGTTATACTCATTAAATTAGATTAATAAATATATATTTCAAATAAATATTTTTTTTTTTTTTTGAAAAATGATATTGCCTCCCTTTACTTAATTTTTTACAGAAAATATTGGAACGCCCCTGACTGACCATATCTTCCCATCTCATCGATTCATCTTTAATCGACTTCTCATGTATTAATTTATTTTGTTCCATTAAGTAGTGATTGTGGGTTATTTTCGTCATTAAAAATTTCCCACTCCTTACTTCCTTATTGATTGTTTAGAGCTCCTAATGGATTATTGATTTACCATAATTGTAATTTTAATAAGTGATTGTGAACATTTAATTTTTATACTAATTTACTTTATTTGTATCAATATTGTATGATTTTATGTAAATTGTTTCCTAGTTCTTGTACCCATGGTTTTGTACACCTGCTACCATTAACTCAAATTAATTTTTTGTTTTATATAAATAGACTTGTTTGTAAATTGTATTCTATCAGTTGATAATGCTCATGATGAGCGAAACCGGTCCTGATCAAAAAATATATTGTGGAAATAAGTACTAAAAAATGTGTTTTTATTATTTAAAATATAATGCCTTTCCATCAAGAAGTGACAGTTAACACCTTAAAAGTGACTAACATAATCCTTTCGACCCGCAAGAAGAGATGTATACGAAGACAAAATTGCATCGATTTTTTGAAGGTTTATTGTTCCGGTCGAAATCCAAATTTTTTTTCCAATGATATTCCAATTCCAATGATATTGAAAAAAATGGCTATGGTTAGAAAATATTAAAACAAAACAGATGAAACTGTAAATCAAATATAAAATAAGAGAATTACCAATAATAAAAATGTTTCGCATTTTGTTACTGATAATCCAGCCTAACATTGTTGCAAAAAAAAAACGATATAGAGATATTAAAATGAATTACTATGATAACACTAATGGAAAAGTTCAGTGCATAGGTTCAGTGAACCCGATGGGTAACATTTCAAAGCTTTCGATCATCCCTCTCGGTACCAGGAACATGCTCATACTGAACATATAAACGAGAAGTGTCGTATTAAACTTAGAAAGTCACTTTCTATATTGCTTCCCTGTAAGTTGGTAAAACTATAGTTATTTGCATGCACGTGGCGTGCGGAGGTATTGTAAATTCAAACTTATCTCTTTTGGACGGCCGGCTGCATTCTTGGATGGTAATCAGCTTCAAACGTGTACGTAAAATTATCTATTAAAATATTTCGCTCGAATGACTTTTTATATATTCTATAACAAGTTTTAAAACCTTTTGTGGATCAACAAATTAAGAGAAAGTAAAGAACGTTTCAAAATATACATCTTTATTTTGATTAATGTGCATTGAATTTAAATAAAATATTGTTAATATTATAAAATATTCAATGAAAAAAATAAACGTGAAAAGAATTATTTTGTATCAAATTTCTCAGAGCGTACATGTAAAAAGAATACTAAAAAATTTCAAGTTACAAACACACAATATAAAACAGAAAAAAGACAATCCTAAAATGTCTGAATTAAACACATTTAAATAGTTATATTACACGTAATCGATGATCTAAAATAGTCAAGTCTTAGAAGACATTTTAATTATTTCTATTAAAAAAAATATTAAAAACTCAACTTAATAAATAAAACAAAATTAGACAGTTTTTACGTTTTGAATGTCAATTGCTTCAACTATTTCCATGATCTAGTGTTCTTTATTTAAATAAAAGATATTTGTACATTTAAAAAAAAAAACAATATGTGCTATCAATATTATTCAATCGATAAGTTGCCATCTCAAATGAAATATTTTTGTAGTTCGGATAAAAAAGTTGAATATAGTTAAAATATAAACGAATTTTAAATATCAATTGATATAGATAAAAAAATGTTTGGTTTAAACAATAGAAATTTAAGCAATATTCAACCATTATATAAAATTCTTAGTAGATTTAATAAAAATTGCGACGTTTGTTTTAAATATACACATATATTATTCAAACATTCGATAGGTGTCGCTTACAATAAAAAAAAAATCAGTTGATAGATATTTTTTGAATATTATTATAAGTCTTATGGAATCGTAATAGTTTGAATCAATTTGCAAAGCCCGTGCATTTGTAGTTGTTTTAATATAAAATATTTCACTGTCTTTTAAAATATAAAACAGAGATTTAAGAATCGTTCTTAATAAAAAATAACTTAAGCATAAAGAATTATCGTTGATACATATGAGGTTTACACAAACAAAAATTGAGAAACATTAGAGTATATTATGTAATCTGATAAGGCATTTGGATTACGCCAGCGGAAAATTTATAAATTATACACAGCGGGGAAATAAAGAAATTTACCTTAGAAAGCAGTCCTTTTCACCAAAAAATTTTGTAAGCGTTATCAAAAAAAAAAAACGAAGCTAATTAATTATTCTTAGTAAACAGTTTTATTGCACTAGATAGGGAAAACTTAGTTTGACGTGTGAAGAATAAAGACTGCGGCACACGCAGGTCATTAATTACAATTCCTTTGACCTGAATTTATTTAAATACTTAAGTTTTTATGACATATTCCATGTCACTGTCGCCCGTTTTAATTATATTTTGTTCGGGAAGCACCAAGTTGGTATTTCACTATTATCCGACGAGTTTGACGTGCCTCGTAGCTAAGTTATTCAGCGCAATCAAAAAAAATAATTCTAAATAGATATTTTAATCAGTAAAATTCATGAAAATTTGTCTGTCTGTACAATTTCTGTAAATGACGTCCAGTGAGTATTTTTTTGAAATGAAACATTATAAATAAATTAACAAAACTTTTATTTTTGACACATTGTACAATTGTATTTTATTGGGATATCGCGAAAATGTCCAAATGATTCGGTATGATAAACTTAACAGTAGTAATATAATTAAACCAATAAATGTAGAAAAAGTATAACATTCTAAGTGTCAATATCTGCTAATAAAGCATAAGATGCTTTAGTGGACAAGAATGAGAGTTTTTCAATATGAATGATCAATAAAGAGAAACAAATGATTATTTTCAGGAACTCATTAATTGATGAGAGGTAATTTACTTACACAAACAGCAACCCAGCAAATAATTATTTTTTTACTACTGACTTATGTCATTCTTAATATGATAAAATTAAGAATGTCAAGAGTTGTGAATATTGAATTTAATGTTAAATTCCCAGATATTCGATTCAGTGTTAAATTTTATGACTATTAAACCTAAAATTCATCAAATATTACAATCAAACATTTTTAAGACTATCAACACGAACCACAATCGTGGTATCTCGAAAATGTTGGCTATTATGAAATAGATTAACTGACAACAATTATTTCAATCGAAGATAGGTTTTATAAAATATTATTCGGAGCAACGCATGCTACAATTTTTGAGGATATTTTAATATATTAACGATATCCACGATCAAATATTAAAACATTTTTATCTCATCACAGATTTCAGCATTATGTATTAAGTCGATTCATTAGATTATCATCGCGCAAATAAATATTTTATTAGAAACCTCGCTAATTTTACTCAACTCATGGAGGAAAAAAAGATATTTCGTGCCAAATATACCGCGACATAACGAATTTTAATACTTTTATCATATTCAAGTTTGATGGCAATACACATAGGAACAATCAATTGTCAATCTCCGGCAAACACAATATATAAGGTTCAATTTTCATGTAATAGATATGGCCATAACAATGAATAGGTAAAATGCATTCACTAACAACGTAACAACTCTAAATGGACATTGTATACACTAATAAGTAAATATAATTACAATATATGAATATTATATCTTAAGTACTGTCACAATTATTTCTAACAAGCAACCATAAATACATATTTATTTTCTGATGTCAGTATACAAGGGGAAAAAAGAAAATATGTTATAGCCCTGAAGAATTAAGCCGTGATGATATAAAACTTTTAAAATGGAGAAAGGGCATGACAACGCATAAATTTTTATTATCATGAATCTTGAGGTCAACTGATAAGCATGGAAAAGTATTCCACTCATGTTTGATACCCCCAATTAAAGCGCCCTCATGAAAATATACTGAGATCATTTGCTAATCCAGATACATACGAATGTGGATACTTTAATTATATAGCTAAAAGGCTGCGTCGACGAGTTTAATACTTTTTGGTTCCATTACAGTTATACCAAGTGCCCTTTTCTCATTAACCACGTGTTTGGAAATTGCGACTCTCGATTAGAATATAGAATGATGGCGTTATAAAAATCGAATCCTTTTTATGATAGTATATAATATCGTATATAGAAAAATATTTAACTATTTGTAATTCATTAAAACCAAGAAATGTTAACATTGAACAGATAATAATTGTCGTTATTTAATGAAAAAAAAATTTTTTTTTTCAAGTATTGTAACAGTAAATACCACTAGAGCAATGAATGTAATGAAATCTATTGTAAATATAAGATTGTTAACTCTTATTCGTGTTATTAATACGCAATACTGTTGAATTTGTCAAAGGCCGCATTAGTTTTTGTTAACAAAGTTTTATTAAAAAGTTTTTATTTGACGGAAATTTCTTCGTAGGCTTTTTATGTTATAAAATTTTAACAAATGTTATATTTTGAGGGATAATTTGACTGGGATTTAAGTTAATTTTGCCCAATATAGCTAAATCTTGGCTGGATTAGTTGTAAAATTGATATGATAATCTGTACACCAAGTATTAACAGGTATAAAAAAAACTTAGTTAAAAGTTCATTTGGTCAAACAATATGTTTTTAGATACAATCTGCATTTTGTTATATTTGCATGGACACTTGTAGCAATCTTAATAAAACTAGAGACGCTATCAGTTAATCGTGACTTTCCACTTAAGTACTAGAGTGGAATAAGTGGTGCTTAGAACCATTCCTCTCATATGTTATGGGGGTGCATATTACACGGATAACTAAACGGCTCACTATTACGCAAAGAAGGGGGCCATCGTTAAAAGCAAGTGAGATGACGATACTTTGAAATTTCGCATCCTCATCAAATGAATTGGAGTAACTGAGCTTTTTCTCTTATGATACGATATCGAGCATAAAGTAAGGTTAAGACAACGAATTTAAAATTGAAGTTACATTATACTTAAAATGTGCAAAATATTTGTGTATTTATCTTTTACTCGGCCAACAACATAAGTTACTGATATTTAAAGAAAGCTCTCTAACTACTAAATGTTGAATTGTATGTCGTGGTACACGAAGGAAATTAAGAAAAATATAATAATTAATTTATCTTTGCTTTTTTTGTAATACGAAAAGACGCAAGAAACTAAATAGTTAGCGAAATTGAAGCCGAAAAGTATTAATCGTTGATAGATATTAAAAAGTAATCATATACAAAATATCATTTTATGACAAAAGTTTAGTGTTTAATAAGTGACAGTGTATAAAAATAAGTTTTTTCGCATCGCCGCAGAAGCTGGTCGTATGTCTGCCGGCGGCTAGTTTTACATTCAAGAACACGAGGTCGCTCGTAATTCTTTCAGTACTGCGGAAAAGATAGGTTAATGGGGAAATATATCTGACCCCGAGCATAACAAATAACGCCGGACACTCTGTCCCGCCGGGACTAATGAACGCGTGACTCACTGTGAACGAAAAACTCATTTAAAGAATGCTAATACGAATTTTACCAAAGCAGTCAGAAACCTTACAATGATAAAAAAATAATGGACGATTTAATTTTTTTTGTCTTAATCCCCTTTAATCCTACATGAAAAGAACGTGTTTTACTTGCTTAATTTTACTGTAATATACATTATTAATTTTCTTTATCAAACAAGAGTAAAAGATTCTGTTCGTATTCGTTTACGCTATCTACATGTTGAAACTCTGTGAGAGCATTTTCATTCATCGATATTGGATTTGAAGAATGAATTTATACTAATATTGACTAATCCTGAATATGCGAAAATTGGAGTATAATACTACTCTGTTATATTCAGTCTTTGTTTTATGATATATGAAAATTATACATTATTAACTGTAGATAGTAAAATATTATATTCGAATATAATTGCTAAAATTCGATTGTAACAATGATTGGGGATAATAAGTACTTATATATATTACAGTAAGTATATAGAATATGTATTATTTCTATTATACATATTTTCTCTGCTTATAAAAAAACTTTCAAAGTACTTTGAAAGTTTATTTTCTAACTGCCTCCCTTGTAAATGTATTTCACAATTTCTTTGCAAATTTTCGGTTAAAATATGAGATATGTATTGAAATATATTTTTCCGAATTCGATCTTTTGAGAAAAACAAATAACACAAAAATCAATAAATGCGCGATATATTGAAAACGTGTTGATAAAAACTGAACCAAAAAATTATTAATTGCAATAAATTTGATGACAGTTTCGTATCATTCACACAACGACCAAATTCTAATATCGAAGAACGGAATTTAATATAAAGCAAAATAGTCTTTATTAAATTTATGAACTATGAAAGGAATTTTCAAAATGCGTAGGAAATTTGCATATTACAATACATTGTATAATAACTATTCTGTGACATTATTAGCGTCTATTTTGCTATCGAGCCTTCAACGAAACACTAAATTTAATTCAAGACAGATTGGAAGTTAATATTTCACATCCAAAAATGTGAGATATTTCCGCAGCTGTTCTACTAATTTGTTATACTGTAGCACGTTGATGATTCTCAGGTATCGATGTATGAAAACAGACACAAAAACAAAAGCAAACGAATTTTCTAATTAATTTTAAAGGAAAGTAAATTTAAAAAATGTTTGTACGTCGAAATAATTTAAGGTAGAATTTTAGAATAAAACAATCAAGAGTTGAACATTTATACATTTCAATTTTCCAAATGATGCATATCTAGACAATTAATATTTTTAAATTGATACTATAAAGGAAGATTTTACAGTGATTGACCAAATGATTTGTGATAGTAATATTTTGTGTTTTTTGAAGTAAACTTCCCTTAGTGTTTTAGATATTGTAAAATTATTTTTTATACACTATTTGGAGCTAAATTCTTAATATAACAATATTTATTGGAAATAAAAACGCCAATGTTTGGTAGACAAATAAAAAAACAATAGGTTAAAATGATAACAGCAAAATAATAAATGTAAAGAAACTCATAAAAAAAACTGTTACTGAAATCTACAAAGAATCATAATAAAATTTTACAAATTTGAAATTGGAATTGGAATTTGAATTCAGGTCTTTTTTATTAAAGTGTTGATTTTGAATCAAGTAGAAACAAGAGCGTGTTGTTTTAAATTGAAAAATCACACAACTCGCTTTTGTTCAGTGGGAGAGAGGATTGAGCTGTCACTTTTTGGATAGAAGTTATTAACTCGTCATGACATTCGCTTTGTACTCAGCTGTCCGGAAGGGGATTTACGTAATTATTTCATTAAAATAAGATCGGCTGACGGTTACATTGTTTTTCCCCAACGAAAAATGATTGAAGCTTAAAAATGTGGAATAAGAACGAAAAAAATTGACAGCTTAAGACAGTTTGGAAGAAAAGAAAAGTGGAGTGAATGAAAAAGTTTTGGCTACGAAATTTCAACGGAATATTCTATAAGTGTATTATAATATATGTTTTCTTGCTATTAGTCATTTGTTGGAACACAATGTCTGTATAATACTCGTTTAAAATTTACATGTCTTTACATATTCGTTATTTAATGATCTTGACGGCAAGCTTTACGTAGACTGTCAAATAACTAGGCTTCACTTTTTATATATTTCATATGTTTTTATTACACTTTATTGAACATGATGAGGAAAAAATGAAGATCTATTATTCAATGAAAACTATGAAACAATATAATCATGAACAGCACTTATCTTTTATCATAAATTTGAGAAATATAGAAGCTAAAATAGCACCACTTAAAACAGTTATTTGAAGAAATACGTTCCATGTTTAGTTTATTTAAGTTGTTTAGGTAAAAAACGTAAGAATTAAATATAAAAATATGATTAAAGAATTCCTTTGGGATTTGACTACAATACAATTGTATAAGCAAACACTTTATCAAATTGCATCAGAATTGACAATATAATGTAACATTTAAGGTGATATAAAATGAAGTCTCAATTAAATTTAGATTTTGTATTGATAACATTATCTCTCGGTTTCTCACACAGAGTCGGCAGCATTAACTTCTTCGTACCCATTTCGTTGCTTGACATTAATGGCAACCCAAAATAAAGTTTATGTTCATTATGCGAGGTTAAAATTCATTCATTAGGACTGAACGACAAAAAACTTCAATGAATAGTGAAACTTTATAAACATTACACTTATTTAAATGTTTTTGTGTTACTAATAAAATTTTCATACAATTCATTCTTTGGAGTGCATGAAACTATAAGTTTAAGCATGAGATCTTATAATCAATGATTAGCTATGCGCTCACGGGCTAATTATTGTTAGTGGTGGGCGACTTAGTGTTCGTCTATAAATATTCTGATATAAGGGTTAAAATCCAATTTTATTAGTGCTAACACGAATTTTTTTTTGAATACTATTATTGTATAACAATATTCCAACTTGATAAGTAGAAAAGTAAGAAATAAAATGCATCATTACGACAGTTTATTGAAATACGTGCTGTGGAAAGCCACCCAAATACGCATTTTTTTTCAAATACGTGTTATAAACTGACATTTGTGTACAGCAAAACAATGAATGCTTTCTATTTTATTTAATGTGCATTATTTATATGAATAAAATATAATATGTATGTATTCCTCGTACGTTAGAATTAAAAGTTGAAACTGGTGAGCCAGAATTTTATATAATACGAAACAACAATAGTCAAATTTGCCGCTGTCCGTAGTGCAGCTGCCAAGAAATGTCGACTCTAACATCCGGTTAAGTTTAGAGCGAGGAAAAATAAAACAAAAGATTTTCATCAGCGGAACGACATCAGATGCTGCCACGTGTTTGAGGCCGCGTGAAGCTTTTTCTTGTTGAAGCTTTTTCTGACTCGACGCCCTGACCAACAAATAAATTTCAGAGCTAACGATACGTATTTATGGATGATTTAATGTAATCAAAATTGACGTGTAACGCGGTGAGTGATTAAAAAAAATTTATATGGAGTGATTTTTTTGATATTTCTCAATCTCAATCAAGTTAAAAATGGTGTGAAATATTAATGCGTATAAAAAAAACAATCCATCAAAATAATCACACGAAATTAATATTCTGACTAGTAACAATGGCATCTCGGTGAGGAAATGCCGTAATGAGATAGTGGATGACCCATAAAAAGTAAGAAATAAAATAATAGTAAAAAAATGATTTTGAAAATAACTAAATGTATTTTGTTTTTATGATTTAACCTGAAACATTGAAGCTGGGCCATGTTTCTCATCTGGTCTCCATATATTTTATACGAGAATTTGGTGAGTGGATTTCAACGCAGATATTCTATTGTTAAGTCAGGTGTCAACGAAAATACAAGAGATTTAAATAACCATTATACCAAAGCAATATAAAAACAAGTCCGGAATTCAGCATACAATATTCGGAGTATTGTTTTGATGCTTTAATAACGAAGCCGATGTGGCAGACAGAAAAAATCTTATAAAAACATTGATGGACGATGCTACTTCAAAATCGTGCTTAAAATAATCAAAAAAAAGCACTGGAAAATTCTTTGGTAACAAAGGGAACTATTAAAACAAAAATGCGTGTTGTGATTAATGAGTCTCGGGTAATATTTTAAAGGAAGTCAAAAAATGCCAACATATATATGTTGTAGCCAAGAAAAACACACAAATAAAATAATATATTTTTGTATTCATTGTGTTCAATTTTTGCAAAAAAAAACTTATTAAACCTCATACAATGTTATAATAATTTCTGCGAATTGCTAAATATAAATAAACTTATGTAACTTTATCAAATTGCCTTTTTGAGTAATGCTGTTGAAGAATGATAATGAAGATGAAAATACAAAATGTCAATTTAAAAAAAGAATACAATTACAGTTTTCTTCATCAAAAAAATAACAATTAATTAAATTTGGCTACGTATGACCTATGTAGAAAATTTTCGTTATATGTATATACTGTACAGTTATTGTATAGTTTGTACCCACCGGTTCACACCAGTCTACAAACATGCTGCAAATAGCGAGAGGTTTTTGTTATTTGTAACATACTTTATTTAATATTTGATTATTATTCACATTAATTAGTCACAAGCACGATTATCAATGGCCATCTACTTGATTTCTATTGCTGTTGACATATTATGACACGATAAAATATTTTTTATTATACTACTGTATTTAACATGAAAATTTTTTATTTAAAATAAAAACACGTGGAAACGCAATAAAAATCTGCTCGTTGTTTAAAGAGAGATATAAATAGATGACAAGAAAAACGTTACTTCGTGATCGCGGTTAACAGAATATATGTTTCCAAAAAACAGAAAGCGTAAAATGTGTCTCTCACATATGAAAATCCAGCACTTAACTCAAATCCTTTTTATTGCGAGATTCGTGGGGCATCAATCCTTTGGCTAAATAAATAAACACACTGGTTCTATCAGCAGGTTTTAGTGTAATAGACGTTGAAACTTGTGACTAAAACATTACAATGCATATTCAAATATTTTTTTTTTCATTTGAAAAGATCGTGTCTCATTTAGAAAAGCAAACTAGTACTTTTCTGATGAATCGAAATAACTAATATAAGTTTAAACGATAAAAGATTTTTAAGCAGAATAGATGCAGTGTTTGAAAAAAAAATATTAACAAGAATAATTAAAAACTTTGAAGGCTCGATTATCAAATTTCATTTAATATTAACTAATATAGATATTATTTGAGTGGGTAGGAATTTTTACGTATTTTAGAGAAAACGGAAATCATTATTCGAGTTCAAGGCGGTGTGGTATTGAATATAATGAAAATAGTTTAAAGAAGAAAATTGTATGTGAAGACGAGGCCACCTACTCAAAATGATAAAAAAAGAATTCCGCTACCTTTTGATTGGTTTTTTTTTAAACTTCAAAGAGATTTATTTATTCAAAAAAATATGTATACGAAAGTAAATTAATGTGTAGGTAAAATTTATCACGTGATGTTTCGTCAATGAAAAGACTGAGGATAACTTCAGACTGGATTACTTTATCGGTGTTTTACTGATGTCTATAGTCACCCCGTTATTTTTGAAGTTACTTGGAAAACACTTAAGATTATTAAAGAAGTAGGATAAGATGCAAAGTGGGATTCAAGTATTCGCCTCTTCGAAATAAAAGAAAATAATCTTTTCGCATTTTACACAGCCCGCTATAGAGATCGCAAAATAATAGACAAGAGTGGCTTAGTCTCTTAGGATACGACTCAAGTCATGCAATGAGAATATCAAGAGGTAACGGAATAGATAGGATTTGTAAAGAACAGTATAGACAAAAAATAACTACTGAATCAATGTAATTTATTCTCCTTTTGGTGCTGTCATGATTTCGATCACCCTGGACAGTTCATGTCGACGTTGATTGCCAACACTTAAAAAATTGCCCAAATAATAGATTTTTTTTCATACAGATATCGAGTAATAAAGTAATGGTCCTCATTTCAATTTCAATATTAAATTTCAATTGATAAATTTTTGCACAGTTTCACTAGTTCTGTAACTCACGATCCGTGTTTTCCTTTAGGCATTTTCAACCATTCTATGTCATAGATGCAATAGAGTTAAAAAATATTAGACAGTTTCCATCGCTTATACACTCGAGGAAAAATTTAATATAGACCACAAGAAAAGGAGCTATATACATATCTGAAATAATCTTCTAGCCTAAACAGACCGAAGGTATTAGATGATCTGACTGTATTGTTATTAAAGTAAACTTTTTAAAATATAAGTGTCATAATATTCAAATCTTATCAAAATTTTGCTCATATAGGACGTATTTTAAAAATTACTCTTGTATATAAGCAATACATACTGTTTACAAACAATCAGTTCTATTGCATCCGAGCGATAGAATGCCTGAAGATTCCGAAATACATGTGAAATAAATATATATCTAGACATAAAATTCCAAGATTATTCAATTCTCGCCAGATGTCGCTAACATTACTTAAATGAAAAGGGTAAGTAACACGGCTGAATATCGTTATATAAAATGGGCGACAGATTATCATGACTTGAACTACGGATTGATAGCGGCAGGGCAGGTATGGGTAATTTAAAAAGATAAATTCTTCGATACATTTTTTAAAATTCTGTAATCTTACCTTCTGTGATGGTGTTAATTGTCACTTTTAATGGAAAGGCTTGGTATTTTAAATAATAAAATCACATTTATTTCAACAATATATTTTTGATCATAGGTCCTGATCATGAATTATATTGTGGAAATAAGCACTAAAAATTGTGTTTTGGCGATTAAAAAAAAAGTATCTACTGTATTCGAAGAACATCAAGATATCTTTCTAATAGTAATAGAGTAATACAAAAATTAACAACAATTTTTAATCATAAAATAAAAACATTATTTCTGGACAACGGTGTATAAAATAAGCTAGGATTAAAAAGATGAAGAGATTTTAAATTACAGTGATTAATTAAATAAGCAACAGAGAAACAACTAACAAAGTGTATACCTACTATTTTTCTTCTGTATATATATTGTATTAAAGAGTTAAGCCATTTAAGTACCATTGATAAGGGAAGCTTATTCCTTGAAAAATATGTTGAATTTAGATTTTTTTTTGAATTCCATGTATAAAATATTGAAGGTAAATATAATAAATACCAATTGATGAAATAATTTTAAAAAAACGGAAGATCTCTATCGATTCAATATCAGAATAAAAAGAAAAAAAAATCATAATGAACTTTTTCATTTTAACACAAAATATTAAATTCGATTTAAAAAAAGAAAATAGTAAAATATTGTTAAATATAAACAAGAAAAAACGAAAAAATGAAATATTATATCGTTGGCAGCTGAAATAAATAACAACAAAACCCAGGATATTGTTACGTCACATTATGTGACGTAATAAAACAAACCAACCCCCTCGGGCCAAATTAGTCACACAGTCAGGTGCATTCTGAAAAGGGGTGTAGAGCACATGCTACTAACACTTAGGGCTTAAGCGCCAATTAACGTCGAAAAGTTGAGAGAGAAGTTAAAAATAAGGGATACTAAGGGGGAGATGAATTGGTAAGGCGTAAACGGTGAATAGATTCATTACTGATGAAGATACTTAAAAAGTTACAGGAAGCTTCTTAGATAATGAAAAAGAAGATTGTAAGCTGGAAATTTAATTACTTACACCGGAAGCTATAGACATGTTATTAATTTTAAAATAATAATATGTATTTACAAAAAAATGAGCAGTAAACTAGATACAATATTTGAGATAACTGTAAGGTTTTACACCCTTATATTTATTGAAGAAACTATTCAGTATAATAAGATGATCACAACCATATTATGTCATAGAACCAACATATAAAACAACTCTATATAAGTAGTGATATTAATAAAAAATAAACATGTTTTGGTTTAAATTACAAGTTCTACAAGTTTTTCTCTGAATCCGATTTATAAGTGTCAATTAATAGACATATTATTCTATTCTTGGGTGTTTAATCAATAGTCTTGTAACAGAGTAGACCTAAGATAATCGACATATCTGATCGCGAGAAAAAACAGCATTTTTATGAGAAGACATTACTCCTTCCCATCATATAAACTATAAAATGACCGGTAGAATGGATTCAACCGGAAATTTAAAAAAAGATAATATTATAAAATCATTTTATGTTATCTAAAATATTATATATAAATTAAGTAATTGTTTTGATAAAGAACATTCAATACTTACGATGAATTCGGTGGTAAACTTTGTGGAAGTCCATTTTAATAGAAAATTTAAAATAATTTTTATTATTCCATTTAGAAACATTACTTAAGCAACCTTTGCGATAGCACGTCTGAAGAGGCGAAATATGTGTCACAATTAGTAACACAACAAGTAGAAGAATCAAAGTTATTTTAAGTTTTATATTACTATTCAATAGAATCCGAAACAAAAAAATATCTAACAATAATGTCACGGGTATTTTCAATGAGTAGTAAAAGTAGAACAAACCGATGAATAAAACTGAAAAAGATGCCAAACGCGTCATACCCGAAGTATTCAGAAGACATTGCACTCAACTCAAGGAGAAAATACTAAATATAAGGAGTCGGAATAAGGAAGCTAGTCTAGTCTACGTTTAAAAATATCGAAAAAATTATTGCATACGTTTCCGAAAAAAAACAAATGACGATGGTCGTGTAATAGGAATGCAAATCTTAATTGCCAGCATGTGTATATCTTTGTTTTGAATTTTTTCTTATGTTTTTGACACCCAGCCAGCATTTGTAAGTGATTTATTATAAAAAAATGAATACGTTTGATTTTTGTTGTTTACTTACCGCGAGACGCTATTATTCTGTAAATCAAACCGCAAGTAATGAGATAGAAATTTAAATTGTTCAGTTGACTTGTAAGTAAAATATATCATATTATGAATTTCTGTCTTATATAAATCATATTTTATGAGATCTATTCTTTCAAATAAAATACCAATTCAAAAACATTTACTTCGTGAATGTTATTTTTATTGCAAGTGACCGAGTGGTCAACGCTTTTTAATATCCACCATATACCTAAACACGTTCAAACATGTCAAACCATCGAATTATAGATGTTGGTTTGAATCAAAAAAACGATTAAATACCACCTTATCTATCTAATCATAATACCGGTACTAGTGTAGAAGAATAAAATTAGAACAAGCCATATTTTTACCCTGTAAAACTAATGAAAAATAATGAGTAAAATAAAAAGAAAGTTTTTTATGCAAACGTACGGTCGTTATAATTTGAACTAACCAATGACAGCAGTGTGAATTATACAATAACTTATTATTACTAAGTAAATGATAAAACTTCAAAGAGATATATTTCGCAAGAAAATGTTATCTCTAGTTCAGAAACGAGACAATATCCTAAGAACACTATTATTATGAAGATTTAGGTATTCCGAGCTAAAGTATTAAGCGAGATCAAAGGGTTTTTACTTACTAAACATCGGTTGGAAGTTATCAAAGTTATTATAAAGGCAAAGTACTGCGATAGAATAACTTAACAGTTCACAATAATTATTCCTTTGTATGAATGTTGTTCACAAAATCATTTCTAGGACTAAATTAACAAACCATTTGTTTATATTATTCATACAGTTAATTATGATGTCAAAGAAATTCTCAGTATGCATATTATATTATTTCCCATGATAATAGTTTGTCTTTTACCCAGATGATTTGGTTTATTTTTCTGTCATAACTGCTTCTATATATCGCAATTAAAAATAGAAATATGTTAGCAAAAACATTTGGGAAAAAGTCCTTTATATATAAGAAATTTGTGGAAAAAATACCAATTTGTAAAACAAGTGTACAGTTATACGTTAATCGTTAAGAAACACAATGATGTGATTCATTTATTTGTGATATTGAATAAAGGGTTAATTATAATTCAGTTTCATTGAACTATTTGTAAAAATAGTTTAATTGAGTATAAAAAACGGGTAGCAATCTTTTCACAAACTTTAAATAAACATTATTAATTACGTTTAATTGCACATGTATCATTCTGAGAATAAAGTAAACCGGACACAGTATTCCAATGTCAAGTAAACTGAGACTAACTGGGTTTAAAAAAGTTGTCATTTTTTGGTAGTGGTATGAAACGTAAAATATATTATTGTGTCAAATAACTCACAAGAAATATGACAAGAATTACGTTTAAAAAACAGGAAACCGGAAGAAACTAAACACGGATTCGAAAGTGCAGATTCGAAAAGTATCTCGCAAAGACACGAAAACGGAACCCCCGAGGCGTTTTGTTTAAAAGTAAAGGATGTTCGCCAAAATATTTCGTCAGCGCTTGTACAAAAAGTTTTCACAAACAATCTAAGGCGGAAGAAATAAATGGGATTCGGATCGAAACTTCAAAATGCGGCACTAAAAATAAATTGACTAGTCAAATATATCGTTTAAACGGATTATTTTGCACTTTAAAACCAGTGAGCAGAACATTTTGGATTAAGAGTAGAAGAAAAGGTCCATGTTTTTATCTTAAATAAACTAAGCGGATTCGATTTTTAAGGAATCAATAATATAAACAAGAAAAACAAAATAAAATGGTATTCTTTACTATTCAATATATAACACCTCTAGTAAATGGCAGAGTTTAATTATATTTTGGGTCTTTTATATCCAATAAACAATTAAAATGTTTTTGACAAGTAACTGAAATATTTATACACGATACAAGAATTGAGTGTATATATTTATTGAAAATAGCATGGGCAAGAATTTTCGCGGTGCGAAATGTGAAACAAATTGAAAAAGCTTCCCGGTTTGGCAGACAAGGCGACTAACACCCTTCAAGAGGAAAATTCACAATCTCCATCATTCCTTTTTCCTGTGTCTGCCCTAAGCATTCCGTCAATGGTACCCACTACCTAACCGATTGAGTAATTTCATTATCCATCTCGACTAAATAATTTCTATATTAGATTCATAATAATTGATTTTATTCCATTATATATAGGCTAATTATATAAGAAAACCAAATATCGTGTATTCGGGGATTTAAATGAATTATCATATTATTGATATCGAGCAAAATATTCCTATCAATCTATAAAAACCTTACTCATATTAGATAAATATCATATATTGAATGGTGAGGAAGATTTGAGAATAATTAAATCAGCTGCAAGTTTTACTTTCGATAGACAGAGGCTATTTGTTCACATTATGATATATTTTAATGAAACTTCAATTAATAGTAAAAAGAAAATGGTCTTTATAATGCGATTTAGCATGAAATCATTATTTTTTGAAATCTTGACATTTTATAGCAACTTGTGCAAATTGTTCAACGCTCAACAAATATTTTAATCTGAATAAAATATTTCGTTTTAATCAAGAAAGTTTTCACAACTTTTCGTCTCGAGCATAAATTAATTACAATAAATATGATAGGGGATGGCAATACGCTTCCGGTTCCGCTAACCCGATGTATTGTTAGTCGATACACGCCACAGAAATGGGAAAATAATCAAGAGACGGCCGAAATTTTTTCGGATGTTGGGTTATTTTCCCGCGGTGCTGGGATTTCATTATTGCTGTTATTGGAAATAGAGCACGTAACGGCTGACTGTTTGACAGCCCAGCCCTTCATTGGGCACATTTTTGGCGAGTAATTAAATTTAAGATATGGCAATAGCTATGCAGTGATAGTCGCGCGTGCTTAAACTATCACTTATCTTCTAAAGAAAAAGGGCAGATAAATATATTGTGGATCTCTAAACAACGACACGATTGAAAGAAGTAAACCTGTAGCAATACCTATATAGTTAACGGTTGTTGTACCGAACATTTACAGTGTTAATCTACGATTTTATTGATTGATCATCGTTTTGGGAGAAGACATAAAAAACATCGCTGCATTTTATTCTACGAATTATTTTGATTAAATAAAATAAAATAAAATTTGGTTTAATTATATTCAACCAAGAATGAACCGAGTTCTCATTTTTTTCGGAAAGACTGACTTGTAAAGAATACAAGTGGACGGAGATTATCTTTTAAGAAAACATACTTATAAAAATACAATAATTTAGGAGAAAACCAATGAATTTTCGGAGAAATATGAAGTATGTCCCTAAAATATTTTTTAGTAAATGCTCTATAAAGACAGTATAACTTTGAGAATATTTGTGTTAATTTATATATCAGAAGAAAAGCATATTAAAAATGTTTATTGGGAACATTATGAACAGGTTCAATAATACCATTAACTTAAATTATAATACGGTATAAAATACCACGGTACTCAAAGCAGTGAACAAAATAAATTCCTGTAAAAAAAATAAGAAAATAGTTGTTTTTATTACGTCATATTTTATATTATGTATACATGTGTCAAATAAAATTTAAAAAACAGAGAGTAAAATATATAAGATAGTATATTATTTAATAATGGTTTGAAACGCTTACGCAATAAACGCCGTCACTACAAGAAAAAAATGGGCAACCTGCCAAAGTTTCTCTTAATTCATCCTGTGGTCATAAATGGCGATTGTGTCACAATTCTGCCAGAAAAGCGGTGAACTATTGAAGTAGAAAATTGCGAGCGATTTATAAAAGGCGGCAAGGAGTCGCGGGGACTTGTGAGTGACAGGCTAGCCAGTGGAGACAGAAAGTCGGCTACCCAAATTTGAAACGTGCTGATGTATTTTTTACTATTCATAGTTTTGTTTTAATAAGTATAAAAATAAGATTTATTGTTTGAATTTTAGACCGATGAATTATAATTACGAAACGAAGTGAAAAATAGTGCCTATAAATTTTAAATCGACGACGGCTAATGAATTATTATTTAAGTTAATAAAATCAAAACGTGATAGAATACCACCCACGTGTCTAAGTAGAATCGCAACAGACTGAAGTTTAACGTTCATTAATTCGGTCATTAAACAAACAAGGTGCTGAATTTATCTCAAGTTAAGTTTTCGTTTACGATTCACAACGCAGCTACGTCATAAAAGCTCTGTGAAACGGTTTTAATAACTTGATTAATTTTATGAAAAGCTCTTAGTAAGAATAAACACACGGAAATAAGCACAACTCGTTCATTTTTGTTTAGTTATATAAAAATATATTTGATTCAAATAAAATATTCATTTACACAGTAACTTAAGTTGTAATATTTAAACAAACTCAACAAGTATTGCATTGTTGAATGAAGTATTAACAATGATTTTGAAACATGGTAAAAGATTCCATTTATCATTCTTAAAAATACCCGATTTCGAAGTGTTTTTACTAAAAAATCTTCAGGATATGAAGTCATAATTATGTATGTAATACGTTCTACCAACATAGCTACTTTTGAGTACTGATTTTATTAAGACGCACATTTCAAAAGCTCTCTATGTTTAACAGCATAACTGCAACGAAATAAAATTTCCAACGACTGACAATTTTAAAGCCAGGTATTGATTAGGCTCTTTCATTTGACTGTGGTACAAAAACCAGTTATCATCGTTTTTTATAAGGTTCTATGACAAATAATATTTATAGTATACTGTGTGTTAGTTTTACGATTGATTCACAATTATTGAATTGTTGCTTTCAATCACTTCACTATGCAACTATTTTATGTCACGCCGTCTATAAGGTCCAGTATAAAGCCTACATGAATTATTTATTTTCGGATACCAACTGATGATGCTACTATCCGCAGATATGAATCAACTTCCCAGCCTAGATTTAAATTGTTCTGTGTAAACTGGGGCACGTCGTGAAAAACGCGGCAATAATACCACGCACAACAGTCTTGGCACGCTGCCCCGTGAGAGGTCAGACAGCCTCAGTAAAGGTACTGCTTCTACATAGCTGATCATGGACATCTAAATAATTACTTGTCCATTAAATTTTAGGTATGCATGCCAAATTAGTTGAATCGCTTACAATATTCGCCTGGTCTGTAGCTGATTGGTAAGCGTTGTTTACTTAGTGACTTGTTGCAATGTTTACGGATTCGAATAACAAAAAGGAATTTGTCATCAATAAAAATAAATATATTGGATTTGTATTTAACACCACGGGTGAATAAGTGTACGTCTGATTTACATCACAATTCATCATTTGAACCTAAGAAACGGGATATAAATAGAGTCAGTAGCCACCCACTGATTCCTCTGTCTATACCAGCGGTTCTCATGTGCGACCACCAGAGGTGTTTGCTTCGGCCACCAACAGTCTTATAGTAAATATTGATATTTAAAAAAAATGTGTTTTTTCAAATGAATTTGTAAAAATATTATTATTTAAAAATAAATTGAACAAGCCTGACTTATCCAGCATTTAGTCGAGTTTAAGTAAAGGGCCGTTTTAATAATAAAACAGTTCAATCATTTTCGAAGTTATAAGTTGACCATGAATCAAGTCAATATAAAGAATTAACAACAATTGCTTTATTAACTTTGTCGATTTTACCTACAACTCTATATTGTGAAAGATCATTCAGTGTAATGTACTATATAAAAAATAAATATCGAAACTATTTTTATCACATTTGGTGCGGCCACGATACATTTCCATAGGACAGCTAATGTTTATAATGCGTTCAGTGAAATTTCACGTAAGAACCACTGGTCTATACTGTTATATATATATACGAAAATAAAGATTGAGCTACAGTATGACATGTTGTTATCGTATTTTTCTTGTGTTACCATAAGCTCCAGGCGTACAATAAGAGAGAATACGGTCAAAAAGGCGAACTTCATTATTTAATTATTTATTTTTGTATTCAATAAGATGTGTCCAAATTTCATCAGTCTATAAACTCGACATAAGAAGCGAACAAGGTTACCGTTGAAGTAATAAAAAATAATTTAGGAACTATCAAGTATTTAAACGGGTACGGATGTAATGAAAGATTTGTTTAACAATATATAACATATGTCAAGGCGGTGAAGAACCTTCTTGAATTTTATTCGACGACAGTTAAGTTTAGTTGGCACTTACACGAGTAAGAATACTTATTTAGCAATGAAGGGTTTTCTCAGTGCCTAGAAACCTTTCTCATTTGATGCATTTCAAATAAACAGAGAAAATTTTACAACGATAGCATTTAGATGTTTATTTCGGTAAGGGAATAAAAGTTTTAAATTTTACAAAACATCGGGTAAATAGAACGCATTATTTGCAATATAACCGACTCAATTCATTTTAAGTAAATATTTGCCAAACATCAAAGGTGTGCTAGAAACATGTGGAATCGTAGAATATTTAAACAACTCGAATTCGATGTTAAGAAGGTTGAATCGTCAAATACGCATTTTTTATTAGTTATTAATTATTAAGTTGTTTGTGTTTGAATGATCAAAAATAAACACAGATCGATGTACCAAATCAATTATTAAATATAAAAATAACAATAAAAAAAAATTAAAATAACACTTCGTAGAAAAAGAATAAAAAAAACAAAGACAACTTTTAGTTTTTCTAATATTTGGGCATTTTAAGTGTTTTTAAAATTTGGTGTTTTGCGTTGTTTCTTAATATTCTGACCACTGAAAAAACATGAATTTGTAACTAAGTAGAAATATGTGTGACGTCAGCACGTCTGAGAAGAGCTGAATATATGTTTGGTAAATGTGTGAGAACGAAAGAACTTCAAGTAAAACTTAGATATGCAAGTCTCAAGTGAAAAACAATTATAAAAACAAAACGTATATACTGAGAGTTTATCGTGATCGGAAGGTTAGTTTGAAAAAAAAAAGATTTCTGAAATGCACTAATTCCTTCTCATTTTATAACTACAATGAATGGTAAATGAACATCAATATGCGAGCCCAGGTAGGCAGCGTTGTGCCGTCAGGTTGGAAACGTCAAGTATCTTTAGCCAAATATCCATAGAAAAGACTTTTTTTGAATGGCCTATGCAATGTAAAATTCGTGCCCTTAAACCAAAATATTGTACAAGATTGAAACTATGTCTTCATAGGAGCATTAACTAACATTGAGGAAGATATGTAAGATTAAGGTATATATTACGTATATGATCTATGTATCTATACAAAAACAACATTATTGGTTAATCTTATATATTCGATCAAATAAAAATATTGTGACAAGTAGTTACCTTCTTCAAGAATCGAATCATAACACAATTTTTAGTTGAAATTATTTCAGACTCGATCAAAGCAGTAAAATTTTGGTGAAGGCGTGAAGTCGAATTACATATCAATTTGTTATTGTTGAACTAGGCACAAATTTGTATCCTACTTAAAAATGTTTATGCGAATAATACTACTAAGTGATTTTATTAAAATTTTGTTAAAATCCACTACTTTTTTCCGAATTGTGTGATAAAAAAATGCAATAAGAGATATTTTCTAGCTATGGGTTGCAATATATAAAAATAATCATAAAAAACAGCTTTATGTTGGTAACATGAACATGATGGTAAATTTATACAGTCACACAAAGAAAACACATATATGTGAGATCTTTTACTTTATTCATAAATCCGTCCAATCAAGTCAAACGCTGGGATATTGCGATTTACTTGTGATAACGAACGCAAAATAAAAAATAAAAAAATGTGAAACTACCTGCTACAGATAATTTTTCAAAATGGTCGGCACACAAAAGTGGTATGCAATAGCGAAGCATTTGTGGCGCTTTAGTAACAAGGAAAATTTTATGATTATTCATAAAATTTATAACTAAATTTTAATGTAAAACGTATGTTTCGCGGTAGAAAGGAATAAGCCGCAAGAGACAATCACACAAAATATAGTAGAGTATTAAAAACTCAAAATTAAAAAATACATGTGAAATGATAAAATTAACAATTGTTCTCCGCTATAATATTTTTAAAAAGTTGTTGAAGTCTTAATAAAAAAAACAAACATTTAAAAAATATAGGTAGGTTTTAAAATTACCTTAGTGAAACTTTCCACTATTCAACGCATTTCAAGAAAAAATCAATTGCTTAGGCGTTCTTTGATTACAATATAATAAATGTGAAATAAAAAAATTTTCGTTTACGTACGGAAACTCTCTTCAATCTGAAAAAGATGTGCTATTTTTAATAAATTCAAATATTGCAATAGATTACTGTACGATAAAAATAATTTTAATTGATAGAAACAATAAACATTTATAACAGAAAACGTAAAAGAAAATCGGTGAGAAGCATTTTTAAAAATGGTATCAAAAATATTTTTAAATTCCTTTATTTTAAAATTAATAAATTAAAAGGTGGAACTTAAAACACGCAACAGTTTAATTGCGATTATCAAAATAAGAAATCTATTTTAAACTGTAATAATTATTGTTTTAAAGAACGGCAAGCAGAAAGTTAAGGGAAATTTAACGTTACCTGAATTTCACGTTATGAAAAATCATATTCTTATATTGGAAGGTATACTTCATAAGAGAGGCAATATAAAAAAAAACAAAATTCAAACAAAAAACGATTGAAAAGTTAGACGCGCTAAAAGTTAACTTCAAAGAAAACATAGTTATAAAATACATACTCTTTGGGATACTTAGGGCGGTATATTCTATATTGGGTTGCAGACGAGGGAAGGTAAGGTTTTTAAAGATAAAAGCGTAAAAGTAAATGTGAGAGTTTCACCTTTACTCAACAATTTAAGTAGTTCAGACTGCACTTAAAAGGTTAAAGTAATCCAAAAAGTACGCAATTTAAAAAAAAATATAAGCTTAATGTATTGAATTGATTAGTATTGAAAACATTTCATGCAATATCTGCAAACTATTGATACAATACCAAACAAATAAAATGTTGGAATATTTAATTTAAATATGATAATATATACATTTCTAACAGTGAAGATACCAGTCTCCCTTTCTTAAATCATATATTGTTGAAGTTTCGTATCTTAATAAAATGCGTCGAAGAGATTAAAAAAGAGACAAAACTATTAGGAAATTTAGCTTTGACTCCATCGAGATTTTCAATAAACGACAGTTATAAGGATGTGACATTGTATTATATTTGATATCATCAGATCAATGCAATCCGTGGAAAGTGGACCTTTTCAGCAATGAATTGTCTGTAATGTTTTTTAAGTTTCTCTTTTCTTATTTGAATGTGTAAATCAATATTTTTTATTTCTTTTCGATTTTTAAAATATCAATAAATGTTTTCAGTAGCATTATTACTTGCTGTATGTAAAAACCAAGTGTTATATTTGTCAAGTGTATTGCGTATTCGCATCTATATAGAAACAAAGACTACAAAAAAATTCACTTTGATTTTTTAATTGATCTGATCATTTTAATCTACATGATTTTGACTTCGCTGAATAGTTGGATAGTCTTAAAAGCTATGTCAAGTGGAAACGCATGTTAAAAAAATAAATGCCTAGTAATATATACTAGAAGCAATTTAAAATTGCGTGTTGTTAAAGATACCAATACGGAATATTAAAAAAAACTGAATAATTCACGCGAATCTTTTAAAATCAAAGAGAAAATCGTGATATTACAAATATGTGCGGAAAGGTTGCCGTGTGGACGACGAGAAGAGAAAAGCGGTCAATTGGGGTCACTATCTGACTTTAGTGGAAGTTATAGCTCCGATACTCTGTCTTCACTTCGCGGAAGTTATCTATCTTTATTATACAGGTTGCAGTCATGTGACGGACACTTACAGTCAACTAAGCTTTGTTCTTCGACTTAGGAAACATCCTAATACATATTTAGTGTCTTAATGCAAAGAATGACGCCACACAATAAATGACTTTATAATACAACCGTAAAAACGTAACACAAATTCATATAATTTTTTTTTTAATCAGTTGATAATGCTCGCGATGAGCGAAACCGGTCCTGATCAAAAAAAAAAAATATATATTGTGGAAATAAGTACTAAAAAAATGTGTTTTTA